>JAQJVK010000028.1:3928526-4273043 GCA_035578135.1 Flexamia atlantica
TACCCAACCCTGCATATTTGACACTTAATGCACAACCTGAACACTAATATCCCCAATGATTTCCACCCTGTATGTCTGTGAGGCTTCAATGCAGACCTGCAGAACTGCTGCTAGTCAGATGTAAACCTCTGGGGAGGTGCCAGCTGGCATCTCGTCAGCTCATGAATATAAACTGGTAAACTACAAGTTTACGACCAAAATATATTTTTTGCTCACCTCATAAGATCAAGGATTTTGTCATCCAAATGCTAGGATTTTATTAAAATGCAGCTACTGAAAATGTTGGAGAATGATCAACGGTTTTTGTTTCAAATTAATGTTTCTCAATAGACTTTCACCCATTATCAGAAAAACGTAATGTTTGTCAACGGTGTATTTTAATAAAATAAATATATTATTAAATATATTAAATATATTTTTGATTATTGTGATAATAAATCAAATTTAGGTATATCACAATTCGTAATAAAACATTTTGAAACACTAATTTTTTTGTCACACTCAATACGTAACACAATGATTAATTAAATTTCCCACAGTAAAATAATATTAAACCGTGATAGTGTTTCATGATTCACTGACAGTTTATTATTTTCGTAGTGTTAGAGTTATTAGTAGCTATGTTACAAGCATGACGCAAAATGTCACTGTCACTGCCAGGTTATTTCTAACATTGTTATCCAATACAAATTCTAGGAAATGATACTGATTGACGTGTACACGCATCGCTCAACGCCAGGGGCCATTTAAATTGTGTGGCAAGGTTTTTGTACAAAATCCACATATATATTTTTAAATTAATATGTATTATACTTCTGGATTTTTTAGGACCTTAAACTTCTGGATCTTAGCAGCCTAAAACTCCTGCCCAATAGGTATTGAGCGCATTTCAAAACTAGCTCGCTTTGTTTGTCTCTTGCCTAGAATAAAAGTACTTTTTGTTTACAATCCAGCCAGGTCTTCTTGGTTACTTGTACCTCATCTCTTCATTTCATGTAAAAAAATATTCTTGATGATTTTCTTAATTCCATTGGTAGTTAAGGTGAATTAGTCTTTGCCTTCTGGTCACCCAAACTATTAAAAACAGAAAATTCGTATAACAGGAATAATAAGTAGAAACTGGCTGAAAAATTAAAAATAAACAAAAAAGCGTTAAAAAATTGATAAGAATAAAGTTTTGGCATCTAGAGATTTCTGCAAATATGCATTTAGAGTAGGCTTCTAAAAATTGAGATGGAATCAAAGTTATTGCTAATGAAATGTCTTTAAAAAGAAACAATGTAGCTGCGAATCCTTTTTTCATTCCTACTCCGAGTTGTTTCAAGATTAATAGGCTACTGAAATATCTGAACTTTTAATAAATGACATTCGTCAAATTCTTAGATGAAATTTTTATGTTTTAAATGGAAAATCTTAAGTTGAAACTAGTTTAAAGTTATTGATTATTGGGTTTCATCGACAGGGGATGTAGTTGTAGTTTTAGTTGGGGTTGCTTCTTGACACGTAGTTATAAAGTGAGTTAATGATGTTAACTTGCTGTAATATAATTAATAGTACTTTGAGGAAGACAAAAAATATTATAATCTGAAGAAAAAATAATTGGTATTAATAAATTATATTACTATTCGATTGGACTAAATAAATAAATAAAAAATTAAACCACACAGTTACGATTAAATTAGTAACCAAACCAACAAATTAACCAACAAGTTAACTAAGAGGCCTCCAGTAATACGATTAAAATCTTAATAATTACATCATAGACCAATAAATCTACAGTTTTGATCTTTTTCCTTTCATAAAATTAAAATATTTTTTGTTGAATACATTTCATACGGCAAGATCGTATAAAAATGTCTCTCATAATGGCTTTGGTGGAGTGCCAACTTAAAAACACACAAATCATGTTGTTTACCTGAGTTTAAATGTTTAAGCACCCACCTCAATTTACTTTCATCTGTTGGTCATTAAAAATGAATAACCCAGTAATGAGTCTATAAGTAACAATCTACTTCTCATGATCCATTTGAGATGATTATAGCACGGGATTCTCTTAAACTGAGATAATATTAGTTCTGACCAAAAATATTGAGTTATACTTTCAAATGTTTTGCCAGGGGTTACAAATTAGGAACAAATTGTTACCAGTATTGCTACATGATTATTACTTCGACATTAATTAATAATATGTCAATTAAAATGAATAGTATTTATTTAATTTTATGAGTTTATAGTTTCAACATGTTTTTTTTATTATTTTGGTTGAATTCACATAGAGATTACAAATTAATGGTTTCCACACCACAGGGCTACTTAATTGCCTTTTATAATGAAAGTCATGAGCTTCAGGGCAACATACAAAGCAATATCTAGATTTCCAACAAATATTTGTGGAATATTTAAATGCAGTTTGTTTTTACTGTTATCTAGCGCAGTTATCCATAACAACCCTTAGTGCAATATGACGCTGACAGATTCATATTGAAATTCTTCAAGCACTCGAGCTTTGGACACAAAGGTTTGAGAAATATATTGAATACTTTTTATCAATTTTTCACTCTTTGTCACCCGTACCACCGACTTTTGTGGTATTTGAAGACGAATTTAAATCGATGATCGCTGTATAATTATTAGTGAAATTGTCAAATTCAGAAGCCACCTTTTTATTTAGCCAGGGACATTTAATTAATTTTTCTATGACCAAAAAAGTGTCGGGGTTCAATGGGACAACGGATAAATATTAACAAGATTTTAGAGTGAACTAGCAAATTTGAAAGCAAGCACTAAAATTCTACGGGCAAAAACATTTATAATTATATGGGCAGTTTTTTTTTGCTTTTTTAAATAGAGGGTGACGTATGGTTATGCTCCAGTTTAAAAGTCAACATACTATACGAGTATTATACAGATATTTCAGACCTAATCCAATATCAGCTCAAACATAAGTTAACATTTTCATAATGATACTAGCATTTTATTTTTGAGCTGAATTAATAATACTAAGTCAGGACAAAAATGCTCAGTGTTCTTTAGAGGTGTAGAAGAATGAACATTATTTCTATTTGTAATAATACTGGGGCTAAAATAAGAATCAACTAAAATATTGTATTATATAAAATAAAATGTCAATCTAAAATAAAATATTTAGTTTATGTGCAAAGGTTCTACTTTTTTCTAAGTCTTGCTTACATAAAGAAGTATTCCTCTCTTAAACAAAAGAAATATAGTGGGTTAATCACAATACACGAGCAAAATCTATCAACAGCCTTTAATTACGTCTTTTATAGCTCACAATTCGTAGTATTTACATGAAAGCCACGAGCACCTGGATACTAAGACTGAAGGGTGTTTACTGATTGCTTGCTTTGTTACATTCAATCCTATATTCTGAGGACAATGTTCATTACAGGCTGCCTATCAATTTATGGCTCTGCAAGATAATTGGTTGAATAACTAATGTGCTACAAAGATCAGGATTATATCGCTCTCCCTGTTAATAGAGGATGTATTAGAAGCTTCTCCACCGCTGAAGGCGTAACAAATATTAACTTAAATTATTTATTGTTGCAGGAAGCAATTTTTACCAAGGAAACTAAATAACTAAATAAAAGTGGCAAATGGACTGATTGATTTTGATTGCATATCAGCCTTTTAAGTTTTAGCGTATGTTGTAGATGGTGATTTCACCCAAGTTTGAACTAGAATGTGTATTAATTGTTTCCTCTATAGATTTTTCTTTTTTTCCCCAAGGTGGGCAAATATAATTAATTGGCTGTAATTTGCCAACACATTCTAATTTTACAATTTAGGATTAAAACGTAGTGAGGTATATTAGTTGATCAATATTTAAAATTAAAAACAATTTACTGAAATCTTGAATTTTATAATGTATTTTATTTAAACCTTTTGAAATATTAAATTTTAAATTACTTTCTTAGTAAGCATCCAGTGCATATAAAGAATATTAGTGTAAAGTTTCATGGCTTGAAAGCTTTAATTTTTTGAAAAAAAGCTTCGAAAAATAAAGACTTACCGCAATTTTTGAATTTTTTTATCCACTCGGTTGAAGCCTTTTTAGGGAAAGGATTTTTAAATATTTTCTTAGTACGCATCAACAGCCTTTAAAGAAAATGTGTGCCAAGTTGCATGGCCTGAAGCGTCGCGTTTTTAGAAAACTTTGAGCAGTGAGTCAGTCATTCAACTGTTTTGAACTGTTCTGTTTCTGTTTCTTTGTGTTAAGAATAAAACCATATTACCATAACTATTGTTAATACTAATGATTTTAAGCAAACATATGGAATACTCACCGGTTATTGATTATTAATAGAATAAAAGTAAAAAAGGAACTAACAAAACCACCTCGTGCGATATTTTATAAACGAAATATTGTAAAGACATTTTTCATTGCACTTTACTCGTAGGAGTCTAGAGACCAACACATTGGGTCTAGAACTTTTTGAATAGAAGATAAATGAATCATGTTCTTAGCTTTATACCTCTGCGTTTATTTATACATGCAATATATTTCATGGTAAGTCACGATTCGTTGCGTATATGTACTAAACGATTAGTTTTAAATAGAAAGATTTTTAGACCGGATTAGCTTTAGAAACTCTCATCTATAATAACTTTATTTGGGTTAAAAGGTTTACTAACTCCATCCAGAATCTAAAGTTACATAACACATGTGAAGTTGGACTTTAAATGTAGACTTAGTTTAATATTCAACCGAACAATTGAAAAATAATCATTAGTCATCTGTTATCCCACCATTATCTTATAAATACGTATAATGGCAACACTACAGATTTGTTCAATTCGAAAGCTAGCACAATCAAACCACACTAAATAAAAAAACATATTTTACTCATGCATATTGCAGTGTACATCACAACATATCAACCAGGGACTGCGTAAACGCAGTTTTAATACACAAACGAATGTTTCAATACACATAGGCGCTTGTTGTATTTTAATGAATCATGCAGATGAATGAATAAGTTTTACTCAGAATAAAAAACAAAAAACAGAGGCTAACTACATTATCTAAAATCTTCCAATTGAATCGTGCTTTTTTCTTGTTTTCCTTCCTAAGTTAAGGATTTTTTTTAATAACGTGTGGATAATCAGGCGTACAAATATATGAGTAAAGATAGATAAAAATACAGGATGCATTAGTGTTTAGGAGCCAAACATAAACAGTTCATTCAGCAGTTAGAAAACCATACATGTAATAACGTTTCAATTCATTTAATTATTGAGTAGAATTAAGTGTGCACAAATATTCATATTTTTGATACAACTCGAGGTACTACCTGAAAATCCTTAATTGTAACAAATAAGCCCTCATATACAGCTGCAAATTAGGTTTTTTTGAGGACGTTGTACATAACAGAGTAACAATACGTTTAAGCATTAAGTCGTAGGGTAGTTAAGTTTAATTAGATTACTCATATGAAAGACTACACAGGAAGACACCACAAAAGAGACAGTAAAATTGAATTCACAAAATTATTTTTTCAAAACAAAAAATTGTTTGTAAGCAAGCTTCAAGGAATCATCCTTTAAAAATAATGTCGAATGATATTACAAATTCTGATATAGGAAGGTAACTCCCGCCTTATCATGCAAATATCCACCACCTAGGGACATGGCTGAATATTGGCACCCGTGACGCGACGTTACGGTGCCTGAGGTTGAATCACAAAACGATAAGTTTAATGCCACGAAAGAATGTATTTATTGGGTTATCAGGTGTTAGGATACGGTTAGCTCGAGGAACAAACACCTTTGAGTCATTGTTTGTACTATCCGTGCCTGTAAAATCTGGCTTATCTAAAAAAAACGAAAAACAGTATGTTCTACAATTTGGAGTATTTTAATTTTTTTTAGAAAAGTTTTGATAATTACCCAATGTTGAACGTTATGTCTGTAACTAGTGTATTTAATAAGTATTACAAATGTTATTATAATAATGGGCATAAACTTTGTAAAAGCCTATGTATAGAATTATATAAGAAATAAGTGTTCTGCCACATTCAAGCTATTAAAATGGGTTGTTTCTTAACGGTAGGTTGTATAGAACAAAAAAACACGCGGCGGTTGGCTTTAGGCTTTGTTTTAAAAAGAAGCCAAAGGAAATGAATAAAACATTTTCTTGTTGTACAACGTGTAGGTTTAGTTCGCTAATTGATTAGACATATGTAAGCAATTGTAGTGCTTTCAATCTTAGGCTGTTCAAAGCCTTTAAGCCTTTTAATAAATTTATTTTACAAAAACTTAAAAATGTTGGGGGTTCTTGATCATAGTTAGTAGTAATTACTTGATTTATAAAGAAGAACATTTAAGGCAACATTTTTATTAGTTCTAAAAATAATATAACATTATCGCCTTTTCTCCTCAGCCTTCTTTTGTAAGATTACCAATTTGTGACTTATATAGGTCAAGACGTTTGTCTACAATCTGATGTGGACGGCTTAGAACACTTACTCCGTATACCTACAACCTACATAATACCTTAACAGACATAAATTGAGTTTGAAGAAAATTTTTGAATAACTTAATACTCAAAAATTCATCATTAAAAAATAAGGAAATTGAAAGCACAGAATGTGAATTAATATTACCACAATGATATTTTTGTAATCAAAGTGTAAATAATTGGATTTTTGTTGGTTTGATTATTTATTTGCTTGTTCAATCCTCATTACCCTAATGCTATCCAATCAAATTAACTAGTATATGGTAGGTAAATAATACCTTTAAGTAATCCAAGGGGATATTCCCGTTCTCAATATCCCTGAGGGTTCGTCTAATGCGCCCGGACAGTCCAGTCTTTCGGTCGTAAAAGAACGGGCTGAAACTATTTTTAAGATATTTACAAATGTATATGCAATGCCAATAACATTCATGGAACTATGTATTTTTGATAAAATCAATCGAAAAACAATACAAAGATTTCCTTATGCAGGAAATAAACATATGTTTGTATGACACAAATTGTAAATTTTAACAAGTTTAATAGTTACAAACTCTGAAAATTTAACGATAGCAATGTAAATAAAGGTTTTTTGCTAACTTTCTAAATTTTTTGGAGATGGAATACTTTTTACCAAAATCCTGGATGAACGGTAAAGAGATAATCAGTATACAAACATTTAACGGCACTTTGCAAGTAAGAGATCAAAGTAATCTCTAAAAGACATTTCTGGGATAACCTTTACGAATGATATTTCACAGTTAATTTATATGCTAATTCGAATGGCGGCCTGCGGTTTACCGCCTTCCTTTATGAAAATAGGAAAATAAACACTTTCTTTATTTCAAAGTCGGTTTGATTTACGTTTTAAAATAAATTTCATTTTACGAGAAAACTTATATAACTAATTAGCTCACCTTTGTAAATAAATTTTAGGGTTTTCTATTGTATTTGAGCCATCTGTCAAACATGTTTATTTCTCTTCTGGTCTTCAGACACTTTAGTCACTTTTATCGGTTATTTAGCTCTAGATTGCGGCTTAGCTACCTAAAAGTTCAACAAAACAATTACATTTACAATGCAAAAATGTATAGTGCAATAGTTTAAAAGCACCATGCTAATTTATGGGTTACATCAGCGGTTTAAGTAGATTAAGTAGGTAAGCAGATTAAGTACAGTGGGTTTATTTGACAGAATTGAAATAAATGATGTAATTTACACTTATTTTGTAAATTGTCCCTTTGGAGGGCTGTCAGATTCATTTTAATTACTTTTAACAACGTATTTATGTTTGTAGAGAGTAAATTTTGTATTTTTTCCCCATCATAGACAATGCTGTCTAAAGATTTATTCACAACGCTTAAGGCTTGATTCCCGAGTTTAAAGTTATTTTAGCTGTAAAACAATTTGATCATGTGGAAGCTACACTATGCCTAGTTTTAAGTAGGGATTAGTTGACGGAACTTGGTTGGATATCTTCACCGCTATTACAGAGATAAGAAATTGATTACAATTCCATTGGTCCGATCAATAACCAAAATAAAACAAAATATTCGGTTTAGTTTGGATATGTTTATTAAGTGATTCAAAAGTAATATCATGGTCTGACAGTAAAAAATAATTTAAAAAAAACAATTACGAAGCAAAATATCATAGCCAACCGAAATCATGACCAAAATAACATAATTCAATCGAGAACAACATGTACACTAGTAAAGTACATTTTTTTTGGATTGATATCTTTATATCCCACTTTAATAATCCAATCTTCACGATTAATATAAGTATTAAATCTTCACAATACTTAAGTCATCCAATAACACGCTGGAATAAGCCTTATGAAGACTTATTATTGATAGAATTTAAATATAGCTTTAAATTTTCAGACTGTGCTGTACGATATTTACAACTACAGTATTGCAATTACACTAATCAAAAATGTACACAATTTCATCTTATACTCGTCTTAACCCAAGAAATCAAAGTGGATTTTCAATTAATTCTATGGCAAACTGTGGGAAAGTTGCCTAGCACCTGCGTGTGATGCATCGACGTTTCTCAACCACATAAATAACACTTATTAGAAAACGCCCCCTGAATGAAAATCGATAAACCGTGCTTGCCCACAATATTTCTCTTTCATCCTTGCGAAATATTGCTTTACATTCTCTGCCATTCAATTTACTTTCATATTGGTTATCCATCACCAAAAAAGGTTTACATTATTAATTGATATTTTAATAAATGTATTATAAGATATTCAAGCTTTAAAGGATTAATTGTAATAAAATCTAAAAATTCATTTAACTCGTGCTTTTGTAGTGTCATGGACGAAAATGTCCGTGAACATTTCTTTTTTTTATTATGTACGAGGTAATAATGATTCAACAAAAATAACCTTTGAATTTTGATAAAACTTTTTTATCCATTAACAGTTTATTTTAACGTGTACCAATGGTAACAATGCGATGCGATACCCTTCGCGGCTGTGCGATTACGGTAAAATGTATCATATTCCATAGGGCTCTCGGGTTTTAGGCTTTAATGGAATCACCGCATTAAAACTCCCTTTTGACTAACCCGTGCAAACTGTTGAAAATAAACAAGTTGTAACATCGTTGTTTTGCACAGTAGTGATCTTAATTTAATTTATTGATCGTTTCAACAATAAGTATATTTAATCGTGGTTAATGTTTCTTTTCATGACTAATCCAATTTTTGACAACATCGGCTATCCGCCTATCAAAACACTGACCTCGAATGAAAATTGAGCCTAGGGATAAATTGTACTATTTATTCACAGAAGATAAATAGTTCCACCAACACAAATTAAGTTATGAATTTACTTTTAAGGGGGCGGTCTACCTTAAGTTCCGAGCGCTAAAACAGGGTTTTGTATCTTATTCATTAATCGCTGGATTTTTATATGATTTCCAATATTTTGGTGTCATTTTAGTAAGGATATGTTTTTGTAGAGCGCTACATTTTTAGAATTTTTGATTTTATCCCCGTTCATTTACAGGAGTTGTGTAAATCTTTCAAAAAGGTAGTTTTTTGTTAGATTTTAAAGTCTCATAACTAACGACAGAAAAGCTTTATGGGAAAATTAAAAATGTAGAGCTCTATAAAATTTTCTGAAGAACGTGAACCCACTCTCAATTTTATTAAATCTAAAAATATATAGCTTTTGTCGTCCAGATACGAAACGTCTGCAAGCGTACTTCAACGCGCTTTAGCCCAATCTTTACAATGTTATTTCGCTCTGACGCAGATTTTTCTGTCAAGGTAGACCGCCCCCTTAATCACTTTCCAAGTTTTCTAACCTTCAATGAACCAAAAGCGAAATTGACTTTTGCATGCTACGATACTAGGGAAATATAATTTTTTCATCACTCCGTACCGAAAGTAGCTACTTTCGATGTCTGCTGGTAGCAACGAAAACGATCGTTTCCCAAGCTCTAATTTAGAGCAAGGGAAAAACGATCAGCTGATTTTCCCTTGCTCTAAATTTGTTTTCCCTTGCTCTCAATTAGTTTTCCATTTGCCCGCTACGCACTCTCACGTCGCTTTGCCGTTTATTCTTACTATTTAAATCAGCTGTTCTTATTGTTCAACAATGTAAACCGAAAACAGGAATAGGTATAAATAAGTTTTGCTGTGTTGTTATTATAGTGCATGTTTAAAATCTCTCGAAATATGTCTAATATTCCTGACAATTTGATACAAAAAGCTACAGAGATAACGAAAAAATGTTAATTGAGAAATATAATAGTTTGCATTTTACTGAGGTTTCTTCTTCAGCATTGTGTGTATTTTTGCGTCGTGATGAAAAGTACCGTTCATAACTTGTACCGAAAGTGATTTTCCGGCACTTGCTCCAATTATTCCCGTACTCGGCTTAGCCTCGTACGTGAAACACACTTTCACATGCTCGGCTTCGCCTCACACGTGAAATTCGATATTCCTGTGTTCGGCTCCGCCTCACACATGAAACTTGGGCGCGCACCGGAAAGTGCCACTTTCGGTACTAGTAATGAAATATACTATTATCAAATGCAAGACTATGCTACTTACTAGACATGAATCAGCTCAAAATGGATTTATTGAGTTCAGAATATGTTCCGATGCAGTAACATCATCAGGTGAAGTCCCGAAGAGAACAAATTTATTCTTTCAGTCGATGGGTTTACCAGACTAGAATAAAAATGCGCATACTGCCTCCAACCACTGGCGCGACGCTGCGACGCGTTGAGGTTGCGCGGGTACCAAAAACCACTTCTCTCTCGCATAATGAAAGAGAAACCTGACGTATTTTACAAAGGTTATTATGTTCCTAAAGTACCCGGTATTAAAATGTTGGATTTGGTTGCAATTTGATTCTTATTCCAATAATAACACCTTTCTTACTTTGGCTAAACATTAGTGTTAATAATTACTACCACACTACTAATCAACTGTTCAAAAATAATTGTACTGAATTCCTACTCTTTTGCGCTTAGCTACAGATAGTTGATCCAAATACTCAGCAACTACACAAAATTAAGTTCGTGTACTTGCATACCAAATAACCTGAATGTTATAAAAATAGTAAAAATTAACAAAATACACAATTACTTAAAAAAAATACAACGCATACACGTACATTTAACACATCCATCCATACATATATATTGATTCATAAACAGTCATTAATCACATTGGCGTGATAACTGAACCTTAAATATCTATATTAAATATATATTTTTGAATTCCTCATCCGTATTTTGTACTTCTTATTTATTATTAATTAAATTCAAATGATACTATGAGATACAATCCCAAATTAATAACCTTAAGCTAGAAAACCTTTTGTCAAATGTATGAGGTTGTTTTTATAATCAGGGCCGCGAACTGAATTCGATGTTGTCATTGTGGAACAATGAAAACGTAAATATAATTTTTCCTTGTGGCTAATTTTAGATTATAATTGGGCATGGAAGTTCAATGTATTAAATTATTCTTTCTGTCTTAATTGCATTGTGCCTTTGAGGGTTTTCCTGGAAAGATATAATCTTTATAATACTCAAACAGTTAAAATTTAAAATTTATGGCATTTCTTTTTGAAAATGTAACTTGAAAATGCAAAATTGAAATATTTTACCAGCTATGAAATAAGTTTTTTCATACTAGAAAATTATCAAATACTAGTTTTTCTGTTACAAATACAATACATATAATAGCATTACTTTACTTGTCAGAAGCTGTTTAATCTTGTTATATATGTACCGGTCATAAGCATACAAAAATAGCTATTTTTTTAAGACATAAAATACAATTCCTTCATTTTTTTAAACGCAAGAAATTCAACTCTACTTATATCATAATAAGTTATACTATACATCCGCCCTTGAAAATGTTATGACTACGTTTTTTATGATTTTTACTCAGTAACGCCACCAACAAGTTTTCAAATATTTTTTTGGTTTTGTCAATCTAAGCAAATTTAGTAGGATATAAAAAGTTGATGAGTGTTTAAAATAATATTGCAATACTAGTATAATTCACTACTTACCAAATATAAGCTATAAGCGAAGTAAGTAATTTTACTCAGTCTCTAGTTCAAAGAATTATTAAATTACTATTTTGAAGGCTGCAGGAACAGTTCAACCCTAGCCGAGTTCAATACTTCGGTTGCAGTAGAATTGCATGGTCAGAAAATTTAAAATGTGTAAGTAAATAATTCAGATAAATTATCATAAATAATATCAAGCATTCACATAAACAAGCGGTCCTCAACATTCTTACTAAGGATAACATGGGAAACAAGCATGCAGGTTGGTAATAAAAAAAAATAAATTGGTACGTTTTACTCTACTGTATAATCCAATATATCTCATCTTTATGAAGCTACGTGTCAAGTTTCATTAGGATATGTTAACAAATAGGGTAGTATAAAGTTTTATTTATTTCCCATGAGGTTAACCTTGGGGAAACTTGCTTACTAATAGTAATGCCATAGTAACTAACAGCCACAGAACAATGCCTCAAAATACCGAGTGGTTTTGCTTTTGGACTAAAATAAATTAGGCACACGAAACCTGAATATTACAATTAATGTTTGCTTACAACACAAAAAAATATTCGGGATAATTCCCCTTAGCACCTCTTCTTCAGGTTCTCAAACTCTCCTTAATAATTAATTACCACTTAATTCCTCAGTGTCAAATTTTATTCGTAAATATCGTTTCTACGACGGTTATCTTGCTTAAAGACAAGAATGTATGAAGATGAACGATGTTTTTCGCCTCTAGGGGCCTTAATGCAAAAACGATGATCATGGCCACAGGCTCAAGTACAACAATGAGATTATAGTAATGGCTCCTTCTATAGGTACTAGCATATAAGTAGGTCTATAAAATAACAGAACATCAATAGCTATGAGAACTTTTTAAATTGCAATTTGTATTTGAAGTGACTTACTTTTAATGACATTTACGCTTACGGTAATGTATTTGACAGCACGCGAGGGGTTTTTTTAGCAGGTATGCCCAAGGAGACGTACAGGCAACTGTACGCTCCTAGCCGCCTCGAGTCTCGAGGCGGGGCCTCTGACACTGATGCTGTCTGTCAGAGGCTGGACACCCCTGCTCGTCGCTTTGCTCTCTTGGGCGAGCGGCGTAGAGCCCGCATTTCGTGCGGGTAGGGGCTATTTTTAACCTCCCTTCCAGCGTGGATGAAAAAAAATGCATTTTGTTAAGAGTAGCCACACGAAAATCAAGTGACTCTCTATGTTTTGCGTCATAGTTCTGGGAGAGTTGAATCCAATGTTGCGCCTGAGAGAGCAGCTGCTGGTGACGCTTTGTCTTGTTTTTGTCACAACTTTTTCCACCCCTTCTCGCATTAAAGGATTTTGTACACTACTATTGTGTTTAATTTATGCAGGGTGACTCAAATGTCGCACACAGTTCCCTAAAAACTACATTTATTTTTCACACAACCCTTTGCAGGGTCAATGGTAAATTAATGCTGCTAATATTGTTTATTAACAAAACTTACTATAAACTTAATCAATTTTCAGGAGGAACACATTTGTCTATGTCCATTTTTTTTTTTGGAACTCGAACACTCATGGATTTATTTGTGGGAATAAAAATTTAAAAATGAATATATCCTGTAGTCTATGAGGCACCTGCAGAGCCTGATACTAATTAGGCTATTGCCTTGTGTTGCCTATAGCCTATATGGCAACTGCAGAGCCTTGTTATAATTAGGCTATCACCTTGTGTTACCTATACCCTTTAAAGCACCTGCAGAGCCTGTTACTAATTAGGCTATCGCCTTATGTTGCCTATACCCTTTAAAGCACCTGCAGAGCCTGTTACTATTGAGGCAATCGCCTTGTGTTGCCTATACCCCTTAAAGCACCTGCAGAGCCTGTTACTAATTAGACTATTGCCTTGTGTTGCCTATAGCCTATAAGGCACCTGCAGAGCCTGTTACTAATTAGGCTATGGCCTTGTGTTGCCTATAGCCTATAAGGCACCTGCAGAGCCTGTTACTAATTAGACTATCGCCTTGTGTTGCCTATAGCCTTTAAAGCACCTGTACAGCCTGTTACTAATTATTCTATCGCCTTCTGTTGCCTATAGCCTATATGGCAACTGCAGAGCCTGATAATAATTAGTCTATCGCCTTCTGTTGCCTATACCCTTTAAAGAACCTGTAGAGCCTGTTACTAATTAGGCTATCCCCTTGTGTTGCCTATAGCCTCTATGGCAATTGCAGAGCCTGATAAAAATTAGGCTATCCCTTGTGTTGCTCTTAGCCCTAAAGGCTCCCGCAGTGCCTGTAACTCCCCGGACTGACACCTTGGGATTACGTTTTCGAGATACTTTGGACGAAAAATTCTTAAAACCAAACGTAGAAACCTCGAAAATTTACGAAGTATCATACGGGACATTTATTGCATGTATCTTCCCTACTCTTATTACAGTATAACTGTCCAATCACTAAAGTAAGTATTATTGATACAAGATGAGAAGTTTTCAACGATTCTTGTTTTCAATGCACATTGTCGGTTGCGGAAAGCTACAAATAATAATGTAAGGGAATTTGTCACCAACCATTATTGTCAGAGGATATTTTCATAAGGAAATAAGAAACTCTGTAAATATCAATTTTGAGAGACTTTTGTGTAAAACAAGACTTGCTATTTCGCGGAATACGTTTTATTCCTCCGGGACCTTCTCGTTGTTAAAGTAATAGCGGGATTTTAATGTTATATTTTTAGCATGATATGTTCAAATATATATGTAAACGTTTTTTGAATATTTTTAGTACTTTATGTCAAAATAAATTAATATTCATTCTTACTATTCATGTACTACTACAGTCAGATTAGGAATGAGCTAAATATACTAGAAAGTTTACCTGAACAAGTTGTTTCAGTAGTAAATTTTCAACGTTCTTTTAAAGAGAACTAAATTTTATTTTTGACAGCCTAATAAATATTATAGAATTTAAAAGAAACGTGTGAAGAGGGGGTATACACGAGAATAGCTCAGACACAGCTACCATTTCAATATAACCAGGGATGGAAGTTGGCTAAATATTGTTCTCAAATACATGTTGTAAGAGAGTGAGGTTTTGACGAGGAAAAGGATTATGCCAAAGTGCTCTGATGATATAACGACATTTTGATGGCAATGATGTATTTATATGTACGTTGTTCACTCATACGAACGCTATATGGTTTGCGAAATTCTATCAACTTATCGTCTAAAAGTACAAATTAACTTTGCCTTCAGTTTAGCGGGTTAAAAGTTTAATGAGTCGGGAAAGTTAAATGCGCTCACTTTGTGGGTCTTACAGTAGTCTGAAATACTTGGTAAACTGTTTTCCAGTCGAAAGATTCCCTTCAGCACTTATGGTAGATTTATAAGGAAAATGATCGCTTCACTGCTGCCAATTCTTTGTAAACTGCTTAAAATTTTCGTAAATAT
The DNA here is from genome assembly GCA_035578135.1 of Flexamia atlantica. NCBI lineage: Eukaryota > Metazoa > Arthropoda > Insecta > Hemiptera > Cicadellidae > Flexamia > Flexamia atlantica. The sequence continues at coordinate 3,943,986 of JAQJVK010000028.1, forward strand.
TTTTCATTGAATTAAGTATTTTCCAAACTGTTTTTAATTTATTGGAAGGCAAATTCGAGATGGTGAATATAAATTGTGATGCTTTTTTTAATTAGAAAACTTCAAATGGAGATATATGTTTCAAAGATTTACCTTTTAGGATTGTATTGCGATCAATGTTGTGTTATCGTGTTTTTTTTATTGTAGTTTTCTAGCTTTGTCTATTCTAAAAAAATTAAGAGGTGTGTACGATACATGATTTTATTTCTGAGACAACTCCAAAATAGTTGCTTACCACTGTTTCACCTGGGAGTTTATATTTATATAACCACCTTGGCAATTTAATGCAATGCCTGATAAAGTATTACAATTAATTATGTTTATTTTTGTTGATGAACAATTAACAATAACTAATATATTTTATACTAGTTGATATTATATTATATTGGATATTTATAATTTACATTGAGAAACACCCCAATATTTTAAATAATTTTATTGTGTGAGGTCTTTCACCAGTTATGCATCATGCTTGCGATGTGTCTGATGACAAAATAGTTGGTCAAAGGCCTCACACAATAAAATTATTTAAAATATTGGAGTGTTTCTCAATGTAAAATTATATAAATTATGTTTATCCCGTTAAACATTGCTTGAACTAGCTTTAACAAGTATACAAGTTTTTCTCAAAAGCTAAAGAAATCAGTATTTATAATATTAACTTTTTTTGGAAAATGGCATTTTAAAAAGTGGTAATCAAAGTGACCAGGTGACAATATATCTATATCATCATCAGAGTAGCAAGATATTTGTAGTCTTTTTTTAGCCTGTGTGCAATCTGAGAAAAATCTGGGCCCACCGATAGAATTTTTTTACTGCAGTTGTTCACGACTCTATTATAATATGCATTTTTAAAGGCACATAGACAAATTAATTTGAAATTTAACCACCCCTGTTGAAGCAGACCTGCATACTCAGCGAATTCAAAATGCTTCCATAAGAATAACACGGGAAATGAGTGTGCAGGTTTGCTGCTATGGAAGAGTGAAATTTAGATATTTCGCAGTATCACTCAATTGAAGCCAAATACCAGTTTTCATTAAGATATGTTGAGAAATAAGTGATATATAGAATTTTATTTACTTCCCATTAGGTTAACACTGGGACAACGTACTATGTTGACCACTAGCGATATCTCGGTAACAAATGGACCTAGAGCAGCAATTCAAAATGCTGAATTATATTTGTTGTTTTTTTTTGTAAGCTGAATTCAATGGTCCAAACAAGAAGTGTGAAATTTTTATTTTTATATGTAAAAAAATCCCGAAACCCATTTTTGGAGGGGTTTACCCCCCCCCCCCCCTTACAACCCTTTCCAATAGTCCGATCAGGCTTGTTTTCAAACATGTCCGAATAATTACTACTTTACATGTCTGTGCCAAATTTAATTCAGATCAGACCGTTTCTACGCGAGTTATCGTATATATTTATGAAAATGAAAGAAGGGTGTTTTTGGTATTTGAAGACCTCAAAATAAAAGGTTATGATGGTCTCGGGCTTAAGTCTTACCTTGAGACCTGAGGTAACAGCTAATAACAATGAAATGTAAAGGAATCCAGTCATGTTTTATTAAATCAAGGATTGAACACAGAATATAAATAGTTTCTGGTTGAATTTCGACCAGCGGGCGATCTCTAGTATACATACTAACTATGCAATAAACCTTCTCTTTTCTTGTAAAATATCAAAACATTATTCCTTCAAAAATGTTTTGGGTAAAAAAGAAAATATCTACATACACTCAGATTCATGATCTAATTTATATCAGATTCAAGTTGCGAGGATTTGAAACTTTTGAGCAGTACGAACGTTATGAGACAAAATACAAAGCTGTGATCTCTTTGTTTTAAGATTTTACCCGCTTTCACAGATCAATAACTCGCCCTACAAATATTTACAAATCCTTCAGCAAACAATAATAAGAGTCCTAGAGTTATAAAAATCCTCTTCTCTCATGTTATTAAAAAGTACGTTATGAAATAATTTCGATCAAAGCTATACCAGTAAAGCTCCCATGCCTTAATATATGTCTCATATAATTTATCACTGTATTTCCTTATTTGTAAAATGTGTGTGTTATTTGTTATGTGTCACCACTTTAACGTTTAAACATTATGTTAAAGGGATATTAAATAATGTTAAGGCATATTGTAAATGGAAAAGTTGTGAAAGCTATTAACTGTTTTTTCTTATGTTACACGAGGTATTGTTATAATTATTAACTAAAATCGCCGGGTTGGTCAACCACGATTCCATAAATAAAAGCTTTCTTGCTAATTTAAACATGAAATACATAATCCCAATTCACCGAAGTAATTTATCTTAACTGCCCAGTAAAAATCTGTGAAGACAATATAGGCTTTGCATGCATTCCTAATACCAGTAACTCCAACTGTCAGCATTCTGTTATACTTAATATAAAATTAAATATTTAAATTATATTTCTCATACTTAACCACAAATATTTTAACGAGGTAAGGGATTCATCGTATTTTCAATTGATCATCAAGAACAATCATCAAGAAAATATTGTGAAGTTTTTTAATTGTAGTATTACTTGAAAAAAAAGTTGACATGCAAAATCTACATGAATAAACATTTTATTTCATGTGAAGTTATTTTTAGAATGCCTTTTAGAATATTAACAACTGATACAACTGATATGTTAACAAACACGATTTGCTAGGGCTTATCTTCAAATGCCTAACTAAATATGATATCAACTCGTAAAGCAAGTCAAGTTCTAATTTTACATGGGGACTGAAGGTAATTTTAGCAGTCGAATGATGGTTTAAGTAATTTGAGCTTTGTACAGCAAAACAATTGAATATTAGTATTGAATATTTTGTATTGCTAGTCTCCAAATAAATACCGATAGATACAATACCTGCCACACTGATATCCAACAGTTGACAAGCAACTAGTTTCGACTTATAGCTGCTTGTCAGTTGTTGAATACCAGCGAAGGGTACATTTACACCATTCTGTTGTGATATTATGCTGTATATTGCATTTAAACTTGACTCGTGTTTTTCATATATATGTTTTCTTGCTTATAGACCCAAATGTTTACGTTTTCCTCACCCCTGGCTCCACCAACAAAATTAACCACTCCACCACAATCAACAAACCCCTCATCCCTCCACCAATAACCCTGAACACTATCACAGATATCTTGTACAGTGGCATTATATACTTACTTACTTACTCTCACTCCCATGGCCATCGATACCCAAGGTGGTATTTGGCCTCGCCAACTAAATGCCTCCATTTCTTCCGATCCTCAGCATCTTCTTCTGCGATTCTCATCTTCCTCGCGTCTTTTGACACTTCATCCTTCCTCCTCTTTTTAGGACGCCCAGGGGGTCTTCTTCCAACAGGGTTTTCTTTCCACACTTCCTTTTTAATGCATCATCTTCCCTCCTTATTACATGTCCGACCCATCTCATTCGTCGGCTTTTTGCTTCCGCAACAGCATCCGGTGCATTATAAAGGGCTCTAATTTATCTATTGTGTTTAATCCTCCATTTGTTTATATACAGTTTAGTTAAATTTGCCCTGTGAATTTTCAACATCCACCCAATGGTACCAACTCATTTTTATATAATTATTTATCACCACTCAACTTGCAACACCCCGCTCACCAACTATCTCCTTGGACACCACCAAATAAAAGATACCTTGTTCTCAGGGTTTGTAAACAGTTCAATAAAAATCTGCACCTTGCTTCAAAAATGGAAACCCCCTCTCCCGAGAGCCTCCCAAAGGGGGCCTGGAGTCGGAGCCACCAGCGAGCCGACGGCGAGTAACCCCTATATTGTAAGCGTAGTATAAGTATTACAGTACACTCTCGATTATCTGAGCCCCGATTATCCGAGACTCCGGGTTATACGAGGGAGCTCTAAGCTTAAGTATACGTTTTTATTTTCTTACTAAGCGTTATAATAATACTTGAAACAAGTGTCTTTATTTTAAATTCTATAATTTGCGACACTGAAGGACTTTCATTGTCGTATTTATTAGTAAATAATATATGTAATAAAACATTTTAAAGTGGTCTTATTACAGCCAAACCTTAAAACACATGTAAACTCCGTATTATCCGAGGTTCGAGTTATCCCAGGTAAAGTTGGTCCCGAAGACCTCGGATAATCGGGAGTGTGTTGTATCAAAATCCTATTGAGTCACAACTACCAATATCTTTCATATTGTAAAATGAAAAAAAACTGTGCTTTCATATTACAATATGGCATATTACGAAGGTTTTATTTAGATGAAAAAAGCCTGGCTATGCTACAATTAATGATCATGAAAGGAAAAAAATATGTCGCTTTTTATAACTTGCACTCAATGCTTTTATATTGCAGAATATTTTACAGAAAACTAAAACAATTTTTTTTATGAATGTGCCTGTCAGCTGAACATTGGAGGTATATGGATAAAGGTTACTGGTTGCACCGAGGAAATTCGGAACCACAGAAAGTTTTCCTTTTAATTTAAAATAATAATGTCTACTACACTGATTTCTTTTGGAATTCATGCACAGCCAATATTATGTAAAAGTTTAAAATAAAAACTCCTAATTTTGGCATTTTTTAATCAGCATAATTCTTTACTTCATATATCATGCTAAAAACAACATTTTTTGAAGATATAGAGGTTTTAAGGATTATATTTTGTACGAAAGTTCGAAAGTAATATGAGATAAAATAAAATAAAAGGAATTTAAGTTCTTTAAAGTTAGCTTTTTTATGTTATCGGTATTTTGGGTTGGTTTGCTAAATGACAATGATGTCACTGAGAACAAAACATACTATAGGGATAATCCTGGTCCAAAGCTGGAATGATTGCTACAAGAAAACAAAGTTGAATTAAAAAAGTCGGTTCCATTGTAAAGTGTAAACACTTCTTAATTAGTGTGTCTGTGTTTCAGACCATGTCATGAGGGATCGTCAGGGTTAAAACAGCATTATTTAGGCAATTAATTTAATTCATATTATTTATATTAGGTGATTATTACCAGTACAAATGTTCGCCGGTCTGAACGGACCTTGATTCTATCGTTGGATACTATGTATTTAGTTTGAAGTAACTGGGACGTTTAGGGCACATGACTTCAAAGTAAAAATCAATAGAATAGATTTTTAAGCCATGTTGGCCCCGATGGCCTCCGAAATTGCGGTATTTTTGATAATACCGCAAATCCTCCTTGTCTTTGTATGTAAGACTAGTATCAAACCATATCATTAATCCATATTTGAGCTTTAAAAGCTCAAACAGGAATTAAGGTTTAAGGTTTTTACGGAATTAAGGTTTTTTTTTCAAGATGTAATCCTAGCTTTTTCTTTAGAATTCAAGTTTTTAGGATACAATTTCAAACGCAATGAAGTGAAATTAAAGACTGGCTCTACAACCACCTCTCTCAGAGCCAAGCTTTCGAAAAAACTAACTATTTGGAACATAATCAAACGTACCTAGTCAATACTAAAAGAAATCATCAATGCATAGTTTGTTTGTAAATTATGTGTTTTGTATATCCCAGAAGCTTTTGGTTGTACACTTAATAAATAAATATTTTAAAGCGATTAATTAGACGATTAATTTGACACCTCCCAAAGTGATTAAACACCTTTGACTGTATATATGTATGTAATTACAAGCATAACTAGCTAATCAGTGCGTACGATCAGTCAATGTGATCCTGACACCTGACAATGCCAATTAATACATGTTCATCCTGGTAACAATCACCAGGCATTCAAGCATTTTGAGGCATTGAAACTGTAAAAATTCGGCTTCACTGGGTAAGTTATTTGAATTCCTGTTTAACTCCGACATTAGTTTTACAATTTACAGCACTCCTATCATCGTATTCCGAATTTCACTTATTTAATTTACTTTTAGCGAATTCTCCTGTAGGAAGAGGCTAATACCGCAGGTCTCATGGTAAGACCTAAGACCGAGACTATGATAAATTTTCATTTTGGGGCCCCCAAAATTTAGCAGTTTTATTATTTGTGGCTTTGTGTATGTGTTAAGTGTAAAAAAGTAAATTTTAACAACATGACAACATCTCAAACAAGAGATGATATCAAGGTACAGTAGCTTAGCCTAGGAGAATAAGGACTGATGATAGCGTTTTGACGCTGAAACCTAGGTCTCCAAAAGAACATTTTATTGGATCGAAAGGTAAGGAAAACCATATACACCTATGATATTTTTTTAATCTTGATTTGTTTAATCTAGGTTATAGATGGATTGTCTTTAATACATAATCTCAATAATTCAATACAATTCGGCAGTATGGTGCCATAAAAAATAACACAACGGCTCGGATAATAGAGAAAATTTATTATAATCTATTATCCGTAAAGTGTAGCTTGTAACAAATAATACGGTATTATCGTTTCTTTCGATCTACGGTATCTTAAAACCAAATTTTACAATCAAACAACTTATTTTTTCCAGAACATTCCTTGGATTATCAGTACGCGTAATTTATCGAAAAAAGCTAACGTTTTCCTTGCAGTCTAAGAGTAAACAACAAAATTTAAAAACGGATAAAAATAAAACCAGTCTTGTAAAAACTATTTAAATACAGTGATATATGAATGAATCTTAATTAATATAAAAAAGCACAGTTGAATGTTTCGTTTGTTTAAAAACAAAATGGCTTTCTCCTGTTTACATATAAGAGAAAACACGAAAACCAGGTGAGTATAAAAGTAATTAACGTTGGCCATTATGTGTTAACGTGTTTCACAGGGTGACAAGCGATAATGTATCTTTTGTTGATTTTTTGTGTGAACATATTTTCATAAAATTGTTTTGAGCACTGTCCAGTTGGTTTAGCAAACATTCCTTTACTCAATACATTTTCATTGGATACAATTTATGCGATTGTGAATTCTATCCATTCGAAGTTTTATACTTTTTAGCTTTAAAATACTCTCCTAGGAATTTCTTTTGCAAAACAAGTGTTATTTTACATCTATTAATTTACAATCGGATGCTTGACTTGTATGAAATTATTTCCAAACCGTTTACTTATAGATTGCATTAGCATCAGTGTTTTATAAACCATAAATAAAAAAAATAAATCTTTGTCCAACATTTTATAGTCATAAATATACTGTAATTTATCTTATTTTTATAAACTAGAAAGTCAAAACTACCTCTCCTATACGGGAATTAATTCTAGTTCAAACTGGAACATAAAAAATTATATTATTTTTTTCTTTGAGTCAGTATTGAATACTGACTCACACTTTATTTTCAGCATAGCATTTTTATGCTGAAAATAAGGTTCCTGTGTAAAATAACAACTACCTCCCACAACTATTCTAATATTAATAGATTTGTTTGTTATAAGTCATTGTCATGAAGTTCACCATCATACTTTTCCACCGACCTTAATCTCGATGGTATGCTGCATGATCGTCTAAAATATTTAATGCATTTTAATATATTAAACGGACTGAACATCGTTTCTTGAAGACTTAAGCTAACATAAAGTACGATTTTCCATACTAGGAGAGATGGTCTCTGGTATCCGGGTGGCACAGGATAAATCTTCTATAACATCTTCACTGAAATCTTCCGTCTGCACGCACTGACTCACACTTCAGTCATGTAGATGAAAATGATGACAGTTGAAACAGGTGTTTAAGAAATGTGAATCATGCGTGCTGATGGAAGATTTCGGAGAAGATGTTCTAGAAGATTTAAAATTTTACCTGAAAATAAACTTAGAACGTAGGCCTATTTAATCCTTGTTTCGTTCATAGTAAGTTATTCGATCTTTGAAAAAATACATAATTTATACAAATTATTTCAGCAACTGAGTGAAATATAAGATTTTAAAAAGACGAAAAGATTATTGAATTTTAACACCTTTATTTCGGAACTTAAAAATTAACTTAAAGTTTACTTGGCCATGTGGATGAGGGAAAAGTGGCTAAACTTTATAATCCGTCTCCATCGTTAAAATCTATGTTAAAAATCGAAGTTTTCCGATATTTACAATATCAATTATTTTAATCATGAAAATGTATCGATATCGTAATCGAGACATCACTAATCACTAATCACATAACCCAACTACGATTTTATCTAACGTGACAAAACCTAACAATCGCACTATGTGAATGAAACTAATTAAGGCATATACTAACGTTATCAACATAACTCAACTATACATTTAACGAACATGACGTACTAAAACTAATTTCACATCCTTCGCCACCCTACATTTGATTCATTGTCAGTCGTTGACATCGTCGTGCCTTACTAAAAGTATTCCTGCAATTGAGTATACGTACAGCTTCATGCACATATAAGTTAGCTTCCAATGACATTTTGGAATGTTCGAACCTTTTCTCAGTTATTTTGACCTTTTACTACTATTATCCATTATTAATTTACTTTTAATTCCTAGATTCATCGAAATTTGTAATATGAAACCAAATCAGTTAGCAAAAAAAATGTTTACAGTCCTTGAACATACTATAGGGTTTTAGTTTCTCTAATTCTAATAGAATATTAATAATTCATTACTGGGATCGACGTTTTAAAGATTATAACCTACATTGTTTATTTACAATAAGTTGTACCGTAATATCAAGAATAAAACATATGTTTATTAAAGAATTCGATAAATTATATCGAATCTGAAAACATCGATTTTAACATCGACGGACACGGATTCTAAAGCTTAGCCTGAAAAGTTTGATCGCCCCCCCCCCCCAGCACACGCGCCGTCGCTGCAGCTCCTATACAACTGCGACTGCACCTAATGGATCTCGGAAAAGTCTCTCGTTATGTCAATGCTTTCTTGGAAGGGTTTCTTATGCATTATTACTGAAATAACAATTTTCGTAATTTTATAACTTTGCTTGGAATTATTGGTAAATTCAAAATTATAACTATTTTTAAAAACTGACATGGAGTTTGCTTTTTCTGATATATTATATACTTAGAATTCATGTACTTTGAAAACTCAGAATACTTTGAAATACTCAGAGTTCATATACTTGCATAATAGCTTTATAATGAAAATAAGTTTTCAAGTTTAATTTAAACATTGCAAAACGAGTTTAAACTCCATTCTCTTTTATGTCATCCTTAAGTGTCATTACACCTTAACACTAAATTGAAAATTAGGAGAAGGACCTAATTTATTTTCAGTTAAAATAATTAAAATATATTTTCTCGCAGGGAAGACAAGTTAAATTAGGAGAAGTAATGCGGTATCAAAATAAGTAAACAAAAAATTATTATGTTATTTCCATGCAACTTAAATGCATTTTATTCCAGGGAAATATAAAATAAGTACCAGTACAATATCAAAATTCATAGCATTTTGTAAGTAATTAGATATGTCAACATGGTTTTGGTCAAAGGATTTATTTTACATCCATATCTATTAATTTTTGTATTCCCATTTCACATTTCCATATTGAATTTACATTTCTTATCTATACGTCCTTATAAACTCCGGTATATTTGCCATCGGTCCCTACTGAAGCAAAACAACAGTCCAAGGCAAAACTCAAAGTCAGCAAATTTTGCGTGACAATTAATTGTTTTTGTAAAGTTATCCCCTTTTTTCAAAACCTATAAAAACCCTATTTGCATTCTGTATGTGCTGTTAAATCAAGTTTTTCATTTTCATGGATAAAATTATGGAACGCAATCTCAATTATACTTGTATTGACTAGTATGTGGTTTTGCATCCAATGATTACAGTCCGTTTATGTAAACCACAGAGACTACACAGTTAGAGATTACACTGTTGGCCCTTATTACTAACAACATATTCTCTTTTAAAAATTCAAAAACTTTTTCGGAAAATTGATTTTATTTTCTGTTCATGCTATATAATAAAATTAATGAGTATTTCAATAGCCGAAACTAAGTACAAAGTAAAAGCATGTATTCAAAACAATATTATTAATAATAATAAAGAGCATTTCCTGATTGCTGCCTGAAAAAGGTTTTGGACTGTAAAAAATACTGATTTTAAAATTAACAAAAGTTATACTAAACTATATTTTACAGTTATTCATACATAGCGTAAGAGAAATGAAGATAAATAAATATCCAGACATATACATAAAACTATGTCATAATTACTAAAGAATTATCACAATTTTGTAAAGATTGGAAAACATTTTAACATTAAGGTGCAAAATATAAAAACTTAAATAAATATAAATATGAATAAATATAACGCAAATAAATATGAACTTTCTTTTAAGTGAAGCTGTTATCCCAACTAGGTAACAGTTTAAAAAGGAAAAATGAAGGATTTATATATAAACAAATTTAAATAAGAAAACTCTTTATTCGCAAATAGCCCTTTATTTATACGAAACTAGCCCCTTCATGTAATAAAGCCTTTCTAAATTTTTGAATAATTAGTATTCGATAGTAGTAATTTTTAACCAGATCCATGTACGAATGGCCATCTGAAGTAGTATTGAAACTTCAATATACTCAAAATGTATTAGTTTTTTAGAAAAAAATCATTTTACTGATATTTATGATTGTCGATCCATAGATAAATATTGTCCGACGTGCCACCGTGACGTAAGCTCAATATTTGAATATTGCGAGGTTTTGAAATACTGCTTAATATACAGCAGCTGTGTGCTATAGAAGGAGTTCCTGTTTCACGTATTTCTTGCTGAAGATTCAACTTGTTCTAATAAAAGACTCCCAATTAACTGTTGTTTACATTAAATTAATTGTGGATAAATTTTATAAAATTACAATATTGAATATATAATAGAAATCAGTTTTAGACCAATTTTTTTGCGAATTCCCTCCTTAAGTTAGAAACTATGGTCTCATGGTGAGAATTAACGCCGATACCTCAATAAGACGTCGTTTTAGGTTCCCCGAATGGATAAAACATAGGATTCGTTAATATGATTAAATAAAGGGGGTTTGTGTTATTATTATAAAACCTTGTATTGGAACTTGGTGTGACTAAGTATTTTTTGGGTAAGTAATTTTGAGTTAACTTTAAATCAGGGATTCTTTTCACGGTTGAAATAGGTAAATTTTCTTCAAACGTTACTGAATTATGTAAAAATATTTTCAAATGGAGGCTAAAATTAGGATTCTTAAAAATGTAATTTTGTTTTAAAAAAGGTCGCCATTTTGAGACGAATTGAGATAGGTCGGTTAAATACGTTCCTTCCTTCCATAATAATTTACTTTAATAGGATTAAGTGTGTAGTTTTTATTTTCCCTTTCTTCAGTCTTTTCACTTTCTACTACTTTAATGTATAATTTTTAAACTAAGTGCCTCATTATTGATTTACTCTTTCGTGATTTAATGATTAAAAATTGTAGGTGAGATTCTGTAAATGTAAAGAAGAATGATTTAAATGTTTATAAGTAGGTCATTTCATTTATTGTCAACATAGTTTTAAATTCTAGTTTAAAACGCAGATGAATAATTATTGGAGTCCTGTTTAGTATTCATACACACTGGAGCCATGTCGATTCAGATATCCCATCGACACAGTCATTTGCATGTATTCCTGATATTATCTTCCAAAGCCTTGATTTTAGTATTTATTCACAAAATATTGTCAACTTTAATAATATTTTGTATGACAAATTTTTCTCTACACTCGTTTGATGACCTGAGGGTAAAATAACATCTTATTGAATGTTTTCTGTGGATTAATATCCTAGTAAAAAACGGCGAGTGAATTTTTTTAGTCTTTGGATGAGAATTACTTAAAACTGCATATCACGAAAACAAAAGGAATTCTTTAGACATTTTAATATTTTTCGTACGTCGTTCGTACGTTCGTTCAAGTTTAATTGACTCTGTGTTTCCTGTATTATGAATACAATGCACTTTACAACAAATTTACGTTTTTAAATTTTAAATTGTTTTTGTTAATTTTGAACGGTTTCCAAGCAATATAAAGAGTGTACATGCCTCGAGTGTGGTAGAGGCTTTAAAATGGGATTAACAGTGTTTACTTTGGCTGGTAAATTTAAATACGGGTCTCTTAATTTGTTTTATAAAAGATAAAAATTGTATTCACCAGCCAATTCTGTATCCAATTTTCGTCATTTCGTATTATAAAGCTAAGAATGAAAGAAAACATTTTATAACAACATAAAAAATATAGATTTTTAAAGTACGTTAAGTGTAAATATTACTATCATGCTGAAAGTTTACGAATATAATATAATAATACTTGTAATTAACTTTTTAATTATAACTATTATATTTAAACCAATTACAAAGTAAAGCTTAAAACTTGTAATTATAATTATGCTTTAATTTATAAACTTCATAAAAAAAATTAAAAATAATAATGACACGAAATGTATTTAAAACTGGCCATTACACACATTATAAGGACCACCACATACCCTTCACCTTGTCTTTCCCCTGCCTTGTCTATTGGTTGTTGTCTGTGCACACCCTGCCTGTCCTTATCAACCCAACCTACTAATAATTTCATTTGTAATGTTTGCTATCATACACCTATTTAAAGTTAAACCAAACGATATAGAAAATGTTACATCGTGGGGGAAGATACCGTATCAATCAATTTGTTAAAAACAAATAATTTGAGTACTTTCTCGAACTCGCGCCACACGCGTCTTTCCATGTCCACAAGGTCTTTGACCGTGTGAGATTTTTAATTTTTGTTATTCTAACGCTGCTTTTGTTAATATACCTGCAAAAAATAATTATTTGATTTAATGTAATCACATAAAAAATATGTTAAATCTGCATTGTGTTTTTATTTTAGTCTTATATAAATATTTCCCACTTAATTAAAGGTTCTGGCTATATGTTCTGATCAAACATGTCATAGTTAAATGAAAAATTAAAATATGGTAGTAAATAAACGGCATTGCAGTAAAAATGTAGTGGTAGTAAATTAACGGAAAAAGTCTACAATGTCTATTAAATTCAGCAGTTCCTTGACATTTCTATACCCATATTAAATCTTATAATAAAAAAACCGTCTAGGGATCTTTCCTTAGTATATCCTTCATAAATTTTATTTCCTGCAATACTCTACTCCAAGCTTTTTCCAATGATACCTGAGTCATTAAAATCGGATCAGAACTGTAGAAGGTGTCTTCATAAAAGATCCTCTAGCGTATTAAATAATTATACAAGATACTGTTATATATGCTTGTAGGTATTTTTTTCGAAGTTAGGTAACTAAGTGATACAATGTGATATAACTTAGAAATATTTTACGAAAAACTAAATGTTATGTGCCTATTATAAGTTTACTGGAGGTCGGAATATAGTACACCTCATTACTAGTCCGCAAAGTGGCTGTTATCGGTACGAGATAGTAACGAAGTGTACTATATTCCGACCTCCAGTAAACCTATAATAGGCACATAACACTTGCACGAGTAATTGAATTCTATCGAACAGCGGTGTAGCACTTTCGGACGAGTCACGAACGGTACTTTTCATCATACCACCTCTTATTTAATATTTTAAATCATGTTGGTAAGTTAAAACATTGTGAGGTTATATACGCACTGTGTGTCCCAAAAGTCCCGGACCGGTTTAATATCTTTAAAATACGCCAGATATCAAAACAATATTTCGCATACCTTTTAATACTAAAAAAAAATACTTTTTGATGTATGTGTCATTTCTGCCCCTGCCCCCAAAATTGGATTTTAAAGGGGTAGCCCCAAAATTTTAAATGTAAACCCCCATCGTGCGACTGCTTATTTTAAAGGGCTTGTTAAAAGAAACACAATGCCGCAAACCGGAGGTCGATATCATGCTCCAGTCCAAAATGGCGGCCATTCAAAAATTTAAAAATGCCGTCCGTCAATTAAAATTGAGTATTTTCTGTGATCGGCAATTCACATTTAAATCGAATAAGAACCACCAGAACACATTTTAACTACTTCAAAGATACAAAAATAATAATTTCTTGTTGTCATCTTCAAGGCTTAACCCTCCAAAATGGTTCTGAGGGGGGCTGGGGGTTTGTCCAACCAACTCCAATATCAACTCACATCGTTTGACCACTCATTTTAATTTGCTGAGTAAAACATAAGCCAAAGCTTGTTTTAACGAAACTTAAAAAGTGACCTAATACTTATAAATTTTGTAGGGTTTCCCCACCCCCCAAAACCATTTGGAGGGTTAAGCCTTGATGATGACAACAAGAAATTAAAATTTTTGTATCTTTTAAGTAGTTAAAATGTGTTATGGTGATTCTTATTCGATTTAAATGTGAATTGCCGAACACAGAAAATACTCAATTTAGTAAAAAAAAGTTACTAATAAATATCCGCCTTGATGCGACCTTCGGCTCAGCGGCAAAGGTCGATACTTGCGGAGGGTCGTTTATGCGTTATCTTTTAGGAAAACCCCCCATACATGAAGTACCAAATATTCGCCACAAAAATAACTATTTTTTTGAAATTTTACAAAAAAAACAAGCTTTGGCTTCTTTTTTTACTCATTCAGCATATTAAAACGAGTGGTCATACGATGTGAGTTGATATTGGAATTGGTTGGACAAACCCCCACCCCCAAAACCATTTTTGAGGGTTGAACCTTGATAATGACAACAAGAAATTATTATTTTTGTATCTTTTAAGTAGTTTATATGTGTTCTGGTGGTTCTTATTCGATTTAAATGTGAACTGCTGAACACAGAAAATACTCAATTTTAATTGACGCACGGCATTTTTAAATTTTTGAATGGCCGCCATTTTGGACTGGAGCATGATATCGACCTCCGGTTTGCGGCATTGCGTTTCTTTCAACAAGCCCTTTAAAATAAGCAGTCGCACGATGGGGGTTTACATTTAAAATTTTGGGGCTACCCCCCCAAAATCCAATTTTGGGGGCAGGGGCAGAAATGACACATACATCAAAAAGTAGTTTTTTTTAGTCCTAAAAGGTATGCGAAATATTGTTTGGATATCTGGCTTACTTCAAAAGATATTAAACCGGTCCGGGACTTTTGGGACACACAGTATATTAGTGTTATCAATGGTTACATTTCTGTTTACTAACAAAACCTATGATAATTCATTTATTATTTTTAATATAGATTCAGGCATATATTGAATCAACCATGTTTATATTTGTATGTTTGTAGACACTCCTTAACATTACTAGTAATTTTTTCCAGTTTTTACATTACAGTTTACACAACCCTCCTGGTAACGGTTAGTTTCTATCACAGCTGAGAGTGTTTGAAGCAGTAGTTCAACGCGATGGTATGATGAAAAAGTTTGATCTATGACTGTAATTAAAAAAGGCTTATAAAATTATGAAATTGTTAAAATTTGTATTTTTGTTAATGCTTTCAAAAGGACGACATCACAATTACGGACTATTGACCGGTTGACAGTGCCGGATATGAGAGTAATCATTGGCGGAAGATTACGCTTTACACGCTCAAATAAATGTTAAATACAATTGTTCACTGGTTTGAGAGAATATTTTATCATTTCTGATGAGCACACTGTATTGTTTTGTTATTCTCATTGCGAAATAAACAAACGTTCATAATATTATTTTTATTGTTAATGTTTCCATTTAACTTTCAGTTTATTTACCAATGCGTTATTTATTTAGTTTGGCGTTACACGTTTATGCCAACTAATAGAAAAGTAGGACAAAATAAATATTTGATTGAATCATTTAGAATTTCATAGAAATAAAACATGAATTCCTTGATGGATTTATTTTATGGATGCACGAAACTTTATCATAAAACCATGAGTGTTAAACTTTAGTTAGGGAAATATTGTTTCGTAATCATATATTCATCACAATTTGTTTACTGTGACGATTTAGACAAGAAACTTAGAACTTCAAAGTTGGTTCTTTTTATCGCCGATGTAAAGAGTAAAATTTTAAAACCCCAAAACTTCAGGCCTTTAAAATTATTTTTCTCTTTTAAGCAAATTATTTGTCTCTTCTTATACAGGCCTATTGTCAAAAATTTTGATTTCCTAATCAAAACGATAATTGTAAAATTTATTATACAATTCAAAACCCGATATAATCCCAAGCAAAAGAGGGATTAATGTTATTTGTTAAAGTAACATTACTTTAAATTAAAATAAACTATTGCATGAAAATGCTAAAGACCTCTTACAGTAATCCAGGGTAGAAAGGTCTCGTTAGTTGTTTTAAATCAAGTCGAGCAGAGGGTCTTTATAAATAAAGGTTTGCTTCGACCATTTTCTTTTCTCCCTTTTAGTGGGGAATTGATTTTTCAATTTGTACATAGGTTTATCACTTCTAAACTGACTAATTAAGAAAATATTTATCAGATTATAATAGTAAGTCTTTTATTAGAAGCGTTAAAATTTAAAATATATGTTTAATAAATACTTTTAATGACGATTAATTCAGCAGCAGGTTAATTTAAGTAGGTTAGTGTAAGAAATAATTTTAAAGCCAAAAGTGAACATTAAACCTGTTTTGTGTAAAACTCAAACTCACCATTAAATGTCATTAGAGAAAGGATAAATTTAATCTGCTACAAGTTCAAATAAGTGCTCAACAATTTCAGATAAGTCCTCGTTGAGAAGAACTAACTCTGAATAGGGGCAACCCACTTCAGAAAATGACGTGGGGGTGCGGTTGGAAATGTCAGTTCTCTTGCTGTATTAACTTCTTCCAGTTGTTATCTCAACTCTTTAAAAATATTTATTCTATAAAGTTATGTTTTTCGTATAGGGTATATTAAAGCTTTATGGCTGTTAAACAAAAAATACTAATTAGCTGAGTTAATTTTGAAATAATTTTATTTATAAATCACACTAAACTTTACATATCGAGTGCAATAGAATATAATACTACCTTGAATTAAAACTCAATAAAAAGAGCATACATTTTCCTTTCTTGAAATAAAATATTTCAGAGTTTAATGTGGCTTAAGGCTTACCGGTTAAGGTTAACTTCCCCCCTAAATTCAAACATAATTTAGTAGAAACAATGCAGAAGGGAATAAAGTGAAAAATAATTAGATTAAAAAAATATATATATGTAAGTGATAACACTCTTTAATGTATTAGTGTTTTCAAGCATAAAATTAAAGTATATTTACAAGAGAAATGGGTTAAAAATGCGAAATTTTAGGGCTCCGGTCCTGAAGGCTGGAAGGACCAGCCTGATTCAACAAAAAGTACAAAGTTGTTGGAAGTGGAACTAGACAAAAATCTGAAATGGGATTTAACTTCAAAGTTTGGAAAGGTTCCTTGTTCAATATATGTTTGTACTCTATAGAATAGGATCTGTAGGGAACATTTCATTGCCAACATTATTGTATGTTGGTCTGTCCGAGAATAATATTATGCATTCAAAATCTTCTGGGGGACCGGGGTAAAGAGGGGTATTTACATAGAGTATAAATGTCCGAAAAGAACGCCGTCAGAACTCTGTTAGGCCTCCCCCAAAGTCAGCATAAAAGTGCAAACCTGGCTGCAAAAGGTAGGTTCAATCAAAATTTCCAACTCGCCAAATATTTTCCCCCTCAGTTGTGTAGCAAAATATAAAACTCTTTGAGGACCTGTAATTTCCGTTTAAATATTTGTTTGCGTAGATTGGCGGCATTATATTCCATTTTTGAAAATCTTTAAAACGAGGTACTTTTAAAGGTTTGCTTACATTAAGAAATTTCAGAATTAACATCGTAAATCCTTGCTTCGGCATGTCAGTTTTCTGTCTTCATATTTTATATTGTATCAAATGTACAATAAAATAACCTATAAATATACCTATTGTACAATAGGTAGGAGATTTATTAAGCCCTTTATACTGTGACAGGATATTCCATAAAAAATAGCATTATACTTAAAAATTATCCTTTAAATTAGGATGATGGAAGAAATCATCCCGCACCAGAGTTAATGTAGCAAACGAGTTTTTCTGTTTAACTTTGTTTTCCACAGACAATGATTGCAGCCCCGACATGTCCAATTATGGTGGTCAACGTCGCTTTCACATTTATTAGTCTTGTTTTTTCAACTGAACCGCGCATTTAAAAACGTTATTGTTGTTGGAAAACGATCGTGCATATTTCATGATTTTTACAAGTGCTCATGTTTTTACAAACAGTTTTTTTTTTAAATAAACATTAATTTAGTTTAATGTGTTTTCATATGAGACGAAACATTGTGTTTTCCAAAAACAGAACATGGGAGTTTCTTCTTTTGTATGCAAATTTAGTTGAATATAGAACACAAGCGATATAAAAAACAATAATGGGTTATGTACAAATTGCTCTTTTTTTATATGGTGACAAGGCGGTAGCTCAGAAGTTTTTGCCCTGAATGTCAAACGTCTCTGGTTCGATCCCAGCGCGCGGCAGGCAACTCCTGTTCCATCATGAGCGATCACCTCTGGGTGGCCTATGTGACTATTGCCGCCACGGTACCTCGCTGTCTTTAGATCGCCATACCTAGTTGGCCCATGGTGATGGTTAGTTAAGGTTTTTTAAAAAAAAACTCTCACAACTGAAAATTAAATTGATGTTTTCTTTATCTGCAACAAAATCTATGAATTATTATTTAATTTGTTGGACTTTTCCTATCGCTTCTAGTGTTTAAACTACATTACGTTTCGAGAAACGTTAGATTAAACACTAGAAGCGATAGGAAAAGTCCAACAAATTAAATAATAATTGCAAATCCTTCGCTATTATAAATATAAAAACAAATCTATAGTAATAGCTAATGAGGTAATATTAGAATGTCGTATACTTTCTTTCTCAAGTACAGCAACAGCTCAGATATTCGACCAAAAGTGTTCCTTGTTTGTCCTAAGAAAGTAAAATTTTATTTGGACGAATTTTTTGGTCAAGTATATCCTTTCAGCCCAGGGGACAGAAATAAGAGAATTAATGTTCTCGACGCTCTATTAGGGTCAAGTAGCACTACGAAAAACATTTTTAACTCTATAAATATTAAGGCATTTAGATAATTACACATCTAGATGTTTAAAAAACATCTATGTTTAACCACCGAAGGAGAAATAAACTGGTAAACTTGGCAATTATGACTCCACAAGTGGCGGTGGGGAAAATTGGATATTTACTCTTTGCATTATTCATATATTCTTATAGCTTTTACTCCTTAAAGTAATTTATCTTCCCTGGTAGAAAGCATGTCTTGTTGTTTCGAAAACTTCCTAGGCAATTTTTCGAATAAGAATATAAAATCGTTACAAGTTAAAAATGACAAGCTCGTTTGGGACCCAATTTTGAAGTTGACTATAAATTTAGAATACATTTAAAAATATGTCACAATAATGCGCTTAATTTACATATGGTATAAAAACAATAACAACCAAATAGCAATTCTATGTTACTGTTGTCGTTAACGAAAGATTAAAACAGCTTTTAGGAATCTTACGACGTGATTTCTTTCCCCTTATTCAATTTGCATGGTTCTATAATTGATACAGTTTTAAACATAACATATCAAAATTACTGACTGACTGTGTGTGTAAGTTGCCATTTAGTTAACGAACGATAATTTCAGTATTAATAATGATCTAGTTAATGTGTCTATGGTATATTGCAGACACAAACAAATAATGGAACAAACAAACACTGCTCTGGCTTAAAAATAGTATTTTAATATTTTCCTCACATTTCTTATATTTTTTAATAATTAAGTTGTCGTCTATGACAGGATAACATCAAGATCAGTTGAAAACCCTTTATTGCCCGGTGGGAGACAAAGTAAACCCATAACAGCATTAATGCTCCGTGCTACACATAAAGCAATTTATGGTATGATGGGGATTCCCGTACGGACCTGGGAAGCTTGACATTTTGGACTCACACGTACACCAGTGGGCCAGAGTCAAGTGAGAGGCTTAGCCGTCAATCACGCTCGATTACCTTTTGCTTATCCGTGCTACCAGGTGCGGGCAAACCACATGTCACGGTCGAGCAAACATTTCTTCAGTCTCCACAGCAGTTTTCCTACGGGGGTTTTCTGCTTTATCAAAAACATAGCGCGCCCTGCATTAGCTAAGGTAGAGTGGACACCACCTGCACTGCTATTCTGCTGCCGCTGGCGAAAGCACAGCTGGTAAAAGGAGCAGATGCTCCAACAGAGTGGATTCTGACCGTCTTTCGTCTCAGCAGGTACAGACAGACAGCAGATTTCAGCGTTCCGTTACGGCAAGCGTAGGAGAAAGAAAACTCGACTACGAATTTATTCCTTGCCAATAACATCGATGTGACTAACATCTAGTCCATCTCTTCGGAATAGCATTACAATCAATTAAAAAAAAACCTTGAACTTTGACTTTTCACAAAGACATGCAAATATATTGCCGCTCAACGGATTACAGGCACTAACAGCTCGTCGGTGTCAGACAGGAAACAGCAACAATACCGGAACAGTTGATACATTGCGATCACTTGGTTTTAAAGTTATAAAAATAAAAGCAATATAATCGACTTACGATTGTTGATTAGCAAGTTAAAACGTTTTTATGTTAATTTAATGTCAGTAATTATTTAAATATTAAGTATTTATTTATTTATTTGTGCAGGTATGGCAAATGTTGCCAGCAAAACTGAAGTAAAGGGAATTGACTCCCTCACGAACTTTGTTACCAGCGACAAGCCTCGGGTGACAACTACTCACCTCAGGAGACATTCTTGTTCCTTACCCCTTATAGCATAAATAACTATATTCATCATACATCATATTGAAAATATATTAGGAATACGCTCCTAAGTCGCGTATAGGTCGAACGAAGTGCGGTAAAATTTAATGAAGGCTATTAATTAAAAAAAAAATATTTAATCGTATAATAAACTACTCATTTATAGATTAAAACAATCTTCTGAGTAAAAATATGATGCAGTTCAAATTTCACGAATTTTAATCAATTAATGAAAAAGGAGTTGGTTCACAAAGAGTGATTTTCAAGTCGAGTATAACTCACTTCGTTCGAATAAAGTTAACTATTTTACAATACAATGATTTAACAACTTGATTATCCTTAAACGTTTTCTTCGATTCAGTTTCTGCGATTAAAACAATCACACAAACAATCACTATTGTTTGTGTGATGATATACTAGTTAACAATAAGAACAGGTGACCGCCTCAACACCAGCTGCCTAGGGCGAAAAACAACTACTTTAGCCCCGTAAATCATGTACTGACAACAACCGTTTTCCAAGCAGCATGACGAACGTAGCATCGTATGAAGCTGAATCTAGATTTATTATATTTAGATATTGTACACTTCACTTGTTGCAGAGGATTGTTAGGATTGAACACAGTAATGCCTATATAATTTCTAATTGTTTAGTTGTGTGTGCTGTGTGTTGAATGTTCGATGAAATTAAACAAACCTGGTAAAAAGGTAAATAACTATCTCGACATTGTGAAATAATGTAACATTCGCATTTTGTTGTACTCTGCAACTGTATTTGCTTGCATAGAACGTTTTTCGCAATTTTGGGTTGTAAATAGTATATAACAATGTCTCCAACTTAATAGCTTAACTTCGTCGAAATATGATTAAATATTACGAATTTTAATTGTTTAACAGTCAAATTAATTGGTTTCAGCTTTAAATATAGAACACTAAAAAAATATATTGTACAGTTATATTAAAATTAAAAGTAACAAAATAATGTATTACTCTTTTTAATTTCTATGCTTAAATAGAAACGCGTATTTCCCTAAGGAACTGTGATTCCCTGAGCTAGAACACATACAATATTGTTCCAGAGCAGTTTAAAATTAAGAAGAATATTAATCACTCGGAGAAGAAAGGTCGAGGCACTCTGCCCTCCAGTCGGTCATCGCCACGGTGTACTTCCTCAGGTGGGCGACGAACACGTCCCTGTCACATGGCGAGGGGCAGGCAGGCATCTCCACCGGCTCCGGCGCGCTGTAGCTGTGGACCCGACCGTCGATCCGCAGCAGCTGGGGCACATTTCAAATTTGGATCATAACTGTAATACTATTATAAGAATATAAATAATTAATACTGTACGATAAATAGTGCGTTTCTAACTGAATTTACATTAAACAAAAGACGCTTTTACTGGAGACGTGAGGTAGGGACAAGTGGGAACAGGTTCAAAACCTTGATAACCTATGATACGATTAACTTGTGCAAAATGTTTCTATTCTCTAAAATCTCAAAATATCTGCTGATAAACTAAAAAAATATACCAAATAATTGAGGAATAAAAAAACATTTTTTCTAGTTTTGTATTAGAATTTTCTGAGAAAAATTCTGCATTCTAGAGACTCTTGTACAATTATGTGATTGAAAACTGTTTTTTAAATGCACTATTGAAAATCATTTTAAATATTGTCTTCTATTTAATATGTCTATGTCGTCTATTTAATATCTTCCAAGCAAATCTAAATAAGCGAATTTCCTTTCCTAATTTATAATTTTTCCTAAATTAGATTATTTTTTCAATATTTAGCTCAAAAACAATTATTTAAAGTAAGAGATAACGACAACTCTCACGCACGGACAGAAAAAGCCTATGAGAGAGGTAATTTCAATATTATTATAGCAATTTTAGTTTTGAAATACATTGTCTTCTGTTTAAGATTATTATTATTGCATAAACGATTTGATTTGATTTTGATTGACTTCGGTTTTATTCCTAAATCAATATTACTAAGCTTAAGACACTGAAATATGCCATTAAGGTAAACCCTACACCTCTTTGTCCTTTTTTATCTACATTTTTATAGCTATACTTAAACTCTTGCCTATTTAAAATTACCGTAATCTAACCTCTAAGCAGACTGATGTCTAGAAAACATCTTTAAAGGGCGAGTAAAATACCATAACCCAGTCCACCCGTAAGGCTTAATACACAGCGCAGGCCACGTCATTTTACTCGGACTATATTATCTTACAGTGCGAGTCAAATTACATGGTCCAGTCCGCCCATTAGACACTTGGGCTTACGGTCGGCCTGAACCCCTATGACTCGTACACGCTAAATCGAAAGAGCGAAGAAGTCACTTTTTTGTTGGCGTGAATAAGTTTTCAGTCCGAAAGAGTTAATATTCACTCTAAATTAGTGAAAAATATCCAATCTTTTGGTTGAGTGATGATTTCTCTCGTAAAAAAGTGAAATTTTCACTCATAGATCATATGGTTTTGAAACCATATGAGGAAAGAGCGGGAATTCACTCTTAATTTAGTGAGTTTTTGAAAGTGGTGAGGAGAAAGAGCGAAAAGTTGGATCGCTTCCGGCGACGAGACGACGCTTCTGAGTCGCCATTTTGGTCATTGATTTACATGTACATGGCTTACCTAGTTATTAATTGGTAATATATTGAACAGCATATAGCCAAGGGTATTACAAGTTTACTTACAGGTAAGAAAAAAACATTGCTTTAACCACTTACTTGGTTGATTAACAATAGTCTGTAAGAATCAAGGTTAGCGTGGAGGGGAAAGTCAATTTAGTCTCAGCAAAGGTTCTGTGTCACTCGTTGAATATGCCTGCACCGTTACATTTTATGGGTTTTAATTTCAATCATCAAGTTTAGGTACCAGTTAGTTGTCCACAACAAGTGTCGGCAAAGAGTCAGAATTGTAGTTCATAAATGCCAATGAGAGGTTAGGTTAGTTGGATTTCCATTCTTTCAATAAGACGTGATTTCACTCTTTTAAAGTTGAACTTCACTCTTTTAAAGACTAAAATTCCACTCTGAAAAGAACAAGACCCACTCTTTCATTGAGTGGGGATATTCCACTATTTTCATGAGTGAAAACGGTTCACTCTTTCAAAGAGTGAACCTTCACTCTTTCATATAGGCTCAATTTTCTCCACCCCAAAGAGTGAATGAGTCACTCACAAAGAGTGAGTATTCACTCTTTAGATTTTAGCGTGTACTATACATCCTACCTCCAGCTGGTGGCCCGAAGGCAGGCTGGGTCGGCGGTGCAGCTCCAGCAGCAGTGAGGTGGCAGACCACGGCATCAGCTGATCGTGCAGACCCAGGGCTGCCAACACGCACATGAGCGTCAGGTCGTTGCCCACGTGCAAGAAGGCTCGCAGAGTGTCACTCTGGGAGTTGTCGGTGCGGGTCGGTCTCTGCACCAGGTCCACTATCTTACCCAGGAGCATTCCTGGGAGAAAGAGTCTTTTAAAATTGTGTAGGTTTGTCATAGAGCAAGTAAAAAGTAAACTGCTAGACCAAAAAACAACTACTGCTACCTATTGATTCTACTGCTTGGTCTGCTAGTAATATCATTTAGATCTAAGTTAAGTTTAAGCTATCTTAAGTTAAGTTAAGTTTTATTATATTTTGATACAAGTGTTTTTAGTTAATTGACCTTTAGTTTAAGGTTTTGTAACTAAACATTATGGCATTGCCAATGCAAATTTTATTTTTGTTAATTTTTCTGGCTAATAAATGACTTATGACTTATGACTTATGACCAGTTCGTAAATTGTAAACCAGGTGAAATAGTGGTTCGGATCCCACGTTAAAATGTAGGTCCCGTAGTTGCCATTGGCTGTTGGGCTATTAATTAACATATTTATTGAAGGTAACTAACCGGCCAGAGATGTCAAAAATTGTTCTCATTATAATGGCAATCAATTGCGATTGTTCTCGCAATAATGAGAACAATTTTTGATATCTCAGGCAGGTTAGTTATCTTCAATAAATATATTTAACAGATGTCAAGGCTATCAAACCAATTAATTATTAATTAACAGTTCTGTTTAAGGAGCATGTTAGCCTTAGTCAGTAACAAGAATACAGGATCGCCCCACAATCATCCTTCACTCATATGTCATTCAAAATTGGCTTAAAATACCTACCTGGGTTGGTCGCCATTTCAAGTACTATATCTCTAATGTATGTATCGTATTAACTTTAATTTTTATTGACATTTGCCACCACTGATTGGTGAAAATACGTTTCACGACTTTTTAGAGATCTGGAAACCGATTCCGTCTTCAGATAGAAAAGAACCTAGATCATAACAAAATATTAGTAACACACCGTCAAGAGAACCTGAAAAATATATAGCTAGAACAGATAACTGTAAAAACAGTTTACAAACTCTAATGCAGAAAACATAAGCAAAAACATAATACAAAACAGAAATCACAAATATCACCAATTAGAACGGTACACGTCCACAACCTATCTAAGCAGAGCGAAGACAGGTGGGAGAAGTAGGAAACGGCGGCAACTACAGCCAACCACCACACATTGCTATTGCAGCGCACTTCCGATGGTATTACAGTTCTCTGTCATAGCTGTATTTTGTATAGGCTCTCCTGACTATGTGTTACTAATTTTGATATGTTCTAGGTTATTTTCCTTCCGAAGACGGGATCATGTTCCAGACCCCAAATCGTCGAGTAACTTGTTTTTAACTCTTTTAAGGTGCTCCGAAATTTGCGAGCTACTTATAATATTTCCTATTCATATGATTTCCACCATATTACAGTATATTCATAAAAAAAACTCTTTAATAAGTAAGAAACACGCTGTTGGCGCTGTAATAGAGTAGTATTTATAATTAACGAAACATCGCAGAATTTATTACCAGGAACATTGCTACCTTCGTTCAACTTACGTTCTTGTAAAGAGATTTTTTGAATTAATCTTTCTGTTATTTCAACTCGTAAATACGATTTGATAGCAGTCACTGTGGACCATAGATATTTCGTGGTCCTATGGACAGTAAGGTACCCAATGACACTATCAATATATACAGAACCAGAACTAATCACATTATCAGCAACGCACTTGAATTCACTACAAACGTTATGCCAAGCATAGAGATAAGGGATGTCCAACCTTTGAACTTTAAAGTTTTTGTTTTTTTGTAGGGAGCCAACCAGTGGTTGTTATAAAGTACTGTAAAGCCAACGACCAAAACCAATACTTACCACTCAATATTCTCAACATTTTTGTGTTTCTAAAAGTAGTATCTCGCACCATACCGCTGACTAACGGCAGCATGCGTGGGAGAAAAATGGCTTCCGCCCAGCTGGGCAACGAGAGCCCATTATCCACCTGAAATAAATTACCAATGAAAGGTTTACAGTGTGACGTTTTGTTTTACTAAACTACGATTGAAAACCTGGAATAGGATGATAAAAATAATAGAAAGGATGAACAAAATGTCTTTATTTTGTAAATAAAGTGATTACGAAACAAGGAGATTTAAAATATACTTAACAATTTTCAAATGTATTCATGCTGAAGCCTTCCGGAATCGGTATCAATATAACAGATTACAGGCCTTGACGTCTGCAATTCCTTAGAACAAATTTATCTGATGATTAGTTTCGACTAGTACGTTGGCATTAACAAAAAACAAAAAAGTTAAATTAATCCATTCAGTTTCATCCGTTTTCTTAACAACACAAACACATTAAGTTTAATAATACTAACAAGTAAAGTTAATGTGTTCGTGTTGCTTTTTAAAAACTGACGAAATTTATTGGATTAATTTAACGTTCTGTTTTGATAATGACTGCGTGCTAGTCGAAACTAGTAAACAGAAAGTTATACTGAGGCACTGCAGACGTCAAGGTACGTAACCTGTTATGTAATTTACAAATATAACTTTTAACTGGTATACTTCATACTCAAAATTGTGGTAAACCAAAAACACAATATAAACTCATCGACCAATTATTTATTTTATTTTTAACTCAACAACAAAAATTATTAAAATTCTTTAAATAAATTATTTTCCATCCGGTTCTTACAAAATTCCGGAAGTATTTTTTGCAATAACATTTTTATCATAGGCCTTTATTTCTACATCCAAAGCCTAGTTATAAGCTCTAGCAGACTACCAGTAGTACCAACAATGCAAGCGAAGTTCTGGGAGAGCAGGTAGAGCGCGGAGCAGGAGGTGATGTTGGTACCACTGCCCCGGCTGACCACAGGAAACAGCTGAGAGTAGTGGCTGTAGTTGCTGGCCAGGTCTGCCAGCGAGCGGTTCTGCTCCACCCAGTACCGCGGGCACTGCCTGGCGTCCAGGCTCACCTAAGAACCGATCAACTTTGGGAAAATTCAAAGTTTAATCTGTGAAACCGATTGAGGATCAGTTTAGTAATCACTAGCTGTTGTAACCGTTCTTAGCACGGTTAATCTGGATGATTGACAAATTACGATCAGGTAAAAGTTAACTATTTGTACATCACTTTCTATCCTTTTCATATTTTGATACGTTGTTCTACTTTATTAATTACAAAAAAAATTAACTTTTGACTTAGAACAAAATCTAAGCCTAAGACAGCCCAGTGTGTGAATTCAAAATGGTGTTTTTATTGACGTGAATAGACCTTCGTGTTGGCTGGGTTCGTCTTTAAGCTTCATTTTAATTTCAACCCAGTAGGTTGAGTAGGTTTTGCGTAAACCCGAATAACAGATGTACACATGAACAGGCAGACAGACACCACCTCTTCCTTAAAATATGAAAATATTATGAATAGATACATAAATAGATACATGCGAGTACGGGTAGAAGTCAAGGGAGAGGCCTGATGTATTGGTGGAGCACGGGACTTTGGTCCCCATGGCCCAGAGTTCAAATCTCACCAATCACTAAAGAAGCTACATGTGTGTAGCTGCAGTTCATGGCCATAGATAATTCCAAGCCTCGCCCTCATCTAGAATTAACGAAAATGGGTTGAACCATTGACTTTAAATAAAGTCAATGGTGGGACCTTTTGACTTAATTTTTTTAGCTTACAAGGTAAAGTCGCACGCACTTCAAATTATACTTGGGCATAAATAAACCAAAATAAAATGTTGGTTTTCACTTTGGGAAAAAAGGTAAAACTATGTATCAAATTGAGTTTATTATTTCATGTAAGGCACAGTGATGAGTTCGAACTTACCAGGGTCTTGTCGAGGAGGTTGGGGTAGACCGGGACGGGCAGCCAGGTGATGTTGGGGTGCCACCGCTGGTGCCCCTGGGGAGGGAACAGTCCGGCCAGCAGGGTTGCAGCACTGACCATCGTTCTACAGTAAAAAAAGTCAAATGTTGACATCAAATGTCAATGTTTGTCATTGACATTTATTTGTTTGATGCCATTTGTTTGTCAATGTTGTCAAATGTTTGATTGATTGAAAAAAAAAACTAAAAATAGATCCCATGTAATCGTTATTATATTTTTGTCTATGAAATATTTTAGAAAACTTAATTTAATTTTGTTTTAAGATTAAGGGAAAAATTCATTGTTGGAACAGGGTTTCTCCCTGAGGCTTAAAAGTTACTTAATCATAAGCAAAAATATATATTGATAAAAAAAAAGGTGCAAATATTTTGTTCAGTACTATTCCTCATCGTTCAATAAATTACTTGTTTTTAAGAAAAAAAAAGCTACAGAAAAGTAATCTTCTGAAATTGTCGAAACTTTAAAATCATGATTTATTTGTCAATACATATTTAAAATAAATAATTAATACGGCTGAAACGTCTTATAGAGTGTAAAACATTGTTTTCGATGTTGAACCAACACAATGACTATTTTATATCCTATTCTCTTCATGATTGATACTTTTCTTTACTGTTCTTTGATCTATTGCTTGATTGTTTGCACAATCATTTCAAAAACCGCCCTAGGAACTCGCTTCAAACATGGAAACAAGTAAATTTTGGCTCCAAAACTTTTTCTATGCAAATTATGTTAAGAAAATGTTCAGATTAATTGAGGGAATTCTTTAACATGAAATAATATGTAGTGAAACTTGGTAATGATGGCATCCGCAGTAAAATAATTTTATTGTATTAGCATGAATTGTAAAATATGAACTAGGCCGTTAACTCATAACTAGAGAAAAATATATTTTCATGCTATGTATTGCAGGTCACAAATTTTTTGGGAAAAGTAAATTTCTTTGGTTTCAATGCTCTCTGTTGGAGACTACAGAAAAATTGGGGGCAAAATGTTTTGGCTTTTTAGCTATAAACGAATAAGAATGCATAATGGTGAAATGGCTATCAAGGAATTGCTGTATCAAATTTGTAGACTCACCGTCATAAGCAATCCAATTGTTTTTATTTGTGGACAGCTGTTTCGCCCCCTTGTCCTAGGGGCATCATCAGCACCGTTGAGGTTAAATCATTAAAATCCTATAACTAGTCTATATAACATTGTGGTAAAAAACACAAACACTGTCATTGTCACAAACTGTATAAACACATTTAAAAACATTCAAAATGACTTGACTTGAGCCACACCTAACCTCAAATTTTTTTGTGACATGTGACCACTGTCTACTGAACCAGCTGACTCATGTTTGACATATGGGGCCACAGCCATCTGTATTATTTGTCACTACTGTCTTCTTCACTAAACTGTCATATATGGCATTATCAGTAAAATTTGTCTGTATATTTAATAGCTTTTGAGGTTCGCTTTTTCTGGCGCGGTATATTTCAAGTTCCTCAAGTCTGTCAAGTCTTTGAGATTTTTTACATATGTGAAGGACTTTTAGTCCTTCCTCAAAGGTCTGGTGGTCATGTCCTGAGTCACGGATGTGAGCAGCGAAGTTGGATTTTGTTGGAGTGGGCTGTGAGCTTCCTATGGCCTTTATATGCTCTTTATATCTTACCGCGAAACTTCTTCCGGTTTGGCCTATGTAGTAGGAATCAGGAGTTAATAAAAAACAGGGCGTTTACAGTTTGAAGTGTGGCGGCTGTGGTTCCTACTACATAGGCCAAACCGGAAGAAGTTTCGCGGTAAGATATAAAGAGCATATAAAGGCCATAGGAAGCTCACAGCCCACTCCAACAAAATCCAACTTCGCTGCTCACATCCGTGACTCAGGACATGACCACCAGACCTTTGAGGAAGGACTAAAAGTCCTTCACATATGTAAAAAATCTCAAAGACTTGACAGACTTGAGGAACTTGAAATATACCGCGCCAGAAAAAGCGAACCTCAAAAGCTATTAAATATACAGACAAATTTTACTGCTAATGCCATATATGACAGTTTAGTGAAGAAGACAGTAGTGACAAATAATACAGATGGCTGTGGCCCCATATGTCAAACATGAGTCAGCTGGTTCAGTAGACAGTGGTCACATGTCACAAAAATTTGAGGTTAGGTGTGGCTCAAGTCAAGTCATTTTGAATGTTTTTAAATGTGTTTATACAGTTTGTGACAATGACAGTGTTTGTGTTTTTTACCACAATGTTATATAGACTAGTTATAGGATTTTAATGATTTAACCTCAACGGTGCTGATGATGCCCCTAGGACAAGGGGGCGAAACAGCTGTCCACAAATAAAAACAATTGGATTGCTTATGACGGTGAGTCTACAAATTTGAATAAGAATGAGGCCTCCTCCAATTATTGATAGTTGTAGATAAAATAGTTTATGAATAATATAGATTTTTTAATTTATATTATTTATAGTGTAGATTAAATTAAATTGCTGACCTGTCCACCAAGGTGGCCTGCGCCATCAGCTGCGAGGCGTGGTAGAAGTGGCTGAGGTAGCCGTTGTAGAGGTGGCGAAGTCTCCGCCCCACCCGGTACATCTGTTGTTTGCCTGCCTTGTGCAACATAACACGTGATTTTTTTTAAATTTTAACTTTAATCAAATGTACTTGCATTTATTTGCTAAACATTTCTTTTAGGTATTTTATTCTTTTCTCTTCTTTGTGTACACATTTATTTTACAGTATGCATGTAATTATTTTAAGTTTATGCTTTGAAATATTTTTTCATAAAAAAACACAAAAAATTAAAAGCAAAAAGAACATATATATATATATATATATATATATATATATATATATATATATATATATATGTATAATTATGTTTCATACAATTCATAAAGTTCGCACGCAAAAAATGCCTTTTGAAAATAAGTTGAACATTAATGTAAAATGGTTAACTTGATCACACAGGAACGTACAATGCAAGCTAGAAATTTTCTAGAACAGGTAATCTAAATAAGCATAAACATTCATGATTGTGGATTTGTTCACACCTAGTTATTTTTGTCCTCTGTATTGTTTGTAAAAGCAAAAACATTTGGCTTATGTCGGGGACCAAAGAGTTTTCGATACATTGGACATGCCCTTGTTTAAAATGGGCATTTTGTGTCTGGTAATATTAAGTGATACTTTCTTCCTTATGTTTATAAACTTTGAAGTATAATCGAAGAGAGTTGATTTTTTACTAAAATGATAATTCTCTAACTCATTAATTGCCGGTTTTCACCACCTTCTTACTTACAATTTTATCAAATGGTAATCATTATTCTAGAAACAATTTCCAATAAAAATATAGATTTTAGTCTTCACTTAAATTTAAAAATCCCCTTAAAAGTGCATTTTAGTGATATAATAGTATATTTTGTTACTAGACTGATACGTACTGTTTTATCGGACGAGCGTGATAGTTCCTGTGCGAGTCAAAGGCGAGAGTGGGATTTGCAAGCGAGTACGGTAAAACTTACAGGGAATGTGACGTACGAAACTGTACATCATACTACTCAGAAAAACAAACTACTGCTACCAATGCTGCCACTACATTCCTCTGAAGTAACCAATAAAAATGCACCAAACGTCGGTTTGCTGCAATCAGCTGATTGTTTCGATTGTTAACCCTCCGTCAGTGACACACAGAGTTTTCTTCCAGGCGCTTTTATTGTTATAAAAAAATATGCTTTCTTACCGGTCGGCAGTCGCAGGAGTAACCATACCTCACATGCCTCTTCCTAGGAATCTGTTCGACTTCATTTCACTCTCCCAACCCCCCCCCCTTCGTACCCCTTCTGTTCAGTTGAAACCCAAGAGTCATGTAACGTGGATGCCAAGTTCTCAATTTGTAGGGAGCATACTGCACCTGCTTTTTGTATAAAATGTGCAAATAAGGATGATAACATGAAGATCAGTGGCAATAATGTGTATGTGCCACACAAAAAAACACACAAAAATTGTGTGAACAAAAGTTTTTTCACACAAAAATGTGTGAAAAATGTGAGTGTATATACACTCTGTACCCACTATTTGTACCAGTTACTATATTTGGATTCGAAAATATAGATTTCGAATACAAGTGAAAAGTAACACATTTTACATACCTATAGGGTTTCAAAAATATGTTAAGTAAGTTTCTTTATTGCTTAATATTGATTATACAAGGGTTTCATGTAACCTTTTTACAATATATATATAAAACTACTCTGTTTGTCTATTATTTCAACACCCGGAGAAAAACTCCTTGAGTCACCATTCGTGTTTTAAAATCAAAGTCACCTACCAAGGGTTAACTTCCGTTATTTCCGTTTCCTAGTGCACGGTTACCATGCAGTTATCGGCAGAGTTACTTTCGAGCCAAGAGAAAGGGATAAGAGGCAGATGTTTCTGTGTAGTATGATGTAAAATATTTTTCGCAACACTACACTAGTAAGTAGCCGATTTCAGCTTCCGTTTCAGTGTGGGAAGTCACCGTTTACAAACGAGTACGGCAAATATCAGCTGTAGTGAGGTAACAAATCAGCTGGAGTGCGGTAAAGAGTTTGAATTGAGCATTTACCGCACGAGTGCGGTAAATGCTCAATGTTGCCAACTCAAGAAAAAAATATTATATCACACAATTTACATACATTATACATAAACACAACATAAACATTTTAACTATGAAGACCATATCTCAATTGCAACTAAACTGGTTTCCCAGGTTGCGACTACGTACAGTTAATAGCGATAAGTTAATAAAGAGAAGTGTTATTTAATCAATTGTTGCCGTCTGTGACGATAAGACGAATTCCTAGAAAGGCCTACTCGGTCGATGAACAGAAGAGATAACGCTTTTTGTTATCTCCCCCGCACAGATAAATATAGTTTTGTTTGTATTTTATCTCTACAGTTTAATTAATTTTTTTTAAATCTTTTGACTTTCATAGAAGTGTTGTTTTTTACTTACCCTGTATATTTGTTGCTGGTAGTGTTGCGAAAACTATCGTACGCAACTCATCCGGGAAGGTGTTTACGTTGCTCGCATGAAATTCCCGCGCTCCGCAAGCGTCGCGCGTGAACTATCATGCTCGCACGTAAACACCTACTTCCCGCATTAGTTGCGTAATATACTATATAGATGATTGTTTGTGACTAGTGGCTCACCCTGGTTATTTGTCCTTTGCCGTCAGGCCACATGGAGATGTTCCTGTATGGGTCTGTAGGGTAGCTGTGGGTCGGAGCCCGCGCCCCGTGCTTGCTTATCTATTGACATAAATTCTTACATAAACTGACATAAACTCAATCAACATAAACTCACACTGCTAACAGACAAACGTTTGTATCTCCCACAAAAATATATCAGCAGAAATAAAATATCAATTCTAGCTGCAACTTTATGAGAATATTTTCTATGATAAAATTAAATACATATTAAAGACTGTAGAGTATTTTTAATCAAACTTTGAGGTTTTTAGAGGCAAAATGTGTAAGGGTTCTCTGAAGTTTCTAAGACGCTTGGGTTTTTGTTGATGTAAAGCTTCATCTTGTAACAGCTTCCTTTGCAAAATCTTTCTGCGTAGAAATTAGGTTCAAATGTTTTTTCTAAACATTGCCCAAATACTGAGAGACTACATATTTTAATAAATTACAATTTAATGAATACTTGTAAGGAATATTAATTTTCAAACTTGAAAATTCGTATCCTATTAAAACGTAATTTTAATGATTTGTCATCTGTTTCTTAGAAGAAACATTTGAAAACCAGTCGGCCCTACTGGAAACATTTATAACTTACCACAATGAGAAATTCAAGCGATGTAGCAGCTCTTGTACCATTTGTCAGAATCGAAGTATCTCCCACTGTAAACATGATTGAAGAAGTAATAATAATAAAAAACATAATCACATCAAAAGTTCACAAAACGGTCAAGAGAGAAACACTGACGTTGTTTAGAACTTTGTTTCTTTGCAATGTACTTATCACCGAGTTCATCTTCTTAATAGCTTTCTATTAATTCGTTCAATGATGAATCTTAAAATAAACCACAGTTATGAGTTTAGTGTGTTCGTGAACAATAGATTGTCCATTTTAAATATTGAGTATCCAAACAATATATAATGTACAACGTTATACATTTTCACATTTTCAATCAGGACAAGACTTTGAAAACACAGTATTTTCTTTATTTTATCTATAAAAAGTTTACCTGAATGAAGCCGATATTAAAAGTACATAAATGAAATTGCTAAGGTCGGTAATTTCTTCTTTTTATATAATGAATGTAAAGGTAACTAACTAGAAACGAATATCCATGAATCAGGATATTTCCAGCAATTTTCCTCTCAAACAATTCCTTCTCGTCAAATCAGCGCTTGCTAATAAAGTCAATAATCTTGTGACAGAACTATTGAAATCATTCTTCTAGAACGTGAAAATGAATTGTAAGAATATGAATTTCAATATAGTGATTTTAACATTTAATATTCTCTTTAAGGTTGATATTAATTGAACTAAAACCACAATTCTGGGATCGTAAAAAAATCCCATCATAATTTTTACTGGAAGGTTATAGTTTATGATAATTTTACGAAATCTACATATATTTTGCATTAATCTTCCCACGTATGTATTATCATTAAACATATTCTATTTTAAATTTCAGGGCAAATTAATGTCTGCTATTCCTATGTTCAAACTACTGGTCCTCGTTGCTAATTAAAGTTTATTTTACGTATATTTTTTAGAAAGGCGAAAAATGCATATAAAAGAGCATATAATGCATATAATTCCGGAATTAATGAAATGCATATAATTCCGTGCTAGGAATTTTCACCTTTATCAAAGTTAAAAATGAAAATTTAGTGATTAAAAGTTTTGGACTAATCTAAAAAACTCGATAGAAATAACAATTGATTGTTAGAGAGAAATTTCATTTTCCATATTTAATTGCTTCAAAGTAAAAATGTATAATTTAAATGCGTAGGCTGACAGTTATAATTTTGTCTTATACAACTTTCATTAAAATCCATGACTGATAAGGTATTCATGTTCAGAACGATGTAATAGGCCTAAACTTCCTGTTTGCATGAAAATAAAAAATTTAAACCCACCCTCCTACAGGTACAGCTAAAATATAATCACTCACTTCATACATAATAAGCCTATTATTGTGTTATTTATTCAGCCAATCCTGAAGCCTTATTTGGGTATTTGACTTCATCCTGGGTTTGCAGTATTTCGCTAGCTAATTAAATATATTCACGTGACTAAAAAGATCAAAGTATTCTTTATTAATTACTTTATAAGTTGATGTGGCCACACAAACAGTTATCACTGCAATATCTTTTTTAATAGCCCCTATTAAAAACCCTTAAATGTTGTTTATGCATGAAACTTGACATACCAACACAACAACAACAAAAAAAACAGGTAATAAAAAATCTATTTTTTAGTTGCTCGAATCATAATTTTTATTTATATATATATACTTAAAAAATATTAAAAAAGATTTAGTGAATATAAAAGAGGTGCAATAGTATATAAATATAAATATCTATTTTTGTACATATTGATATATATATCTGTATATAAATATCTATTTTTGTATAGTGTATTCTATGAATATTGTAATTTAATCTCTGGAAGTATATTGCTTTTATCATTAGCTCTTGTAACGAAGTTCGGTCGCCAACTGGATTGAGATGAAGCACTTCGTTTAATTAACAGCTGGTGATGGCGCTCCCTAAAATAAATAATTTTTTGCATGAAATAAAACTTAGTTTACATTTTGTGACCGTTATTCTTAAGCGGATAGATTATTTTAAGTTTTAAATTAATATTTAAAATATGAATACAGCTTTTACTTTATTGCGAAATAAATACGTTTTCGACTTAAATTAAAATGATTTTTGTAAAGCTCTGATAATTAAAGTAATTTTAATATAGGTAGATGAGAACGGTGTTCATGTTTACGTGTGTGTGATAACGCGATGTTCGCATTTAGTAAAATTCTATTAATTTGTTACTAAAATTTTACTATTTAACTAAACTTTTTAATACAAAAATAAGCATTACACAAGGTAATATCCGTTCGTTTATTTACCTATGCTATTTTGAATGTATCCTGCAAATGAATCAGGTAATGTTTTCCTGAGAACCACATGTGCCAAATCAATACCGTGTTTTAAGTTATTATTCAATAAACGTTTGTTTAACAAAAGTACAAATGATCAAAAGAAACACGTATTTAACTAATTTTCTGTATAATACGAATTTATTATATCATTTTAAGTGTGATTCGATATCAAATAACTTTTTAATCTATCATTTACATTAGTAAAGTTAATTAGGGGACTAAAGAGCGTTTTACAATTAATGTCGTTATCAAATAAACAAAATACACGTACTAAAGTAATAGTGATACAACCGATGGGTCATAAAACGTTTGTTCCATTTTTCAGCCCACGTCGTCCACAAGTGCCGCCGAATACACCAGAGACTCGCTACAAATTGTGCTCCCGGAGGCGCAATAACAACAGAATGTTGACTTGTAGCAAGGGGGGAGGGAGAGAGAACGGGGAGAGTGGGAGGAGTGGGGGAGGGGTCGTTCGGCTAGGAGAGAGCACAACCGGTGTGGGCCTCCTCCTTTGGGCTCAGGTGTTAACTGTAATGTATACATTACTTTAAAGGTAATATTGTAATTGTTTTTTCCTCATTATAACAAATAATTTTAAATCAGTGACCGTTTAAAATTAAGAAAGCCTATTTGAAAAAAAACAGTTATAAGTAATAAAAAGTGTTTATGCAAAAAAAAACAGAAAACAAATTGAATTTATTTTACAATGATGTATAGTTTGTTTAGGGTTACAACACTGAAATAACGGAGAAATTAAAAATGTTGTAGGCCCTATAGCTTTTTGAGAAATTTTTTTGTGTTATTGCACATGGTATCTGTAAACAAGCTGTATATTATTGCAAAGTCAATTAAACTCTTACATTTTTGAATCTCGACAGTATTTTGCGAATTTTTGGTTTTCAGGATGTCAAACTTTTAAAGCCTCAAATGACCGACATTTTAAAATATTGCGAATCAGAAAAAAACGCCACATAGAAATTGTTATAATAGGTAGATTGAATTTCATTCCTTTATGTTCTATGGTAACATTAAATTATGTAAAAAACATACAAAAGCCTAGACGGAAAGCTTTAAGCTTCATAGTGTGTACATACAAACATGTCCTAACTCCTAACAAGTATATTCGTATGAACCTTTTTGGTTGTTTTTTTATGAGTGACATACCCTTATATGAATCTAGTCTGCCCGGAAATTATAAAAAATAGTTTTTTTGCATATTAGCTGTTATACTATTTATATGTTTTAGCGTTGTAAACGCATAACGTGATTCCTCAGACGAAATACATCTTTTTTTTAGGGAAAGCTGTCCAAACACCAAAAAGCTTTTCGGACACTCCGGAAATTAAACCCTAGACCTCTTAACAGTAAACATTGCTAACCACCAGTTGCTAGCCTAGAGGTTTAATTTAATTTCTTATTTAATACTGTACATTAAAACTTGTAAGAGGACATTATTTAACAGGTTCAAATAGTTTTTTCGTAATTTTTTAAATTTTAAAACGTTCTGTTAGTTGAATATAATTAGTCATAAGTGGTAATCGGATCTTATTCGTTCATTCGCCACCACTAACTTTTTGACTTCTGGTTTCGTTACGCCACCATCATTGGTGTGGTATATAAACTAAATTCAAAATTCACATGATGAAACGATAGACAA
This sequence comes from Flexamia atlantica, assembly GCA_035578135.1. Classification (NCBI taxonomy): domain Eukaryota; kingdom Metazoa; phylum Arthropoda; class Insecta; order Hemiptera; family Cicadellidae; genus Flexamia; species Flexamia atlantica. Next base: position 3,981,800 of record JAQJVK010000028.1, read on the forward strand.
AATATTAGGAACATTCTGGAGAGGTTGTAAGGGTTTAGATATTTTAAGTAAGTTGAGTAGAGTTAGGATAGATTTTGGTAAGGTCAAAACATCTATAGAATTGATTAAGTCTGTTGTTCGTAAAAAAAACTGATACAGTGTAATCTGGATGCTGTGCCAGGCACTCGGTCTATCGATATGTAACAAGATGAAACTTTGTGAAATCCCTCTCTATAGTTAAAGTGAAATGAGAATGAACTTACCAAGGACAGCCATAAGTATGAATCAACCAAAAATTATAATTTCGAATGAAGGAGAATAAATGTAAAACAATAACATGAAGTAGTGGTGGTGAATTAAAGGAAAAGAACCTTGTTAATATACAAAGCCTAAATCTAATTGCTCGTACATTATCGTAGATAATTACTATTTACCAAGCGAATTATTGCACCTATGCACATGTTGGATTCAAGACTAAGCCTAAAGTTATTTTCATAATGGATTAATTGTTACAATACAATTTTACCCCCTTGTTAAAATAATATAATTAAATCGTATTTTTAAACCTTTATGTAGAACGAAATAAGGTAAATAAATTAAAACAATATATAAAAGATACTTTAATAAATAAATTAAATCAAGGAGAAGCAGTAAAATACCTTCTATAATAAAAAAAGACAACCAAGGAGTAACAACGAGAGGTAAACGATTACGAATGGTTAGTTAAGGAAATAAGATGTTAAAAACATGATGGAACCGAAATACAAAGACATTGCTATGTAATTGGTGTTGTTTTGTCAAATAAGTGCCAAAGTTATATTATTATAATATATTTTTAAATAAATTTATTTTCAATAGGTTTAAATTTATTTATTGTATGTGTATGACATTTTTCTAAAACAAAAACTGTATTTCCCCCACATTTCTGCAGAAGCTTTAAAAGAGCTAGAGTAATTACAAAACGGTAAATGAAGAGCACTTCTACGAAAATGGATATTACCTAAAACATTTTGTCAGTGGGTTTCCCTGGTGTCAAAAACAAACAAGCCTTTTATCACTCGCCAAACTATATCACTAAAGCTCTCTTTGAAAATTTGTGGCTGTAAAGTATTTGATGTGGTTCGTTCGATTTCGTCCAATATCCACATTCATAATTGTATATTAATGATGGACATTTCACATTTAAGATAAAAATAACTGTTTTCCTGATCATTATGGTGGTCAATCAAGCCAATTAAAATCGTGATTTCCTTATGGATTTGCGAATATAATGTTTCACGATCAGGTTGATTGCGTTATACTAAATAAGTTTTATAATAATACTCATTAACCATTTCAATGATCGTTGAACCTATTCTTAACTAGCCATCCACCTTCGATTTTATGGGAAAGAGATTTACAAGCAGAAAATTACACGGTTAAGGATTAGTAAATAATTAAATTGAGATATAAATTAGTTAATAATTATAGTGTAACCACCTGGCTACTACATTATTCATAACGTCCCTGCTCGGACAGCACATTTATCACCCCTTGACAACCTCATTCTCCTTTGGAACATTTACAAATTCCTATTAAATAATAGATTTTCCTTGCTAATAGATTATATAATAATTTACTTATTCACCTTTGATTATTTATATAGATACGTAGTTAAAAACATTTACGAATACACTGCTGTTGGTTTTGTTGGAAATTTAAATATGACAATTTTGCCATTATACTTCAACACACTTTTACGTAAGCATATAATATACAAATAAAAAAGAAATTATTTCGATACTTTTTAATTGCTTTCGAATGATAATGAAGAAACATTAATTGTTTGACGAATGACCACTTTGTTTTATGTATCAGTCAAAAGAAAATTATTTAAATATTTTATTATATTTACTTATCTTTTATGAACATTAATTACGGATTTTATGTGAGTCCTACTAAAATCCGTTATAGTACTTTTCGTCAAGAGTAACCTTTGTTGTTAGACAGATATTAATTAAAATAAGTAAAAAGTAACAATACAGTAGATGTACTTTTGACAACAATTTCGTTAATAAAAAAAAGATAAAAATATAAATCGTCACAAATGTGAGGACAGTTTCTTCTTCAGGACTGCTGGTTGTATACAGGGTTTTTAATCGTCCCAATACTTTTTGAGCAATTGTTTATCGCAGCTTTTTATCTGGCTTACATACATTAACGTTCTTTGTAGATCGATGAACATGTTGGGGGTTGTTTTTTTGTGATTTTACCACAGTGAATTTTTTTTACGTTTTGATCGGGAACGGTCCAAACCCTGGTTTTGCTACTATCTCAAAGCGACCATATGTTTGAGAGAATCATAATTTAAACCCCTGCCCGATGACAAATAGCAACTGGACCCAGTTTTGATCCTGTTCTGGATTCGAACTGGCGACCCACAGGTTGTGAGGTGAGCACATCATCCACTCGGCTCTGCAGTCTATCATAAAAAGTTAAGTTTTGGTATCAGGAGCTATAGCTAAAACTTAAAGTCGTTGAACCCTGAACTTGGCGTCAAATTAAAGCTTGGAATCTCATGATGCACACTATGGAAGTTTGCTGTCGTTATCTTAAATGAGTTAGGCGCCAAAATGGACCCATGTATAAAGGATTTTGGAAGTGATTTAGATTTCGTTTGTTTCCATGAAAATATATGGTTTGTTTTTAAATAGTTACAATATCTAATAGAATGTACCACTTACTAATACAAAAATAAGAAAATAAACTACCGAGCAAAGCCTGGGTTTCCAACTAGTGATTCACATAACATATAATGATGAAGTTAATTTTTTACTGCACGCCGTTACTTGTTTTTACAATTATTTAGATTTTTATTTAAATAGTACAACATAGAAGTTAAGTAAAACCTAAAAGCCTATTTTCGTTCAATAATTTTCACAAGGACAGTATAGTACGAATAATGATTTGTTTGCAATAACACTAGCAATAATGCAATAGGGTGGGACGAATAAATTATGGCAATTTACATTTCGTTTGCACGAGCGTCCTCTAATGGATTATACTATGTAAATTCCAGTAATCAGATCTATAATGCATTTCAGAGTATTTTTTTTATATTTACAAAGTAAAACTTTGAATAATCTTTCTTTTAATAAACTATTGAAACTGTGTAAGCTTATCTAATAAATCATGTTAACATGATTATAAGTAACCGCTAGTGAAAAAATACAGTTAAGTATTAAAAAATCATTTGTAATAGTTACTGTATGTAGTTAGAAGTTAATAGGTACAACGTCGCTTTCTTTATAACGAAATGAAAGATGAATAGTAATTAGAATATCAAGATAATTAACCTCATTATCAATACAAACAATAAGAAGTGAGCTATAGTTTGTGAGTGTGTTAGGTTTGGTGTGGGTCAAATTAACGTGACGATTGTCTAAAACCTCGTTCACTGCTGAACAGTTATTGCAATATTAAAATGCTGAAAATATGCTGTTGATCAATAAAACATTGTTTATATATATTTACTACACATCTCACGACAAATCTGCAGCCAATGGATGTTTAAAAGTCAATGTTGTCCTTGAATGAGCTTGATTCTATCCCATCTTAATTAATTGTCGGCGAACTTGTGTTAACATTCGTTGGCAACGTCGCGCTGCATTAAATTAAGTGTGTGTACAAAATCCATGACACACGCACATTTCACACTACAAGAAGCCGAAGGTAACATTGCCATCCCGGTCACGAAGATGCCATCAAGTACATCGAAATTAGCTTCACACGCGGCAGTTGGACCCAATGTTCACCGTGGAATGCTGATGTAATAAATGGTGAAGTGGGAGTAATGTTGTAGAGTTTAGCACAGTATAGTCTGATTCAAATGAAATCGCTCATAAGACTAATGTTAATTTTATAACTTGGCTTACGGACCACGTCATTTGAAAACAAATCGGACTTGGCTAAACTTTCAGACAGTCGCTCTTTGCGTTATTGCAGTGGAGCTAGAGTTTCAGTCCTCAGTAGCAAACACGCTTACATCATTCTTCACAGAAAAATCTGTTTTCTGTGCCCTATTCATGGCTGGAAAGTTATTCTTTACCGATATCTGTACGGTAAATTTACCATGGCAGTGCACAGTAAATTTACCGAGCGCTAGGAAACGGAAATAACGGAAGTAAACAACCAAAATAATCAGCTGATTGCAGCAAACGGACGTTTAATGCATTTTTATTGGTTTCTTCAGAGGAATGTAGTCGCAGCACTGGTATCAGTAGCAAATGTTTGTTTAGGCTAGGTTTGAAGAATTAAGAAACGTAGTAGCTTATGCAAGGAATACGTTATGGTTAAAACTAAGTTTTTCCTTAGTAGTATGATTTAAAGTATTGTACGTCACACACTCGGTAAGTTTTACCGTACTCACATGAAAATCCCTTTGGCCTCTGGCTCGCATGAAAACTACCACGCTCGTCCGGAAAACCTGTACTTTCCGGTCTAGTAACGCAATACACTATAACATTACTGTTTTCTCGGTAAGCGTCTGCAAACCAATATTTGTTCATACTAACTTTTTTGAGGTAAAATAAGTTAGCACCTAGAGTTTTTAAAAACAAACTGCCTGGAATTAGAAAGAAAAAGGGTAGCAATGAAGTAATTGAAGATATTGCCTTGTCTTCAGGTTAGCGCAGGGATACTGTGTATTTCACAGGGTTTATCCCCCAGGTAACTGAGTAACAACGTCAACTAATCAGCAAGATACGATACAAGATCTCAGCTTATTTCTCGTCATTATTGCGCTATAGTGTGATTTTAACAGAAATCAAGCCTTATGTTGTTAAAAAAATCCAACCGAGAGTAGATGGTGCCTTACAGTATGTTTAAGAACCCCACTTTATATCGTGATTGCTGATATAAGCTGTATCTTGCTTAAGCTGCAGTTGCTGCAGCCTTCAACGGTAGTTCAAAACGGAAAAGAGTTGAGCAAAAGGTTTACATGCAAACAACAAGTATTTACTTTTAGAAGACGTGACGCTTTTGCTTTGCGATACCTTTACATCTTGCCCCGTTTACATAGTGATATTTTGGCTCAAAGGGACATCCTGTCCGACAGACTTTATTTTTAATCTATACTAAAATGTATTATGAATTAATTTTATATTATATAAGTTTTGTTTTGTAAATATCAGCTCACACTAACTAAAATGTCCACTCCGTTGGGTTCATTTATATGCAAAGAATATAGCTCATTTTAATATTTCCCATACTAGGAGTTTTCTGTGAGATTTTTCCTCATTAAAATCGACGAAAGTTAAGCACAGGGTTCTAAAATTCAGAAAAATAAGTCCCACATGCTTGTTTTTATCTTAAAGAAGTTCTACTTTATACTGCTTTGTTGTACTGATTTTGTTTTTTTTGTTTTTTTTACTGTCATGTTTTTTGTAAGTCTAAAATCCTACAAATAATTACCTTTTTTATATATTTCTAAATACAAACAAAGTAAAATCATAGGTCACACTTTTGATTCAAAAGAGTTAGTATGAACAAAATTGATTCAAAATGTCAGCAGACCTTAAACAGTCGAGGTGTAATACAAGCATTATGGTAACATTAAAAAACATTTTTAACATTAACATTTTAACATTAACATTTTTTATGGGATTGAAATAAAAATGCAATCGAATTAAAATACAATATTGTTCCCTAAATAAATTATTGGAAATAACACATTTATGAAAGTATGAAATGTAACATTTACGTATTTAGTTATATTTTTGTACATTCTTTATCTCAGACTCTTTATCTCACAAAGCCTACATTATACAAATTGGACTGTTTGGCCGGTCCACAGGAGAGCAGATTGAAAGCATCGCCGCCGGTCCGGCCCCTCCACCAGTCTGCCTTTACTACTCGGTATCTACGGTTTAGAGGCGGTCTTTGTTGTAGCTCCGACTAATCCTAATTAATTAAACAAACGTCTGATTGTATCTCAAATCTACCCAGTATTACGATTTTTATCTACTTATCTATGAATCGCTTGTATCTAAACTTTTATAAAGAGGAGGTGGATTCTGTTTGTATTGTGTGGTGAACGTGAGAACTACGAAACCGACTTGGCTCAAATTTATGATTAACGATGATTCGTAATAAAACCATAAATATAAGTAGAAAAATATAAAGTGAACTCCACACTATAGTACTTGTTAACTCAAGTTATAATTGTTATAGTGTTACAGAAAACATGTTAGTTTGAGGTATGTTGAATAATATTGTGTATTACTTTACACAGACATTCGTGTTATAGATTGGTGTGATGACGAAAAATTAACATATAACATATAAATATAAGTGCGTGTTATATATTTTATATCGCTGAGTAAAAATTGTTTACGTGAATTTGAAAAAAATCAGTAAAATAACTTCTGTATTTAGCGTATTATGAATCAAACCACTTCGTTTTCAGAAATATCAGTTGTTTAACTTGAAGTCGAATTTCAATAAAAAAAATATTTGTTTCTAAAACTGTGACAATACTGTCTACAGAATCTGATAAACCTCATGTCAGAGATAATTTAACATGTATTTTATTGTCATACACTATCATCCTTGAGGAATTTTCACTATAAATACACTTTTAATTCGTATATGAAATCTTATACATTTTACTCATCTCCCATTATTTATTACATATTTCATGTATAGAATCGCTAGACTTTTGGGAAGAGAGCTTAAATGTATTACAATAGTGTAGTATAAGTATTCATAAAATAAAAAAATGGCATTGCTATTCTAATCTTCTAGCCAGCAATCTTATAACGCATTTTGAAAAGGTTTTGGTTTTTTAACACTGACTGAATTGTTAGAACTGAACGTAACTAAAAGGAAATTAAATGCCCTCACTTGACATATACGGGAAAGAAGATTAAAAATCAATAAAGTAATATCACAGTAAAGCAAATTATAACTACAAACATAGCTATATAGACTCCGCTCCTGAGGCGTCCTCGTCCACGTTAACCTAGAGAATCTCTGCAACATCCTGGGGCGTCTTCGCTTAATACAATTCACTCCGGATGCCTTTACTGTCCGGATATTTGTGTTGAAACACAATAGATCCTGTCTTTCTTCTGGTGGTTGTTATTCTGGATTTTCTGTAAAGAAAAATTTATATTCAATTTATACTCTAAATTTAGTGTTTGTAAATTGTGTCACTATTCTAGATTAAATTTTGGTTATAAATATACACATTTACAATGATGAATAAAATTTCCTCATCCAATCGCTGCTGTTTGAAAGTCGATATATTTTCTCAGAACATTATCAGGTATTTTAAGTAAGCAGCCACATTAATTAATGTATAATTACATTGTGGCACGCCAAGTGATTCAATATCATGCTGTCACAGTCACAATAATGCAAAGCTATCATAATAAAAAAAATTCAAAACTCATTAAAACTGCAGTTACAATGACCAGAATATGTCATTTCCACTGTCCAAACAATACGCTTAAAATCAATTGTTTCATTATATTTGTTATATATTCAAAACCAGGGTCACAACCAATAATTTACGATAATGGTGTTCGGGAAATAATACCTTTATTTATTTCATTTTAGAATTTTTAATTTGAATCACTTTAAATTTCTATTTTGTTTAGTATCTTTATTTTTTATTGCCTCCAAAATCCTTTCCAAAAACTAAATTTATTTGTAAAGTCAGCTGAGATAGGTTAAAAATATTCAAAATAAAAATAATAATTGTGATTGGTTTACATCAAAATTAATTGTGCTTCCTGCCTTCTGTCTCTTGTTCCTGTTCTTCCTCAGTGTTGTAATAGACTCAGTTCAAGGACTTCATGTTGTACTTTTGTGTTCCGGATCAATGATAGACTTAATAAAAAAGGTAAAATACCTGTAGTCCGCCTTATGATCCGAAATTGTCCTTAGGGATTACGATCGTTTCAGCATTTGTATCCCAGCTTCAGATCCATTGATAAGAAGTTCCATGGCAAGAAGTTCTTATCAATGGATCTGAAGATGGGATACAAATGCTGAAACGATCGTAATCCCTAAGGACAATTTTGGACAAGGCGGACTACAGGTATTTTAACCTTTTTTATCATTTCAAGAAGCAAGATTTCTCAGCCCACTCATCATTTAAATTTAATTCTTAACTTTGTATTAATTGTTCTTTCCTAAATTAATTGTTCCCACTTCAAGACTCGAATTATTATTTGAATTGATTTCCAAAAACAAAAAGTATTGCATTGTTAAATTTGTAGCGTTCGTATCAGTAAATTATTGCATTTTCCCATGGATCAATGGTGAGTTTTATTATTTTCTACGAACTCTCAAGGTTACAACACAAATGGTTTGCAGTGTGATGAACAGTAACAGTTTCTTGTGAGTTTCGGTTTACATTTTCCTAATAATTCATGATTCATTTGTACAAACATATATGCAAATTTCTAGAAAAACGTAAAACACGCATTTAGTTTAAAAGTCTGAGCGATCCAAGTTTTCTGCAGCGTTAAGTTTGCACGAACTTCTAGCACCACCTGGCGACGCAATCGCGAACTGCAGACGTGGATAATTAACCCGCTACGTGCTGCACTGTCTGACTACGTTAGTTCTCAATGTTTAAGCAGCTCGATGTCTGTAAATTACCGACTTATAAGTAGTTATTTATTTAATGTAAAACGAGCAAGCCTTAGTAATACTTGATATGGAGATCATATAGGTAAGGCTTGCTAGTTTTACATCGTATTCAAGCAATCCAGTGGCTAAAAAATTATTTGTTTGAAAATTATAAATTAATATTCAAAAATGGGTTTTATATTATTAGTACCAACTATCAGGACATTATTAGTTAATAAATGAGAACACTTCATCAAATCAGACGAGTCTCCGAAAGTACTGCAAAACTGTTGTATCGAGAAGGTGTTATTTATATACCAAGGGTTTCCTAGAAAACATTTCACACTCTTTTTTACAGCTATTTACAAATCTAAAAAAATCAGCAAATTATCAAAACTAGCAAGTTCTCTGACTACCTCATCAGGTAAGTGATCAGCGTCGGACACAATTTGGTTTCATCATGATAATTGAATGCGGAATGTGGATATATCTGTATTAACCTGTAAAATTCATGATTGACGAATGTGGATTCAATATGTTGTTTTGGACATGTGTCAATCTAAAAAAAGATTTTAGTTTTGCAATGCTTGTTTCTCTATCCTAATCTAATAATACAACAATTTAAGGTTAAATAACACTAAGGTATATAATGTTATTGTAAATTTCAAAGAGAAAATTACTGCCGTAGTTGTTTTATTACTTTATTTTACTCTCTTCCTTTGGTAGTGTGAAAATATGTAATTAAACTAGTGGCCCCGCTCTGCAAATTAATTACGGAAACCTTTGTTTTTGTGACCGTAGTCGTAGTGGAATCAGGTGGTATCCCATGTTAGTTTTTTAGTTTCAATTAACATTGAAGTTATACACATATTCCTTAATAAATATGTAAAAACTCAAAAGACGATACTTTAACGGATTAAGATTTGAATTTAATTTACTGTATTACAGTGAATATTTTTAATAATGTTCTTAATACATCGATATGGTTTTAAAAAATATTTTACAAAAGACCAACATAGATTTTTATTATAGAAAAACATTATAAGGATGGAGGAAGGGCTAAGACATCCAAAAGGTACAATGGTAATTACCTTTAAATCGGTGTAAATGTATTACCGTATCATTTAGCTTGATGATGGTAACGTTAAACATAACATTTTCAAAGTCATAAGTCGAGTTTTTTTTATTTTTACACAGAAAAAAATACATTGGTGAAATCAACGAAACCACATTTGTTTTGCGATTTCTACTAATTTATTTGCCGATACAACAAATGGTTTTGTCGGAATTACGAAAAGTAATATTTTGTAGGATTTATTAATATTACTTCGTTAAAACACTTTTGCTATTAATAGTTTTAAGTTATAACACTAATTTTGTTTGCTATAATCACCAATGTTATGGTTGTTCCTACAAATTAAATTTGCTGTGATTTCCATAACATAACACCAATGTGTTATGATATGGTTGAAACACCAATGTGTTTCAACCAAATGACATTGGGAAACCGAACAAAAACATTTGCAGGTTGTATATCTGGAAATGCTTATTGCTCGGTTTACCAATGTTTTTGTTGTTCCAGCAAAAAATGTATTTTTCTGTGTAACTTTAGAATGTAGCCCACACTCTCTCCAGACGTAAACGATAGCCTTGTTTCTCAACAGTTTTAGTATTAAGAATGACTTTTAATGACCAGTGTAAAACAAAGGTCGTTTTGTCAAAGGCAAAACAGTACAGCCCTGGTTGCGATGAGTTGTGGGCCGCCAGGTGGCAACGCCCGGGTAACCTGGCTGTAAATCCCGCCTGGCGCGCCACCAAATGGTCTTTTAACGTCACCGCTCACGTTTTTGCTAAGAACTTCGAACATTTCCTTAAATGTCTTCTAAAAAAATGTGTGCAAAAAATATAACAGCGAAAAAAATACTGAGAATATTCGTGAATGATTGGAACTTTTAAAATGGTCGTTGCTTAATAGAACATTTTCACAGTTTTTATGAACTGATTTTTTCCCACACAGCGTGGGAAAAGGATGTATTATTTCAAATATAATATTTAAAAAAATTATCCATATACAGGATATTGAAATAAACTGTGAAACTGAGAAAGATGCTGTATTTAAGTAAAACTATGAAAAATACTCCTACCAACATCAATGCTAAAAGTTATGAATTTTTCTGGTTTTTCGTATGTTACAGGGTGTTTTTTTAACGCAACCCGTTTTAAGATTGAATAATGCATATAAGTGTGAAATGAGTATTGTTTTGTTGATCTTTACATTTTATATAACCTGTTATTTAAATGTGATCATATTTAGTTTACATTATGTGGTCAAACAATCCGCCACTGGCATTTGTATAAAGTTGTGCTCTCCCCATCAAATTCCCGAAAACGTGCAGCAAGGTACCCCTTTGAATTTATTGCATTAAATTTGTAATGTTTGTTTTAAGGCGCTGATTATCCGGTGAATTGTTTTTGTAGGCCTTACCTTTGTGTATCCCAAAGGAAAATAATATATTGGGGTCAAATCTGGGGATCTTTGGGGGTAATAATCCTTCTCTGATAAAATAAAGTTTTGGGTTGCGTTAAAAAACAAACAAAAATAAACAAAAAAACACCATGTACTTCTTGTGTGAAGGGTGTCAACTTGAATGATACTTATTGTAATGTTAGAATATTAATATGAAGAAATGTTATAAACATGTTTTTAATCAAGCCTACCATTTGCCTGTAATAGCATATATCCATGGTTGCCAAGAAATTTTAATGAAACCACAGAGGTTAAAATATCAATTAAATTCAACCTATTATATATTGTTTGTGGTATAAATAATTTGTAGTAATAAACATTCACCATAAACATAATCATTCAATAATTTTAATCTAAAGCAAATGTGTTTAATGTAATTCGTAAATTTTAATATAAAAAGATTACAGTATTTATTTGCATATCACACTATTCATGACTTTCATAAAGTAAAAGTAAGGATGTTTTATATCCCTAGAGACCTTGTTATTCAAGGAAAATTTATGAATTCCATAGTCACTCAATAAATCTAGATCCTGCCAAGTTTTCTACTCTTCCTGATGTATATCTTCCCTCCGGGCTTCAACTTCAGGACTACAGTATATGTAGAAAATATTTTAAGAATGAAAATACACTTCTATCACAAGGAAAATTCATATTCAATTTGAACAACGACCGAGCAAACTTTCCTTAGTTTCATATTTTACATAATGAAGGTTTTTTAATATTCTGAAACTTTATGTTATTTTTGAGTTTTGATTTATTTTATAAAATATTTTAATTTGTAATTCTTATTCAAGGTTATTTTTAACTCTCAAAAAGCTACGAAATGAGCTCTATATATTTTTATTGTTTTGACGAGTAAAACCAAAGCGAAAATGTTATATGAGTATTTTGAAATATATTTTTACAAAATGTTAAAGTTTATGTTCATTTTTTACAAAAGAGAATTATTCTATAACACATACTTTTAAGTAAAACTGTGGAATCGGGATACCGAACAAAATAGTTTATATTACTTAATAACAACAATCTAACGCCTAGCAGCTTCACAAACCCCTATGTTTATAAGCAACATAGTAAGTTTAAAGCATAACTTAATTAGCGTATCATCTACCAGTTTATAACATTACAAGTATATAAAAAATACAGTACTATTTATATTGTAAATACACTTTTATGAATTTATATTGGTTTTATGTACAATATTGCCAATGCGTGAATGATGAATAAGTTAATGTTTTTTTCATTTTAAATGTATATAAGAAATTTTACAAAAGTAATTATTAAAATGGTCCCTAAATGGGCGATTGCCTGAGGTTGGGGACCTAGCCCATTATCAGTGGCAGAGTCAGTCCATGCTTGGTTAAAATATAATTATATTTACAAAAATAAACCATAATGATAAAATGGAAGAAACTAAAGAGAAGAAAGATAAAAGATAAAAGATGAATGCATATTTAGAGGGAAACAATATCACCATCTTAAGTGACAGATTATACATGAGATATAGATTGCACATACAATATTTTATGGTACTAAACTGCACCATAAAATGCTTGAATTATTATTCATACTATCAGAATATTTGTACTATAAGGGACAGAGACTGTAGAAATCCCTAGCCGCAGGGTAGGCACAATCAAGATGTATTACCCTACCTTCCTTTAATGTGGTATCATTCATCATATGATAAGTCAGACCATTTTTCATTCACTGAATTCAGCAATAATAACCCTTCTCTTATAAAGTTTGATAATAAATTTGCTTTATTACTCTGAATTCAATAATGTTGACTAAACAGTTTTAAATAATGACCAAAAAAATGTAAGACTAAAAATGTTTTACCATTTTCTATTACTTATAGATACAGTAGACGCCCGATTATCCGAGGTCCGGTTAACCGAGCCTCCGGGTTAACCGTGCTAGTCCTCCGAAAATTAAAATTAAAAGAAAACTCATAAAACTACGAAAATTAAGGCAAGAAGTGGATTATCTTCGTTGCACGTGCAAAATATTAAATTTATGGCTGTTGATAGGTCGGGTAATGCACCTCTACTGCGCTGGTCGAGCAGTTGATTTCCGGGAACATTATTTCGGCTAATTCTAGGAATCGCTTGCCCGCTCTTCTGTCTCAAATCCGGTGCGTGTGTACGTAGATCTGAAGTTGTAATTTTTACCTATAAAAAGGAGCTCAATATTTTTATAAAAGTTATGTTGTCAGTATTACGGTTAACATATTGTTTTTTTAATAACGTTTATACAAGTAATGATACTTTTAATACTGTACCTACAGAAGTCCATGGTGTAAAGAAAAAAGCAAAACTTCCGTATTATCAGAGTTTTTCGCGTATCCGAGGTAGCCTCGGTCCCAATTACCTCCGATAATCGGGCGTCTACTGTACTTATATTCTATGTCAGTTTTGAATTAGGAGGTCCCTAGTCCCAGAAAACCTGGCTCATTGATCATATAGTTTTTAAATATTGTATAGACCACCGGAAAGAATGTATATGCTGGAAATGAAGACAGTTCAATCTAACCTTAAGGTAAAGATTTTTACCTCCAAACCCGTACAGACTAAACCCAAAGAAACGCCCCCAGAGGCAGACTGCTGCCCTCCTCCCAGTGCATTTCACTGGGTTCTATTTGAACTATTGTGCTTAATGACGACCTACGAAATGTGATTACGAATTAAATGGTCGTAAAGAACTCTGATGACTTAGCTACCAATAAACTAATAAAAAAACAACCAAAATAACATAAACTAAAACGTCAACTAAAAAGATCGATTATGTCCCGAAATAGGGCTTTTGACAGTTCACCTGTAGGTAAATGAGCCAATATTTTGTTAACATCAACGGATCATTGAGTTATTTCAATACATGCAATAGCAATATTTCAGAAATACTTTTTTATAATTTAATAAGACGACAAAGCACGATATTATTGCAAAAGATTAATCTTAGTACTTTTCTCAGTTTATGTCAAAGTGAGGGTTAAAACTACTTTCCATCATTTTAAGTTTGAAAAATATCACTAATTAAGTTTATATTAGTTTTTTACATAATAAACTTACAGTTTAAACAGTATTTGAGGAGTTAAACGCATTAACATTATTTTTAAAATGTTTGAACTTTCTCGTGTTTACGAATAAAAAAGGTCTGGGAAATTATAATCATTCGCATTTTTGTCTCATCACATTAAGATATGTATTGTAACGAATCCTTCGAATATCTCTTCAAAAAGAACTTTCAGAAGTAAAATAAATTGGATGAGCATATAGGATTCACTTTTACTGTGGAAGAAACCTTTGCACATCTACGTCATACAATCAAATTACTTTTTTTCAGATTAATTTAATATAAATAATATTGATACTTATTCCACTTTATTTTTAAATTTTACTATTTTCTTGTACTCCATAACTTATATTGATGCATTTGATTGATGACGGATATAAGGATAGATTTTGGGGTTTTCTGTTTTTGCCAAATCGATATTGGAGCAAAAATGTGAATAAAATATGTTTTCGCATTATAGACCAGGCGGTATATGTTTTGACTTGGGTAAATCATACAGTTTCCGAGATTTTTGTGTTAATGGCTTCGGAATATCATTAAAAAACAAAATTTCACTATGCGTACAAATATAAACCTGTGCAAAATTTTTTATCAAGGAAAATATTAAAAATTAAACAAAAGTATCCACGTTTTTTGCCTGTTTTTTGAGGATATCTCCAAAACTATTCCCTTTAGACAAAAATAAATGACACCAAACGTTTTGTTATAAAATTCTACATTGAAAAAAGTTATTTTCAATTTAGTTTTTCCTACAAAAAGTGCATTTTTAATCGAAAAATTTAAAAAAATAGTAAAAAATAATCTGAAAATTTACGTTTTTTGCGATTTTGTTGGGACACGACGACTCAACCAATGACCTTCAAACTTTTCACAGTAAATGTTTGTATTATAAAAAATAATTACACCAAGTTTCATAAAAATCAGCCTAATATCTTCAGCACAATAGTCATCTAATAACCGTACTGCCAAAATATTAAACAATTTTCATATCCATCTAAACCGCAAAGTACGATCCGCACATACATGAAATTTGGACCAAATATAAAGAAAAAGTAGATCTTTCAAATAAATCTTAAAATATTAAAATCGGTTCTCTAGGAGAGCCTAGGCAGGTGTTTAAATATAGTATTATTTTTGGCAGTTTCTAGCAATTTCAATAATTTGCATAATTTTCTATTAAAGTATATTTTTTAACCTCAAAAACATTTATTTCAGGCCTGAGTGGCCTTAACATCGAGTCTGACCTTCATTTGTCAAAGCTCGGCCCCCAAAACGCAAGGGGCGCCTTTTATTAGCAGTGCTCGTACAACGCGATCTAACTGACATTCGCATGCATGAAGCTCGGCCCCAATTACATAAATCCCTAGTGCCTATCTTCCCTTCGCCAAGCTCGGTCCCCCAAATTAAACATGTTGCCCTTATTAAATAATACTCAGCCCCTATCATTGGACTTTTTTTATACGAAGATAAATTACCAAGCGAAAATGTCCACTTCAGTTTCCTGTGGCCTTCTCTCATAACCGGAAGGTCCTTCTTGTCTACTTTTTTATGTCTGTAAAAGGAAGACGCTCTTTGTAAGATGAAAAGTGTTGTTTGTAAACAACAGAAATGTAAACATTGTAAATTGCGTTCTCACGTCAAAAATCTTTTAAGAGAAGAATTTTAACGACTAAAAGCATATTTTTACAGTATGATAAAGTCGCTCCTTGTAATGAAAACTGGTATTTTGAGCTCTACGTAGACAACTAAAAGAATTATAATTATTTATTTAGTAAAATACACACTATTGTCACACACAGATAAAGAAGGAACTACCGAGTCTAAATTCCTTGAAAGAATTTTATAAAATTTGAACCAATTTCACGTGGAAAACAGTTAAAAAAACCATTAATTTTACATAAATTGCCTGAATATCTTTTACACGTTTTATCACAGTGTCATTGCATTAAAAAAATGCAAAATATTTTAAATTGACATTTGAAAAGTTCCGTATGTATTTAAAAGAAAAGAATCACAATTAAATAAATCTTTATAATATAAAATCATTTTCAATATTAGAGAGAAGGGTAAATTTAAGGAATCGAGCTTGAGGAATAAAAAATAAGGGTACAATTGCAACTTTCTGCAGATTGAGAATCAAGCTAGGGATAAATGAGAATGTGTACTAATTGCCCATGAGGGATTGTGCACTGCTCACTATCAGCAACATTTTCAGTTCGGGGACCGAGCTTGACGAAGGGAAGGTAGGGATAAGGGATTTATGTAATTGGGGGCCGAGCTTCATGCATGCGAATGTCGGTTCGATCGCGTTGTACGATGACTGCTGATAAAAGGCGCCCCTTGCGGTTTTGGGGGCCGAACTTTGACAAATGAAGGTCAGTCTCGATGTTAAGGCCACTCAGGCCTAAAATAAATGATTTTGAGTCTTAAAAATATACTTTAATAGAAAATAATGCAAATTAATGAAATTGCTAGAAATTGCCAAAATAATACTACATTTAAACACCTGCCTAGGCTCTCCTAGTGAACCGATTTTGATATTTTAAGATTTATCTGAAAGATCTACTTTTTCTTTATATTTGGTCCACTTTTCATGTGTCTGCGGATCGTATTTTGCGGTTTAGATGGATTTGAAAATTGTTTAATATTTTGGCAGTAAGATTATTAGATGACTATTGTGCTGAAGATATTAGGCTGATTTTCATGAAACTTGGTGTAATTATTTTATATAATACACACATTTACTGTGAAAAGTTTGAAGGTCATTGGTTGAGTCGTCGTGTCCCAACAAAATCGCAAAAAACGTAAATTTTCAGATTATTTTTTACTATTTTTTTACATTTTTCGATAAAAAATGCACTTTGTGTAGGAAAAACTAAATTAAAAATAACTTTTTTCAATGTAGAATTTCATAACAAAACGTTTGGTGTCATTTATTTTTGTCTAAAGTATATAGTTTTGGAGATATCCTCAAAAAACAGACGAAAAACGTGGATATTTTTGTTTATATTTCAATATTTCCCTCGATAAAAAATTTTGCACAGGTTTATATTTGTACGCATAGTGAAATTTTCTTTTTTAATGATATTCCGAAGCCATTAACACAAAAATCTCGGAGACTGTACGATTTACCCAACCATGTGCTTTTTTTAACAGATACCGCCTGGACTATTAGTATTTTAATGTATATAGGTAAATGATTCTAATTATTTTAAACTCGAAAGAATGTAAATAATAGTTATATTTATATATTGGATTAACAACTGCAGTATTTATAAAAAAAATTAATCGTTTGTGTAGTCAGAACTATTTAATGTATTATGCGAGTATATAATTGACGTCAATTAATACGTTTTTACCTATCAATTTTGTTACAGTGTACAGAACGTAAAAAATAGGGTTACAAATTATAGACTAATTTTTGTTTTGGAAAATCTATTATTTTAAATCCGTGGATCCACTTTAATGTTTGTCTCCTACTACTACTGTAATCCGCCTTAACACCAGAAGAACGAACATTTTAAAACTCAGGTAAACATATTGGAAATAATTTAGTTAAAAATATACAGATATTGATTTATTTTCTTTTAATGAAAACAGAGATAAACGGAAAAACCTTTTTGTCATCGAACCGATACGTTTCAGGGGCTTATCGCCATTGACGTCCATTTAATTGGAAAAACTCAGTATTCTGAAGCGTACAATATTTGGTAATTTTATTTTAAAATCTTTTATGAAATAATCGCTTTGAAAATCGGGTTTTATAAAACTGTTTAAAGAAAAAATATATTTTATTTAAGTTTTATATCAAATAAACAAAATGTTTTTTAACTTATGTGGAATTATGAAATGTTTTTGACGGTTACAATGTAATTTCTAAATTACACAAAAAGGACCAAACTAACGTGAATTAGGTTTATCTAGAAATCAACGAGATATAATTAATAAAATCACATCACATGAAACGCATTGATTCATTTGTGATACAATCAATAGCCATGCAAAAACGTGGCTTTTCAACTAATAATTTCAATTACGATTTCACATTAAAGAACAGAACTTTTCTTAGATAGATAAAATACAAATATTTTGAAGAGGTGCAGGCAACAACAGGTACGTGATCGACATCGTTACATTACGACATCTATATAGCCAATCCATAAAAATCTTGCATCAGATAAGAAGACAATCTTTGAATTTTTCGCACGTATCCAGTTAACAAATCACATAATCAACATTAGACAACAGTAGTATTCTATAAATACCTCCTGGTTCCTGGTAAAAAGAAGACGTTTTCATTAATATTATATTAACTTTAGCTTCATAGCTCCTATGTTCTAGTTTTTCACAATTGCAAAAGTTGTCTACCTCAACACAAGAATTTTGCCCACGTTGGAGACACCCCTTCAATCCACTGTCGAGCATGTGTCAGCATTGTGTCATTACCAATGCTTCCCAAGTTCTGTCAATGCACAATTTGTTTACATAATTTCTTCTTTATGGGGTCGAGTCGCTCTAAAAATACCACAGTTGATACTGTCTATGTAAAGCACGTACGTTTACATAAGTCTCAAAAAAATTTCTACGCAACAATGTCACTAGGGGTATCACAACCGGTATTTCGGGGTTGATCGTCATTACGATTGAAAGTTATGTGAAAGAAATGATTTCATAAAACGAACCAAACGTGATATAGATTAATATATGAACCAAACACCATATTCAGTATTGATATATTCAAATTAATAGAAATTCGATATTCAAACTGATATTAAAATGTATATGTAAATATCAAATGTACTCAGAAAATCGTTGAAACAATTTTCTATGAAAAAATACTAATTACCAGACACCACCTAACAGTCAATACTAGGACATTTTAATCCTGACCATCACTGATGCTTTCTAGAAATAACTATACTAATAAATTTTAAACAGACTATTTCCAATCAAACAATCTTTAAAGCTGAGTACATTTTACAACCACTTGGATTAACTTTAAGTGAGAGACTGCTTTGACATAAATGTGTTAATATAAGCGTGGTTTTAAGAGAAAACCTAATCAAATTATACATCAATTAATTTCAAAAGAAGAAAATTTGTATTTGCTAAGACATATTATTTTTTAAATTGAACACTGGGGATCCAGCGATATACTCATTTTTCATCCCAATTAACAAAACCACAAAAGAGATTCATATTGTTAACGAGCTTTATAAATATATATTATTTAGGATTACATAATTTAAGCTTTATTGTTAAGCTAAATCACATATACTCAAGCCTTATGATATTAAATATGTCATTTAGATTAAGAATTTACAGTCAACTCAAATATTCATTACAATGTAATTCGGTCAAAAAATCATTCCTGAAATCCAATAAAATGTTTGGTATTTCTATTGACAAAAAATTGTATGTATTAAGGTTTTTATTTTATCAATGCCTAATACTATTTCAGATACCTGTTACAATAGAAAACATCGGATACTATAGTTATGCTGTGGCAATGGTAGTTTTTAAGTAAATCACCTACAAATAAATTTAGGTCATAGGTATTTCCACCCAAAGAATTGTAAACTTGTTAACTTTTTCCCAGTGAAGAGGAATAACATAACCTGGTTTTATTAAGTACTAAATTAATCTTTGATAGACTGTATTAATATCCCACGGGTCAAACCAGTATCAACAGCTATTATAGAATATAACAATAATAATCAACTAAAAATTACAGTTTTTATAATATTTCTATTCCATTTGGAACATCTTTATGAAGTATTAGAAAGAGAGGTAAATAATGTTTAACCTATTTCAAAGTTCAGCTTGAAAGGAGCAATGTAATCCAGCTCCAATCATTGAGTGAATCGGAAAATATGTTACTGCTGGACTCGTTTCAAATAGGATCGAATAATCCTCTTATCTATTCAACCTCAATTCCCTTGAAAAATATATCTTAAATAGTTCTAAAGTAATGTATTATAACGATCCAACTTAGATTTTTCATTGCAACTTTAAGTAGAACAAAGTTTCAAAGATTTAATAAAAAAAGACATAAACGTGCCAGACATTATCATATTAGTAAACTGAATGACCCAAAAATTGTATAAACCTCTCAAAATTAAGTATATTTTTCATGAAAAAGTTTATTTCAGTATGTAGTTAGAATACTAATGCTTTTCATGACGTTTGACTATACGTTAAAATCGGTATTTTATCATTTATTTAAGCCAATAAATACCCTGTATTTTCTAAATTTCGGTTGGTTTTCAATAGCTTTACGTATAGCTTACGTAAAAATACAAAAAAAAAATTTAACACAATTTTAGCGAATTTCCTTTATAGGGAAGAAGCTATTACCGTAGGTCTCATGGTAAGACCTAAGCCCGGGACCACTATAACTTTTCGTTTTGGTGCCCCCAGAAGTCAAAAACACTATTCGTTCAAATTTCTAGATATATATGTGTCTGTAAGCACGATAGCGCTTGCAAAAAGGTCCAATTGGAATGAAATTTGGCACAGTTGTGTAAAGTAGTTATTCGGACGAGTTCGAAAACCAGCCCGATCGGACCATCGGAAGGGGGGGGAAGGGTGGGTTAGGGATATACCCCAAAAAATGTGTTTTTTTGAGTTTTTTATATAGAAAAATAGAAATAATCCGATTTTAGTAAACGCCATTGAATTCAGCTCAAAAAAACAAAGAATTCAGTATTTTGAATCACTGTTCTATGTCCATTGGTTACCGAGATACTGTACGTTGTCCCAATGTTAACCTTATGGGAAATAAGTAAAATTCTATATCTTGGTTATTTCTCAACATATCTTGATAAAACTTGGTAAATAGCTTCTTCTAGTTCAGATCTACTAAATAATGAACTAAAACTACCCAGTTTTAATATACCTGTAACAGCAAACCTGCATACTCATTCCCCATGTTATTCTTATGGAGTTTACCAAAACATGTCAAATCTCGCTACGTTGGATTGAAATATGTTGTTTTGCACTTGAAATTCGCAGAGTATGCAGGTCTGCTGCAACGGGAGTATTTATTTATTACATATGTTGTGCATCTAACGCTTCTATGTGGCAAATTTATTTTTAATTAGTAATCGTTGTGTAAGTCTGCGTATAAAGTACTAGCAGTAACCGTATTTTGCATGAACTTATGGGTCTTCTCAAAACTGTGAGCACGTTCAAAGTGCAAAGTAGAAGGTGGGTGTAAGGGATGTAAGCGGTTTATTGGAGCATAATAGTGGTTACTTGACCTTACACGTCCAATATTGTTTCAAAGTAGGAGGATCCTCCATTAGTTTGAGCAGTTTTTTTTTATGTTCTTAACAAATCCGATGATAGTTTTGTTGGTTATTTTTTCGGTGATATCATCGGTAAGTACGTTTATTTTCCCGGAAAGACTTATATATTACTTATAACTAAAAAATCTACCCATTTACCCACTATGTAAAGAGCTTGTCATAGTATGGTATTTCCAAAAAATATGAATGTTGAAAAATTATTCACTATTCAGCCCTCTGAAGAAAGAACGACAGTTATACTTTGTTAACAGTTAATTTTTAATTTATTTCAATATAATCAATGACATCTGGAAGTTGAAATTTCGAAAAAGCTGCAGACAGGAAATATCTAATTAAATTTGACGCCACTCACAAATAATACAAGTAATCTACTGACTCAAGTAAAAAGGCTTTAAATCGATAATATCAAGTAAAAAATAATTGTTCATCATATGTATGTATGTATGTATGTATACATCATATGTATGCTTTCTGTATGTATGTATGTATGTAATTAGGGTAGTTGGTGTGATTGTTAAGGTTCTTGCTTATAACATGTTTCTATTGTATATTGTATGTATTTTTATCAAAATGTTATGTTTTTTTTATAAAGCTAGGAGTTTGTGACTTAATACTTGTTTAGAGATACTGGAAACTGTCTATCTGCAATTTATAAAATATTAGCAAGTGATCGCCTCCAAACAGGTGTAGCCTTGGAGGAATCTTCTCAAAACAAACTAAATCTTACCATTTAATTTAAAAAAGGGCAGCCTGGGTATGCATATTGTTAATTTTGTAATGAATATGAATATATATGTTACAGAACATTGTATTTATATATTTATATATATATGTTTTGAGAAAATAAAGATTATTATTTATTTATTATTATTTATTATGTATTCCAAAACAAAGTAATGTTAAACTATAGAAATAACAACTTAATGAAAAATATATTTAAAGGAACGCTTAAAACCTGTATATTTAATGAATAAAATTAAATATTGTTTAAATTAATATAACAGTACCGTTTAAGTAATAAAATCACATATCATAGATTAAAGTCGTCCATAAATCCTACAAGCGTCAATACTAAGTGTGAAATATCAGCATATTTTTCCCGCTACAACATGAGGAGGCGTCTCATTTGCCTGTGATTAAAATCTGCGGGGAATCTTATGTTGTTTGCAGGGAAGCCATGTCAGGCGAAAGACGATTGGCATAAGCCTCATAATAGGATTGCTGACGCAGTGTTAGCGAGCCTTCGACGTTGTTGCGGCCCATATATATTTCTTATTATCTTGTTTTCATTTTTATAATCTTTTGCGTGTAAACTTTCAAATAATTGTTTTGTTCCTAATTTTATTTTTTTTATGTG
The DNA here is from genome assembly GCA_035578135.1 of Flexamia atlantica. Classification (NCBI taxonomy): domain Eukaryota; kingdom Metazoa; phylum Arthropoda; class Insecta; order Hemiptera; family Cicadellidae; genus Flexamia; species Flexamia atlantica. The sequence goes on from JAQJVK010000028.1 coordinate 4,004,670, forward strand.
CATATCTATGATAATGTGTTTGATAATCTTTGATATAAAAACGTTGTTTATAAATGATTAGCAATGGTTTTATATATTTTAAATATTGATTAAAGGCCCTCAGAGCACATCTCACACTAAATCCTTTTTACTCTGTGGGGGAGTTTTTAGCTGGGGTTGGGGAGAGACTGCAAGGTGCTGATATAGGTTAAGCTGTAATGATATAATTATTGGAATAATAGTTATTGGAATACTTAACTTATATCAGTTGAGCAGAATTTACATATATAATGGTCTAGAATTGATTTGTTTTGTTTTTTAAGATGACATTATTTATTTCGTTTGACGTTTGTGTATCTACGTACCTGTAGTATCTTCTTGTCACAATAAAGATTATTATTATTATTATTATTATTATTGTCATGATAAAGGCAACAAAAGACTCAAATACATAAAATAATACCCTCAATCCCATCAAAGTTTCAAATAAAGTGTTCTTAACCAAGACTATGCAATAGAATTCTTTTAAACCTTTCGCTTTACTGGATCTACACTCGTAACTGATATTTTATTTTCGACTAAAGTTATTATAAAACTGAAATTCTTCTTCGACCTTGTACATTGGTCTAAAATTGATTTGTTTTTTTAAGATGACATTATTTATTTTGTATGACGTTTGTGAAATGTACCTGTAGTATATTCTTGTCACAATAAAGATTATTATTATTATTATTGTCATGATAAAGACAACAAAGTACACAAATACATAAAATAATACCCTATAATACTGTACTATGCCTATAATACCCAAATAATGCTGTATTAGTAGAAGGGTCATGACCAAAAATAAAACACACACTATAAAAGTATCACGTAGAGGAAAATGACACCAAAGCAGTGCAATGGAAATCAGCGGAGCCAGAGCGTTTTTACATGTACAACACAAACGTGGCACAGCAGGACCCAATTCGCCCAGGGAATTGCGTTTCTTTCTTCGCTGATCAGAGTTACCTCTGAGCTTTTAGTGAGCCACCTCGCGTCCATTAGTGGCTTTCGGATTTAAAACATACTATAAACATTGAACCTTTTGCTATAGTAAAACTGAACCATTAAAAATATTTTATGTCGGTTACGGTAGGTGATTCTTTACAGGAACAAGTTAAAACAAAACGTGTAAAGATCCTTGGAATTGTTTTTCTTAATATATTGCTTGGTAAATATAATTAATAAACAGATAAGTACTGTAGAGCGAGGATTTGCCTTCAAAGTAAAGTAAATTCTCACAGTAATTTACTTTGATTCTAAAATTATGAATTATAACTATGTTCATAAAAAAACCATTTGCCTGTCACCCTAGTCCAAAAAGCCTAATCGGAGATGAAAAAGCCAATCGGTTCTATATCAACAATAGTCACATAGGCTAGCCAGAGGTATGGTCTACACCCAAAACATCACATTTTTATCAGAGCTACATAAAAGTATGCACGTGCTATACGTTTTAATAATTTTTTCATAGTAAGGCTATTTTTTACTTAGAGGAAATATATATGTGAAGCTAAACTGTAATATTTTTAATATAGCTCATGATGGAAGAGGAATCGCCCGACGTACCGGTGTGTTCGAACCAGTGACGTTTGACACACAGGGCCAGCGCGTTACAACTGAGCACCCGCCTCGGAACAAACACTAGGTAAACGGACTAACGTTTGAATGTTATTGATCGCTCGGATAATTCACTCACACGTGTCTCAGTAGAGGTTAAAACGTGTGACAGATATTTTTTTCTTTTCCACTCCATTATGTCAGATTTCATTCTAGCACCCATATAATAAAACGTTAAGTACATATTGACTTTGTTACACCCTTTAAGCTTCATCTTAACCATAACCCCAAAAATAATTAACTCATATTCTGCGCCTGATACAATATATGCCTTATTCTATGCCTTATTAAATTTCCAGTGCAGAACTGCTGTTTATTCATTAGTTGTGTTTGACAAATTTGCTAACCTAAATTATAATTATCAAACTATCTAGGTCCCTTGACAGTAAAAAAATATTGTTTAGGATTAATTTACTTCTTATAAATGTAATATAGCTTCAATGCTAAAAATCTGACAAAAGCTGTAAGTGAACTTAACAATCATGATAATTGTTTTAATTAATAAAATTAACACTAATTTTTGCCTGGACAATATATGCCTGGTACAATAATGCCTGATTTCCTTATTGACTTCCAACTTTATGACTGGTTTCCAAGTAAGGCCACCTTGGAGGACACTGATGAGACAGAGCCTAAAACAATTTGAAGCATACCGGGTGTCCAGCCTAAAGTTTTCCAATAGCTAACTTTTTATTTTATGTCTGACAATAAACTTCTTATAGGGGACCCCTTTTATTTTTATATGCCGCATTTAGGTATAAACTTCAATTTTTGAAATTTCCCGCCATTTTTCCAATATGGCGGACAAATTTGTTTTTCTTATAGAACATCCTGTATTTTATGGTGTTTTTGGATTTTACAGATCATTTTAAGACACTTTTGTACTATGGTATTTTTTCCTAAAACCTATCGTCAAGGAGATATGAACAGTTAAAGTTTGATTTTTTCCCATTTGAAATGCCTTGTGACCACATTGACAGTGCCATCCCATGTATTCCTTGTAGAGTAAAAAGGATATTAAAAATAATACAATTCCATGAGTGAATCGCAACTAAAAAATATTTTTATGATTGAATCTCAACTAAAATCACATTTTAAGGCATTTTATTCTTTGGTATGTTTTATTTTACCCTACCGTTTCGATATATATAGACTACCATAAATTTCCCAATGCATTTTTAACGGGAAAAAATCAAACTTTAACTGTTCATATCTCCTTAACCATAGGTTTTAGGAAAACATACCACAGTACAAAAGTGTCTTAAAATGATCTGTAAAATCCAAAAACACCATAAAATACAGGGTGTTTTATAAGAAAAAACAAAGTTGTTCGCCAAATTGGAAAAGTGGCGGGAAATTTCTAAAATTGAAGTACATACCTAAATACGGCATATAAATATAAAAGGGGCCCCCCATAAGAAGTTTATTGTCAGACATAAAATAAAAGAGTTAGCTATTGGAAAACTTTAGGCTGGACATGCGGTATGTTTCAAATTGTTTTCAGGCTCTGTCTCATCATTGTCCTCCAAGGCGGGCTTACTTAGAAACCAGTCATAAAATTGAAAGTCAATAAAGAAAAAAGGAACTGAATAAGACATATGTTGTATCTGGCGCAGAATATGAATTAATTATGCTTGGGGTTATAGTTAAGGTGAAGCTTAAAGGGTGTAACAAAGTCAATATGTAATTAACGTTACGATATACGACACCCGGTATATCATATATAGCTTGTCTAGTTCTGGTCAAAGTAGGGCGTGCAAACATCTGATGTAATATACTCGTTGCGTCTGTTTCAGTTTTGTGCCGGAAGCGATCCATCGCTTTAATGTAGAGTTGTTTTATTTACTCTATTATATGGATTACTACACTGCCAATTCGGTTATATGACGATTATTTAAGTGTACTCGTTGTTTACGTATCAAATTTAAAAGGATTTTGTCTTTCAAAAACTGCTAGTCAAACTGGTTATTGAACCAAATCAAATTAAATTCGTCAATTCACATATTAAACATCTTGTGTATCGTAAAAATTAAAGGTCAATATGTTGAAATTTAAATTAGAAGAAATAATCAAGAAAGTTTAGTAAAACAAGGTTTTTCCAATATCAAAATACATGCTCTCGTAGTTTGAGGGTTTAATCAACAGAGTGTCCAATCACCAGCCGCCTACCCAAAAGATATTACATTTTGACCAGGGCTATATCAAAAGTATGCGTGTGCTATACGTTTTAATCACTTTTTCATTATAAGGCATTTTTTAGTAAGACGAAAAATATGTATAAAACTAAAGCTGTAATATAAAAAAATGAGATAAAAATAACATAACTTCTGTGCACGTTGCGTTGTATTGATTATTTAAATGATTTTGTTACAACCATCTTTTCTTTCCCCTCCCACCTTTTTTTACCATTACGTATGAAATTGAATACCCTTTAATGCCCGTTTCAGACCAGGGACTCAACTATATCGAAAACAGAACTAAAGGAGGCAGAAAGAAAGATTGATTTAGTAGGGACTAATACAATTAGAGTGTACCCTCAAGCCCAAAGCAACCCTTAAGAAACTCCCACAACTTCACATCGGTGTTTTTTTTTTTTCACAGCTTTACATCGAGGAGGTTTTTCTGTATTTTGGCTTATCGACATAAGAATATTAATCACTTAAACATTTATTGAATATTTTTAGCTCTTTAAAAAGAGCTAAATACATATTCGTTTACCTATTCGTTAAACGGGGCTGCTTATTTTCCAATTTTAAAAAATCGGCTCCTCTAAACATTAATCAGCTAACAATAATCAATAAGAAATAACTGGTGAGTCTCATGACTGAAAAAGGAAATTATAAAATTACATAATTACCATCTAAAAATTGTTATACATCGATTAGGCCTAGTTTAAAAAACACAAAATAATATTTGGTTGGCTACATTTGTTCAAAATGTACAATAAACGTAAACACACGATCACATTTTGAACCACATGAACTTAAATTTTACCATCTAAAAATTGTTATACATCGATTAGGCCTAGTTTAAAAAACACGAAATAATATTTGGTTAGCTACATACTGTATGTTCAAAATTTACAATAAACGTAAACACATGATCACATTTTGAACCACATGAACTTAAATTTTACGTCATAGAAATTAAAGGTTTCCTCGCATTTTACGAGTGTATCTCTTAATTAAAACATTAAAATTTAAAGTGCACAACTGCAGTTTATTCATTAGTTGTGTTTGACAATTTTTTTAACCTAAATTATAATTATCAAGCTATCTAGGTCCCTTGTTACTTCTTGAAAATGTAATTTAGCTTCAATGCTATAAATGTGACAAAAGCGATAAGTGAACTTAACAATCATGATAATTATGATTGTTTTGATAAATTTAACTAACACAAATTTCCCTTAAGTCCTGAAATCCAGAATTGATTCCGTGACAAACCTTTTTCCCGTAGAAAACTTGAAAATAACCAACAAACAAACTTATTTGAGAGAAGCCAAAATGAAGTTTGGTAAAACTTAGATTTATCGAGCAATATGTTGCGTTCGGCCTGGCTGCCGACTGTAGCCCGGTGCAAGCGTTCATATTTCACACAGTTTAGTGTCAGGTTGGTTAGTTTTGGTGAGTTTAGTTAATGTATTGTTTGTGTCACGGATTTGACAGTCTTACATTTGATAAAAATCTAGTCGTACTGGAAATAAATCTGAGGAGTTGGGAAAAGGCTTTAATTTAAAAGATTGTTTCAAATCTACGTTAAATAATATTTGAACTACTATGAAATGTTTTTAATATTTTAATGAATAAATGAATGGAATAGTAATGTCTTTGGTTTTCCTCTCTACCTTAGTGCCTTTGAGAATGAAGAATTTAGTCTCTCTTTTAAGAAATTCTAAAAAGGAATTTATTATTATTCAATATTATCGATTAAAAACAATTGTAAACCTACATTAAAACATTTTTTTATTCTCTAGCCATAAATATAAAACAAAACATTGTATAATTTATTTTTGTGGGTAGCGTTTATCAACTAGGAAATATTTGTCACAACCATTTTTGAATCAAGATTCTAAGGGTTATTTATTTAAGAACCTTGTTTATTATAATTCGATCTTATCGACTAAAAACATTTGTAAACCTACATTGAAACAGTTATTTTTTTATTCTTTAGCCCTAAATATAAAACAAAACATCGTATAGTTAATTTTTGTGGCTAGCATTTAATCAACTAGGAAATATTTATTTGTCAAAACCATTTTTTAATCAAGATTTTAAGGGTTATTTATTTATTTAAGAACCTTGCTTAAGGTTCTTTGTACAAGTCTTTGCAAACTTTTTTAGGTAAAGTAAAATATGCACGATGTTTATAAGCGATTTTAATTTGTAATTGTCAATACCAATAGACTGATAAAAATTGGTTTTTTTCTTTCAGGTTTGATTAAGTTCAATATAAGAATTAAACTTATAAATAAATTTTATTTAAAGAGTGATAACTTAGTTAAAGACAAATAGCCGTTTAAAAAAATAATAAAACAAAAGGGAAGGTATATGAGTTGACCAATTTAGACTTCATCAGAAGTAATTACGTATATTAATTTGATGATCTCATATTGAAATTATTATCTATTTTACAGCTTCTAGTTACTGACTCAGGACACAAATTATATTTTGCTATTTCATTAGTTTATATGTGAGCCAGGGGAGTTGTAAGACATAGTCATCATAGAGATCGTTTTTTTCCAGAGTGATAAAAACTAAAACATTTGAGGACTCGAAGCCTACTTGAAGACGTAATAACAGTTCACAGGTTTATTCATTATTTTTAAAATGTATAAATAATATTTCTAATATAGGGTTATTGTTGTCAAACAGGTTATAACCCTACTCATATACCGATCCAAGTAATATATTATTTTCGCGGAAGCTTAGAACTGTTTGGAAGTGTTCCAGAATCACATGTTCAGCAACATATCGCTTCCTAGTGGCGAACACCGCCAATATTGCACCTCGTAAACCACAATTACAACGAAACACTAGTCACACGGCTCTCGTTGTTTGTTTGTTTTTTCCCGACATCACACTAAGTTTCAATGAAATTATGGTTCATAGAGTGTGGGAAACAAAACTTGTAAAAGCTAACTTATTTATCAAAGAATGAATAGTAAAACTGAATCTTAATCTCTTAATTGAGCAATGTTGCTTGTAGGCTTGCATGGTTAAACAATTTCTCTCAAAAAAGGCTCATATGATTGAGAACACGATGCCCTCTAGAGCCCTGTTTTAGGATTACCTTCAAATACTGGAGCCCAGCATACACCTTAAATTTCTAGCTCAGCATTCTTTGAAGATTATTTGGCCATATTGAATCCAATAGCGTAAAAATACAGGGTGTCTATAAAAGAACTCCGGAATTTTAAAACTGTATATCTTAATAGTAGATAGCAAAATGTAGTTAATTTCTATGAAACGAGTAGCTCATGAAGTTTTACTCATACCAATTGGAAATTTTTTCGTCAAGAGGGGACATCGTTGCGAAGCGTAAACGAAGAAACAACGTAACGCGGCTGTCAGTGCTGTCTGGATTGCCGCGATGTGGCGACGCCGCAACAAAAGGCTCAATGCGTTATTTGGCTAATAGAAACTAAATGTGTTGTTACGGTACAAGGAAACATTCGAAAATTCGTGATATTAACCATCGAAGGCAACGAATAGTTAATTAATTGTGTGGCAACCACCCCACCCCCTCCATGCTGGCTAGGACTTGCGAAGAGTTGGAATAACGTTACGACGTTTACCGTGCCACCAACGGAGCTCATAAATTCCTGAAAAAAAAAACTTGAAAATACAAACTTTTCCACTCATGTATTTAAACATTTACATGAAATAAATGAACATTAAATGAAGTTTTTTACTTCATTAAAATATTTTGCCTCAAAACCCCGGAGTTCTTTTATAGACACCCTGTAAATCACAAGCAAAAATAATAGCATTAGGCATTTGCTGATGATTCTGATGATAAAATAAAAAATAAAGCGTAAACAAAGAAAGTTATCATAGCAGCTAAAAATCAAATGCAAAGTACAGCATTATGATAATAGACATGCCTCTTCATAGCGAGGGATGAAGATTGTATGGAGTTTTCAAAAATATGGATGGATTAAATAACAGTGTTAACGTTTAAGGTAATCGGATCATGTTAACTATTTCCTTGTAAAGTTCGGTCAATCAGATACTGATTAATATTCATACTCTTCAATTAAACAATCAATTATAATCATCCCTTTATGCGTTTCATTTTATAAAATTTAAGATTATATTCACTGATTCTATGGCAATCAAGTGAGTAGTTTCAGGCGCTACTCCAACCCGTTTTACCTTAGTGACCCAAATGTTTTATTATTGTGTGTCCGGCCTTTGGCTCCAAAGAGATTGCTAGACTGTGAAGAATTGAAAGTTCCAGCATTGTTGGATTGGCACGTATTCCTTTCCAGGGTTTAGAAGGGTATAATGGGGTTAGTCAACCACGCCCCTGAAGAAAGACAGAAGAATATTACAACCCATCCTCCGGGTTCATCGAAGGATGACTTGCTCTCTGACCTGAAGATCTCCCACCACCTGCAGGCAAGTGCAGTCCCCAAGACCTCGGAGGATTCTTTAGAGGGGGAGGATTCTTTAGAGGAGACTCATACGACTCGCCCTCTAGAATTAAAGAGAGGGTAGACCTAGAGTTCTCTTAAGGTTGTGCGGGCGTTGCTAGGGACAGGCTATTCCGCCAGGCAGCATGACAGTCTAATGATTTTTTTACTTTATTTTTCTGAACTTTTTGTCAGTGCATGTGATTGGGATGTGTCATAAGAATGTTCTGGTAGCATTCTTTTGTTGAATGCGGGTTGCCTAACCAAATTATGCATGTGTTAAGTTCAGTTTGTTTGTGCAACATTCCTGGAGAAAGTTTAAATTATAACAATTTTATTTTTTGGGATATAGTACGAAATCATTTAGCCTACAAAATGACATAATTTTAAATGATTTGACACTTATGAAAACGGAAGGAAAAATTATTCTCCAACAACATTGAAAATTTATTCATTTATTTTTTAATTTCGTTGGTGTTAGATTTAAGACATTCATTCACCATAAATAATTCCCAAATATAGGCTTTGTAGGTTAAACCGTGTCTTCGTGAAAGATGCAAGAAATATGGGAATATTCGCCCCATTATTACACTTTTGACATATGTATCTCACAAATTTTACATAAAAAAAATGTTTTAATTCCTCGGAACTTTCTTAACATGAGTAACATAAAAATAGAAGAAAACGTATCATAAAAATTTTCGACTGCACCACCTTAAGGTAGACTCTACTAGCTTGACAGGTAACGTACCTTAATCCCGTTTCATACGGACAAGCAAAAATTATCCCCTCTCTGACCTAGTTCTACTAAGAATCATATGATGTTGGAGTTAAAGTTCATAAAGTGACTACAGTAAGACAAATCAAAGTATTGAGGAAGCTAGTCATTATAATTAGCCAAACAGATTTACCAATACAATGACGGCTCCTGTTGCACCCGCTGTTGAACTCTGTTCTTGTATAATTCAGTCATATTGTATGCGATAAGATCCTGCATATTATTTTCAAGTGTTATTAGTGTTAATAAGTAGTTTTTAGCATTGTTTTGTGATGGTGGGCCCTAAGATATAAGCTGATCTATGGAAGATTTTATTTGACAATCCAAACACGATATAAGTGTTAAACCATCCCCAAGCACTGCAAATAAATCAGGCCACAAGCGTGTTATTATCAATATTTCATCACTGCTGTTTGTTAATTCTTCTTTTAAATCAGATTTTGTACCTCAAATAATATTATGTTATATTACATTTTATATAAGTAAATACCAATTATTAAGCCACTCAAGGTTAGGTTAGGTTGGTTAGGTTAGGTTGCTTTATTTTCAAGGTTAATTTAAGTTTACGTTCAAAAATGCAAATGATGAACTTTTTATTTGCGAACTTACGATTTGATATGCGTTTCGGCTATTGCATTTTGTTCAGGCCACTTGCTTTCATTCATTAATTTACATAGCTTTCATTTATTTATATTAGTAAAAAAATGTATATGACAGCATCATTTGTAATAATTAATTTGTAATAATAGCATCGTATATGTAAATAATTTCTTTTGGTTATTCATTTGGGTTTGTATAGTTTATCAACTTCATTAACTTATTACTTACCAAATATAAAGCCTTGTATAATTGCTTTTTAAGTGGCTGCACATGTCTGCAATGTGCAATTGACCGTTTAAGTGGAGTGATCTTCCAAGTCTTGTGTTCACTTTGGTTTGATTGCTGTCAATACAACTAAGTGGCAGAGGACTTTGATGTACGATATCTAGCATTAATGCTTAGACCAATTGAGAGTTACCCTTTAGCAGTAAAACTTGTAAGAGGAAAGAGAGTAAACCATAAAAAATAAGGTAGTTTTCGCATTTTTCTAACAAAATAGTCCTCAATGATTTTCGATTAATACCTATGCATCATTCAAAGGAAACTTTATTTCGTCAGAAAGCTGTTTTCATATGCAGAAGTTCTAAGAAGTCTGGATATGCTTTGATATCTTTGTAACTAAATTGATTAGAAAATAATTTTTGCAATCTCTTATTTTTTAAATTTCATGGCTCTTAGTTTCACTACCTTTTTCGAGCAGGGAATTAGTTTTAAAAATGAGTTGACTACCAATGAGCTATGAATACGTTGTTAAATAAGAGAATAAATGTTAAAAAACATTTTTACTAAATGAATGAATGAATATTTACTCCAGAAACATAACAATTTCTTTCAAATAATTGTAGAATTAAGAAATAAAAAGACTTATCCTTTGTGCAGTATTTTTTTTGCTTTGGGAAAGAAAAATTTAATTTGCCTGAAATAAATTAAGAACATTGATTTACAAAATTTTATCTTTTGGTGTTAACAGCATTTTATTTTTAGTTTTTAGAAAAAAAGCTGACATGGCCTGAAGATTCTTTCGTTCCTTTGGAAATCAAAACCAAAGCAAATCAACTTTTTAAAACTATTAATACCAAACTATACAAGAAAAACACCTTTAATGCTATAAAGATAGTAATACATATATAAATAAAAATGTTACGTATTTTTTTTACCTCTTAACTAAGAAAATATGTGTTAAAAGAGTTATGAACGACAACTATTAAAGAAATGGGTAGGATAAAATAATATGGTGGGTCGTACGGAACAATAGTAAGTGCTAATCTGATCACTTCCATCATCTGATCAGTGTTAGGATCCAATTACCAATAAATCTCTTCCGAAGCTCTCCAGCTGACGTTGAAGCTGCAACAATTATACCGATTAGTGGCATCAGAGTGAATGTCAAAATCAGACCCACTGTAGTACAAGAACCCACGTGGCAAGTTTTTGCTTGGTCTTCCACTTGGAGACGCCAAACGTTCCAGCCCCGGTCGACTAGTTATGATCAGTCAGATCAGTTAATTGCTTAGATCATCGTGATGCAACGATCAAAGCAACGGTCAGGTATTAGCGTACCCAGATTGGTCCTAATGCACATAAGGCAACTCAAAAGCTACATGGAATATTAAGCATCAATTATCTGAATGAATAGGCTTAAACGCGAAATCTATGGTTGGAAAAGTTTGCGAAGTCTTAAAACAAGCATAATCAAACAAGAGGTGAATTTGTCATTTCAGTCAATAGTTGATTTCTTCGCGTGTAAGAGGGAAGCATTTTTTTTAGGCTGGGACCTTGAATGATAAAACCTTACCACCTGTTAATGTTGAAAGGATAGATTGATTTTCATAATCTATCTAATGAAGAAAAACTCTAGTAAATATTTAAAATATCTGTAAGACTTTCGTCAAAAAACGAAAATATATAATTGATGTGCTTTTTACAACATAAAAATATGACGACAGCTTTAATAACAATTCAACAATTTCTGGCTGGTAGTCAACGTACCTCTTTTTATCTAATTATTTTAGGCACTCTACAATAAAAACCCTTTTTACCATGGAAAAACATAACCAACCTAATCAAGAGGTACGTGACTCTGAAACTGGTTAACATACATTACTCAAGACAATCACCGTCGTAATCATGTGCCGACCACAGCCGTGCAGGTGGTATCACTGCCTTGTCTGGGGAGGGGGGGAGGGGGAGGGAGGGGGAGGGGTGGGGTGGGGGGTGCCCAGGGTGGCAGAGGGTGGGGGTGTCTGCCGCTCAGTTCGCTGAGGGCGCTCGTACGAAGCGCGAGTGACTGGACATAATTGTGTGTTTGTTCCGTTTACCGTTTTGGATATCGTATTTTCTTGCAGAAAGGTCAGTTATACATGAAAAATGTGATGCTGTTCTTCAACAAAAAATTATGTTTAGTATTGGTTTTGTTAAATACGACGAATATAGGAAATTAAAATCATGTTGTAATACACATTTAGTTGAACAAGTTTTTAATTTTAAATCTGATTTGTCGAAGAAGGGGTCGAAATATTTTTTTGGGATTGGATTATTTATTAAACTTCTGAGATGTATCATTTTCAGGATTTATAAGATTATAATCTTATGATATACGATAAATACATATTATAATTCTTAATTCTCTGTATGAATTAATGTAAAGAGAAAACATATTACGAAGCTGTATTTTACTTCATGGCCCGAGAGTAATTGACGATAGTAAATATCGTTTGTCAAATTTAATGTTCACGGAAATACAATAATTTATTTGAAAATCCCGCAAACCAACAAAACACTCGTTTAGTTTTTTTAAACATTACTCAAGTCTACTAACTTTCTTTTACCATGTGATATTGTTATTGATATGATCAATTCGGGTCTATACTTACGATATGAAATCACGTCGAAGAGTTTTAAGAGTACAAAACCCTTATAGTATGTATTATTAATACAGGATTACAGGAGAATTTATTAAAATATTAAACATTTATCAATCAAAAATTAATTTGTCTTTGAGCTTGTTTGGTTGTTTGTGTATGTGAACGTAGAAACTACCAGTTTAAATTTCATTTAAGCTTCTTTATGTTCATATAATGCTTTGAGGCTCCCCGTGAAGACCCAAGTGTCGAAGTTTAGTCTTCAGAACAATTTAAGCCAGCTAAAAATAGGGCAGCTGTGGATACTGAAGCTTTTAGAGGAGAATAATCAACACCAGCGTGTCAAACTATTATTTCAGAAGCTCAATATGCTAATGCATTTGATTATGGATGACAGCCCTTGCAAAGAACGACACAGATTAATTAAAATATACGTTCAAAATGGACGTCCATTAAAAACTTAACAATTTTATACATTGATGGTTTTAGATTATTTCTAAAAAAGTTCTTTTAAAAATATTGGAATCAAACTGCGATTAAAGATAACCGGATTGATAAATTGACATCCAAATCGTGGATTACTCAATACTCATAAAATATTTAAATTTGTTTACTTTATCCTGTTAATTCTTTGATTACGAAGATATGTTAAAACGATTAATCACTTCTAAAGCAAGATACTATAAGACGATTTATTTTGCCTACCCATCGAAAGTTTATGATTGAAAATAAGTAAATTTGTTGCAATTGCTGTTAAGGCTGAAGATTTTGTTAATGATAATAATTTATATTAAAAAGTAATAATGTGGATAAATAGTAGATTAGTAATTACAAATATTTCAATATTATAATTTTCAAAAGTAGATACCAAAATAGCAATGGTTAAAGTACGTTTTTAACGTTTGACAACTAAAATAGAACATTTCAAACAAACGCTCTCTCACTTAATTAAGCGAAAGCAATAATAAGTCTGTCAGCGCTCATTATCCGAGCTGGTATTACATTACCGACGTCAGCGACAGGCTGTTATTTTCTGTCATTCATAACGCTTAGCATTATTTATTTTGTTTGCTAAGAAAAATAGGTTTCTGATATTTTTATATTTATCAGAAAACTTGAAAGCTCACTTATTGGAAATATAAACCTTGAAAGCAGGAATATCAAAAACAGCCGTGAGTCATTGTTAGGAGTAACGATTTTTGTGGATTTTATTAATTCGTTGATTAAATGTTATAGTCAGTAAAAAATATGAAAGAATATTTATTAAAAAATGTTTATAAGTACTTTACCACCACGATGAAGCTACCGCTTAAAGGTACACGAAAACATTCAAGTGTTTAAACAATATTTTCCGACATCTTGAACAATGTTCCTTGATTTAGTGTCGCAATACGTTTATCTAATTCAGAATCAAATGTCAAGTACATAAATTGGTAATGAAGTCATGATGAAATAGCCAACTTAATCAAAAAAAATATTAAAGTAATAGTTACTTTAATATTTTTCATTGTTTACAGTAATAATCACTGTTATATAACCAAAGAAAGGTATGAAATTACCTAGTATACTGCCAAGTGATTGTTAATTGATTTTAACGACCAATGGTTTCGGACCACATGTGCTCATTTTTGTTAAAAAATTTGTGCTAACTTCATGTTAAAAAATATTCCTTTATTTTATATCGATTAAATTTATTATTTTATTAATTCAAACATACTTAGAAATATGTTTTAACTGGATGGCAACTTGAAAATGGATACATGTGGTCCGAAACCATTGGTCGTTAAAACCAATTATTAACAATCACTTGGCAGTATACCATGTAATTGTATACTTTCCTTTGGTAGGGAAGGATCAGTCCTAAGTTTTAATTTGAAAATCCACTAAGAAAACTGATATTTAGTCGAATCTGGTCTATGATGGAAAGAAGCCAACTACAACATTCTAACGACTAATAACGTTCATACGCTTACAAAACTGTTTAAGCTTCTCTATCATTTTATGTAAGGTTTGTGTTTTAAACTGAAAGACCTAAAACATTACAATGATTCATGTGGTCCTCCCAATCTTAAAACACTTGTCAGTCAACAGCACTGAGGACGGTGGAGGCGGTGTATGGCTATTACAGTGGTCACTAGGTCTGGTGTGCGGGAGTGGCGAGTAATCAGCCAGCAATCATCCTTCACACAGTCTATAGACGTTGATTGCAGACACGGTTTACTACTCTTGGCGTTTGCAGCCTCAGTCACTTGTCTATAGTAACAGTTAAAAGTCTAAGCGACTATTCATTACTTCATGCTCAACGAATAATTCAAGATTAACCTTCGTTTTAATTGTTTCTTAATTTTTCAAAAAAAGGAATATACGTGACTTTAATTCTTGTTCATAGTATGTACGAACAATACACTGAGATAAAACAAAAAGACTTGTAACTACCTAGTCATTTTTTATCAATAAATATATACCATTTTGGGAAAATGATTTGTGGGGAATCTTCTGGTTCAAATGTAAAATATTCAACTCCAAATTGTACTATTTTTATGACAGGTGTTTGAGTGTTTAAAATGTTATTGTTTTTTCAATACTTTAAGGCTGTGCAGTCGCCGTTAGGGACAAACCATTCCGCTAGGCGGTAGGGCAGTCTTGTAATATGTTTCTCAACGTTTTATCAGTGCGTAAGACTGGGATGGTGGTATGAGCATTCCGGCAAAATTCTTTTGTTGAAAACTGGTTTCCTAGTCAAATTATAAACGTGCGAATTACAATATGTTTATTGAGAGTTCGTGGAAAAGGTTTAAAAGACTAAAATCAATATTTACAAGTATTAATGATGACATAATCTTCAAGGCTGATGCACTTGAAATCAGGCAAAAAAATATGTTTCCTTCTCTGTAACAAAAAAATCAAGTTTCCTTTATGTTAGATCATCTAAGACATTCACCAACTGTAAATAACTCCCAAATACATGGTCTGGGTTAAATGGTTTCCCCATAGTTAATTCACCAAAAAAGGCATTTTAGCATTTTTTGGCACACCTGCCCTTTGTAATATCGTAAGTTTTACACCCACCAGTTTTTCTTTAAATTTCTTTGACCATAATTTATCATATTTAATGTAAGATGGAGGAAAAAGATTACATAAAACTATTGATTGCACCACCACAACATTTTACCAATATTCAAGCTCATGATTCAGATGCTATAATTTGGATTGATTTTAGTCAATACGAGGTCTTTGATTTAAATTTAAAATATTGAGCGGTAAAATAATTTTTCATTGTTTACAGTAAGAAATCGCTATTTTACTTTTAAAGCAAAGATAATGAAGAAAACACAAGAACATTGTACACTGGGAGTATCTAAACTCTCTGGGGGCTGTTGTGGATTTGTTCCGGCATAAATTCATTTTACCGTATAACCATGGGTCTCCGAAGCTTGGTTTTCCGTTTTTCAGCATTTATTTGTTACATATAAAATATATATATATATGGTTTTTGTTCAATTCAAGTTAGCAACTTCAATTCATCACGATTATGTACAGGAAATAACAATTCCAAATATGTTTACTCTATTTTAAGCCATATCGAAATGGTGGTTGTTTAAAAACTTACATGTCTCCAATGAAAATCGTTTTAGTGATTAAAAAACCTGTAACAACAATAGTTGAAAAGTTTCTGTACTCATCCAATGGTAACCTTGATCAATGAAATAATTAATAAACAGCCGAGTGCTGTAATTACTTTTCAAAGTGTATTTGTTACTAAGGCATCAGCTCAGAGGTAAAGCACCGGCCCTGTGTCAAACGTTGCTGGTTCGATCCCAGCGGCGGGCGACTCCTGTTCCAACATGAGCTGTCACCTCTGGCTAGCCATGTGACTATTGCCTCTACTGTCTTTAGATCGCCGCTCTTGCTTACTGCCCCATGGCGAAGGGTAACTAAAACTTTTCTCTAAGAAAAGCCAGTATTTTGTTTGGGTATCTTCATAATAACATGGTATAATATATATTAGTCAAAAATTGACTTGGTTTTATTATAACTCAGCTGTTTATTACTAGATTCCATTGATCAATGCGTCTTGAATTTCGGTTTTTTTTTATTATTCTTACATATCTTAACTCACCATAACGATTTAAATGAATTTTGCCATTAACGTTTTTACAGAGCCACTATCTTGGAATTGCTTAAGATAGAGTAATTAATTATGTTTGGGTCAATTATTTCCTGTGCTGTTACGTAATTGTCTTAAATTTGAAGTTTTTACCCTGATTTGAACGAAAATTTAAAATTATGAGAAAAGGCACATTTAAACAATATACAGAAAACTAGGCTTCGTAGACCCATGTGTGGTAAAATATGTTTCCCCGAATAAAGCACTGTAAAATTCGATCGGTATGAAAGATATAGATTTTTTTGTAAAATATAATAAAACATAAAAAAGTAATTATGTTACTCTGATTAGGTATAATTTGTTGTCTAATAAGAATTGTTGAACCAAGATCCATAGAATAAAAGCTGCTTACAGCTCATATGGGCGGTTTTCCATGACCTGTATTTGTGTATTCAAGTGGTAATGATTTTAATTGATTTAAATTCTATACCTGAATTAATATTTCTGCAAAATATTTACTGTAGGGAACTATTAGATACAATAAGCCTTAGGGCAATCTTGAAAAAAAGATTGAAAAAAGTATTTACTACAGAAATAGTATAATTCATTACTAGTACCGAAAGTGGCACTTTCCGGTGCGCGCCCAAGTTTCATGTGTTCGGCTCCGCCTCACACAGGAATATCGAATTTCACGTGTGAGGCGAAGCCGAGCATGTGAAAGTGTGTTTTACGTACGAGGCGTAGCCGAGTACGGGAATAATTGGAGCAAGTGCCGGAAAATCACTTTCGGTACAAGTTATGAACGGTACTTTTCATCACGACGCAAAAATACACACAATGCTGAAGAAGAAATCTCAGTAAAATGCAAACTATTATATTTCTCAATTAACATTTTTTTTATAATAACAAATTTACTATAATAAGCCTAAGTAACAACGTAAAAATTAGAAGTTCAAGGTTATGTTTATTGTGCAGTTGGTATTGGTTGAGAGATTTTAAACATGCGCTATAATAACAACACAGCAAAACTCATTTATACCTATTCCTGTTTTCGGTTTACATTGTTGAACAATAAGAACAGCTGATTTAAATTGTAAGAATAAACGGCAAAGCGACGTCAGAGCGCGTAGCGGGCAAATGGAAAACTAATTGAGAGCAAGGGAAAATCAGCTGATCGTTTTTCCCTTGCTCTAAATTAGAGCTTGGGAAACGATCGTTTTCGTTGCTACCAGCTGACATCGAAAGTAGCTACTTTCGGTACGGAGTGATGAAAAAATTGTTGGGGATGTTTCGGGACCGGAGTCGCAATCAAGCAAGTAAACACTTGACTAGATAGAGCTACTCATGTTAGATTGTGAACTAACTTAATTTTTAAGTGTGGAACATGGCGTTATTCAGGGAAATTTATTTAATTTTTTGTTCAACTTCCATTTTTCTTAGTAACAACTATAAAGTTCTAAATTTTCCCTAATTCGTATAATATTTTTTTAACTGACTCAATAAAACTTAATAGAAAAAAGTAGTTTATACTATCATTCGTATTATATTGATTTAGTAGAACCCTTTACGCTTTTTATAAGGAGTTCCCTGCATGATTAGGTCTTTCTACGAAGTTAATTCAAAAATTAGATGCTAATGACAATGGATGGGTATGTTTTTGTGTCGATAGCTTAGCTCGTCAGTTGCGATAGTGTCCAGGATTTCCCATACCAATACTTTCATTTCATTTCGATCCTATGATCACCTCTATTTTCATGACATTAAAACCACCATTATACATAAAACATTCTTACCCCAATCTCTTCAAAAATCCATGTTTTATTGTATTTTAAAGCATTTAAAAAGTAGCATAAAGAGTACATAAACATAAAAATTATTTTATTGTGGAAATCGGCATGTCTTTTTTAGGTTACGAAACAAACTACGATAACACATTTAAATGTATTCAAATTAAACAAAATTATTTAAAAAGGAAATTGGACGAAAACTTTTATATTAAGAATATACAGTAAACAAATTATTCTACATTCTTGAAAAAAGTAAAAAGTTTTTGAGCAAAATAACAACACTGAAATTGAGAGGGATAAAACAAAGTGTCGAACTTTCTGTGTTTTATGAAAATGTTGAAAGCATTTCTTAAAACCCTAATAAATCTCTTGAACTAACAAACATAAAGCCGATCTAAGGCTAGAAAAACAAATGGATCAAATGGAGATTTCATGTAAGCTTTCCGAGAGGGAATAAAGTAGGATCTTAATTTTAAAATATCTCTCCACACTTTACCTTTGTTTTGTAATCAATGTATATATATATATATATCATTACAACTGATATGTCTCTGCCCGTCGGAATAACTAACAATCACACTCTTTCTTGTAACTAAACACAGGTTAAGAAATATTGGCTTACTACTCGTCTAACATAATTTAGAACAAAAGAAGAACTATTAATATACAAATATTGGTCAAACACAAGGGTTGTAAGTTATACTAAAAATTTTAGTAAATAATAAAATGAGAGCGCAGCATTGGATCACGTGGCAAATGACTCTGAAAACAAGAAGCGATCCTTGAATATTACTCTTGGAGGAAAGCATTCTTTCCACGGCATTTTTATTTGTATTTGTGACTATTGCTTGGTTATAAGAAGAGTAGGTTATGTGAAGAATTGTTAATATTTCATGACATATTTTCGTATTATGATTAAGGTATTTTTTTCAGCTCGAGATAATGTACACAACCTAAATCATTGAGATAGACACATTGCATTTGTCACGCCTTTTTATCGAATAACATTAAACGAAAAGCTAAGATAACATTTTAGATTTTTTAGCTTGAGATTATGTAAAAAACCTTAATAATGATGATGAACAGAATATGTACGTCAAACCATTTTGTACGAAAACATTTAACAAAAACTAAATATATTGGTTTTGTTATAAACCATAATTTTTTTCTGGCAAATCATACTAAAGTTATGTTTTTATAACATAAAAGTTAGTAGTTTTACTGAAGAAGGCTCTAGGATCTTAAATGCGTGCAATATTTAAAATATAAACTAAATAGCCAATTAATTGGTAAACGTAAATGATTAACCATATTTTCAGGAAATACCTTTTTAAATTCTGTTTATTCTTCTGTCTGAGAAAGCGGTTGTTTCGCAATCGATATGAAGACGCAAAGCAGGTGATTCCCGTATTAATTTACATTTAACTTTTCTTGAATTTCAAATTGTTCTGGTTATATTTCTGGCAGTATTCGAAACAAATTCACTTGCAATCATTTTCTTTTCAATATGTTGGAATGACTATAAAATAGTGCTAACATATCATAAATTGAAGAATATAACAAAAATGCTGTTCAGGAAACACAGTAATTTACACATATCAGTCTTTATTTTTTTCTGTAGCCTCTTAAAATATTAAATTTGCTTGTCTCGTATACAATATACGAAATATCCTAACCAAACAAGCAGTTCTAGACGTTGCTAACGGGGGTAATACGAATTTCGTGCATTGAGGCTGAAATTCAAAGCGGCTTTCCTCGCTCATACAACTTTGACTATGACAGCCCAGCCTCGCCTCTCTTTGAAAACAGAAATGCGGATATTTGATTACTCAGTAATAAATTTTGTTTTAAAAATGCGGTTTCGTCAAAAAAACAAATAAGTGGTGTGAAAACAAATAGGTGGTAATATATCAGACAATGTATCTGTTACCGGCAAAGTATGTAATCAGGCATTCTATAGAATGCCTAGACAATCTATACAATGCCAAAAACTGGCCAGGTAAAGTATGAAATAACGCGCATTTTATACTTTGCCTAGTCATTCTATAGAATGCCCACTGGCTCTTTAGGCAAAGTATGACAGTGTTTCCACAGTTCGCGGTTCGGGCCAAGTCTCAAGGTCAGTGCCTCCCTCAACCCCTCCCGTTCATCCCTTCTCGCGTCTTCGCCGCCGTACCACACCTAACCTAACCTAACCTAACCCAACCTAACGCAACCTAACCGAACCTAACTGTAGGTTGAAACACATTTTCAACTTTCAGGACTTTTAAATCGTTCACTAATTAATTAAGTTCTTATAAACGGACATTTTCAACTTTCAGCACTTATGTATTGTACAATAAACAATTTTCTAACCAAATTTATTAATTTAATACTTTGCCCGCTTACTTAGTGGGCATTCTATAAAATGCCTAGGAATTATATACAATGCCTAGTCAAAGTGTTTAAATTAATAATAATATTACTCCATTTCACACTTTTCCTAGACGAATTAGGCAATGTATAGAGTGCCTAGTCTTTCTATAAAATGCCTGAATTTCATACTTTGCCGGTAACATCCATCCTTAACGTATGTAAGAAAGGCTTTCTCTTGGACACCATCGAAGAATTCCAGATTTACAAAGCAAATGAACAAGACCCCCTTACCTTATTAAATGACCAAATTCACCATAGCTCAAATTTAATATTTGATCAAATCATTGAGGCACAGACAGCGCTATCTTCAAGGCAGGAAACAATAGGGATAACCAGAGGACAAAGGTCAGGCAGGCCACACCGCCACCTTTCCAGTTGTGATGTGGATCTCGCCCGCCGCGGCCGGTAGAATAGTCATTGCTCGTTTTTATTGTCATATTCGTGTCCATGTCCGTGTCTGTTGTGTTATTTTTTTATGAACTATATCTTTTTACTTTTAACGACGTCCAACAGAGGAATCGACGATTTTCGTAGCTTGATAATAGTACAAACACGTACTGAAAACTAGGTCGCATTGTAGACCGTTTTAGTTGAGCTGGATGACATAATAAGGTAATTAAACCACTATTTTCACACCCTACTAATTTATATAATCTATCCAAAAAATTACTAAATTCCGACTCTTACACATGATGCGAAACGAATCCCGGAAAGATAGTGGATCACGTATCCAATAACTTGGAAATGAGGACCGCACCCTTGAATATCAAGCAATTTTAAACTGACATATAGACATTTATTACAGGTAGATCTTGGTAAAATATTGTATATTTCAGTTTTTAGAAGTATTTCCGCATAAGATATACTCCCATCATGAACTATTCATCTATCTATCTATTCATCTTTTTTAAAGTATATTTCTGTGAAAGTTAAGATTCATAACTGAATTGCAGAGACGATTAAATAAACAACACGAAAAATACAACACCACATTTGAATAATTTATTATTCCCAGTTCTTTTAGCTTAGTGGTGCTACCCAGAACTGAAGTTCATAGTTAAGTTGAAAAATCGAGAATAAATTACCTTAAGCCAAGTTTAACCCAAAATTTGAAAGATTTATATTTTTTGACATATGGATTGTAAGATAAGTATAATTAATCGTTCAAACCAACTTTATTCATAAGTGATTTAACCGTCTAAATAGATTACAGAGACCAATTAAATTTTTTAATGTGTTATAATGTTCTTTGCTCCTTCTACGTATGTTTGATATTTCGTGAGAACTTATATCCAAAGTTTTTTTCACGCAAAAGATGTCTTAGAGTACGTCTAGTGAAATAAATGAAACTGTCCCTTAATGCGTTAGAATGAATTGCTAAATCATTATTCAGTATTGAAAATGAATTGATTTTACTGTCGAGTTCTTTCCAGAAACAATTGTCCATGAATTCCCTCAGGAATACGGGAGAGAAAGCTGGATAAGGTAATTTACTGCGGCAATCGATTGCTTAGGATAACGGGAAAAGGCAGATCTCGTACACCGTAAACCTTTACACCTTACAATTGTATTACTTCAGCCCTTACTGCTTGTCAGTCCTTATGAAAACGTAGAGAATAATCAATATTCAAATACACTTGACTATTAGGCAAGTCTTTTCGCGTTAGACTTAAATTGAGAAGATAGTCTAGTTTTTAATTTGATATTTTTCGTTATTTGCGTTATGAAAAAACTAAACAAAAATACTAATCAAGAAACACGTTCAGTAGTAAGAAACAAAATCAAGACTAATTTCATTTTATAAAATAAAATATATATTTACATTATTTTCAATTTATGCTAACAAGTCAATTACATATTGACTTAGAAAACAACCACCTGAAAAGATATTTAATATACACAGATTTACGTGTACAAAATAAATATTTTAAAAGATAGTGCCAAACTGAATAAAATCTTCTTTAGGTATTTAGAATTGGCCTGGGCCTAAAGGAATGACAAAAATGAATAAAGATGCCATGATGGCTAATATATTCAGAGCCTCAAATTCAAGTGTCCCTGTGAAGCTCCTCAGCTGACACCCCCAGGCACAATATGACGTCATATCTCAACTTGTTTCTTCCCTCCAAAACTCTGCTCATCCTCTTGTCTACTAGTGTTCTAAAAAACTTTAATCTACAGACTTAAACCAATAACAAAGAGATAATATTAAAGCAGTTACTTTAATGATATTACATTATACTTATTTTAATTGTAAATCCATAGCTGTTTATTTTTTAATAATTCTTTTTTGGTTTGTTTATTTAAAGAAAACCGTAATAAAATACGATAATGCAATACAATAGCTATAATTGCAAAATGGCCGATGTAATTTTAAGTTTGTTTTAAACCTCGACATCTATTTCAATTTTGAGCTCTTAATATTTAATTTAATTACAATCTCTCTGATTTAATGTATTGTGGAATAATTCAGTATCCTCAATAATATAAAATTAACCAAATTTAATTTGTTTTTATACAGGCCTACAAGATAAGGTTTGTTTGGGGCCATTGAGTATACTCAATTTATTCTGATATGATAAATCGTATGTTCGTGCATTATTACAAATTCCATAATAATTAATATTAGAAAACTCACTTCAACTTAAGTATTGTGTATTCTAACTTAAATTACAACTTGTGTTGAAATGAAATAGTCATAAATAGTTTCGGTTATAATGTGTCATTTTGTAATAAAAATTAATGTAATTTTCTACAATGTATATTCCAAAATTACCTAGAGGCTCAATAAATATATTCTTAGCAATAAACTGACATAAATTTCTTTTAGGAGCGTTATTATTTGTTACTAGTTGAAATACTGTAGTATGTTTCGCTATGAAGCACTTTAATCCGATTATGCTAATACACACTCTTATACATTTTGGACTTACCTAATACAATTATTATGCAAACACATTCTATCCTCCAGTATTTCATCCAACACTCTTCAAACCATAGCATTATATTCATTGTTATTTATCATACCAAGAGTAAAAAAAAAACCTTTTAATAATACACAATCTTAATGAAAGGAAACTGTAGGAGGTGAGAAGAAAGGATGAGTAATAAGTACGCTCCATTACACTGATGAAGAAGGCGATATAATAAGTAAACCCACAAAACAAAAGTTCTTCGTGCACTGTCTTGCTTAAACCAAGGGTCGTAGTTTTGACTCATTTGTAGCGTTTTTGTCATGTTGTTATACTTGACGCTTCCATGTTTTCCATGTAGGGGGATAACTCGCTTTCATGTAAGGAGTTACCTTAAAGTATATATACGATAGCAGTCGTCGGTATGATCGGGCATAGTCAGAAATCGTTACTGCCAGGAGATAAAACCACTCTTCCTTTATAAACTTCAGTGTTTTTTTTAAGATATTATTACGATCTAAAAGAGTTAACAAAGAGAAAACCAATTAATGTTAGAGTCTTTGGTAAAAAATGAATCCAATACGTTGTCCGTTATTGTTATATAAAATAAATGAAACTCAATATTTTCAGCGGCTTTTTGATTGGGTTATAGTATATTTTTCAAAGTAAATCAAGTTTTTCAATCCTTTAACTTGGTAATTTCCTCTGGAAAGCCTTAATAAACCTACCTTACATATCTTCAAACCCTTTATTCCACCACCAAGAATCCCTTAATCAATCTACAAAAGACAATTCTAAGAAAAATCTTCTTGAGTAGATAATTATCTTAAATATCCATTCTTCTCTGAAAATTATAGCCAGCTAACAATAAAATTACAGGATGTCCTGACACGATTTCGAAAACTATTCTGAAAATTTATACGGCCTACTACCCTCGTCCCACAATGAAAACCTACAAAGCCCTTGATTGAAAAACTAACGTTGTGCTATGACTGATTGTCACAATCCATTTAAAAGCTAAAGATTGTTCTGTTTTAAAACAGAACAATCAATAATAGCCAAAACTTATTTACTTAATATAAAAATACGACAAAATCCAAGAGGGCTACTAGGAATAAAAAGGTTGAATTTCTTGTTTTATCTCATCTACTAACAATTTAAAACATTGGGTTAGAATTACTAGGTGATGGAAATGTTATCGCTATCATTTTATAAACCCATAAACTTCGGAAAACCAAATAACTTATTTACTCAGATCTACCTGTGTTATGGTAGATATAATGAATTGTTGTCAAAATATAGTTTTTTATATTGGTATAGATACACAACTATTTCATTAAGTCAATTTATATGATAATAATCCACATTTTAAGGGTGTGCCATTATGTTATTATTGAACAATAATTAATAGAAGGGGCAGCAACCAAAGAACTATTTTCTTTTACTAGAAAAGTCCGTGATGGGAGAAGTGTCAAAAGTAAACTTTCCGATCGTGAGACGTCACAAGTAGCTTCGAATGATGAGTTGTGTGTACAAACTACTCAGCTCTTTCCAATTTCCTCTTCTGACTAACTCTGTACTAATAGAGAGAGAGAGAGAGAGAGAGAGAGAGAGAGAGAGAGAGAGAGAGAGAGAGAGAGAGAGTTGAAATACAACCACTAGCATTTTTATTATGATAGTATTTTGTTTTACTGCTGTAAACGCCATTTTAAATTGTTTTTGTTGTACAAAAACAATTTATAATAATATTTATAAAATATCTTATATTTTCGGGAAATATGGAAAATTGACGTTTTTAACATTGACGTTTTTTACATTGACGTTTACTTGGTAGATATACACGGTGGTTTAAAAAGACTGAAATACGCACTGAAGTACGTTTTAAAGACTCACACATACAGCTGACAGTTTTAAATTTTGTATTAGTTAATATAATATATTTCAGAGGTTTTTCTTACGAACTAAATATTGGTGGGTCAGGCTTTGCTCTGCAGTTATCATAATGGCTTTGCTTCGGTTCTTCATTTGGGCTTACTAATGAAATAAGCCTTATTCAGTGTTTTTTCCACCCTATCTATAAAAACCGAAATTGATTTTGTTTACATTTTCGCTGCTATTCCGTAAACAACATGGCTCCCATGGACCAATGTTATAATTTGACATAGAATGAAATAATCTGATGGAGGCAGCATAAACTGTATTCCTGATTATTTTCCCAGGACAATTGTATTCAGAAAGTGAAGCCATGTTGTAGCTTGACTAAATATCTTACTTGACTTAAAAGCAGGTATCTAGAAATGAATTCATTGATGGTAGTCCATCTAAAGTATAATTTAATAACTGCCCAGTGTTATCGCCTATTTCTTACATCACATGTTTATGCCTTAAGGATAGATTCCTGAATGTGTACTGGAATTAATAATAAATACAATTAAATTAATCAATAGTACAGAGCTCTAGCTGACGGCCACTCTTTAAACCAAATGTCAAGCAGTAGGTTCGCTAGTGGTGTTAAAGCATTGAGGTTAAACAAAATATACATTGGGAAGAACTATTACAGCTTCCCCAAGCGCTATGTGTTTAATTATAGTGTATCAAGGTCTTGATATCCGGTATATTATAATGTCAGTTTTAAAAAAGTTAAGTTATTTTAATATTACAACTAAAAATGCACTTCCTTACTTATTATTTATTTACTCAAATGTATTATTTCTATAGTTTATTATTATTTTGTGGTTTTAACAATAAACAGCTTTTAAAGTTTTTTTACAGTAAGATAATGCTAATAAATTTAACTAACGATAAAAATAAATACTTCGTCATAATTCTAACATTTATTAGAAGGTGTGTTCTCACGTTTTAGTTCAAAAGTAAAATTTAAATAAAGGATTTGACTATTCACCTAAAGAAAAGTGTGAACTCTCAGATGATTATGTAGCAGAACAAAAAAACAATAGCATACGCATAAATCTAGTTTAATTTAAAATGTATTAAATTTAAATTGTATTTGTTTATGTAAACAAGTTGGTTCCTTCATAGAATGAATAAAATTATTCTACTTAATTTAAAATCACTTTACCCAAAATTTTAATTTAATCAATAATTAAAATTAATATATGATAACAATATGATGCAGCCATCTGTATTGATGAAAATTTTTGGATAAATTATGAGAGTTTATAAAATTTGTATTGTAACTTTGATGTCTTTTAGAGCGGAGACCCCTGGGAATGTTGTTTTCTTAGTATGTATCGATGACCCAAGGGAAGGGTATGCCAAACATCAGCTCTATGGGTTTTGTAATTTTGGAGGCTTACTATCCGTTAGAAAACCCATTCTTCTATATATATGCATAACTTTATCCCCCTTGAGAGTTGCAGACACATAATAAAACCAAGACTAATTTTATTTAATTTTTTAAATAATTTAAAATGAATATGTTTGTTAAAGAAAACATTTTCACACATAAATTACATATATTAATCACCACAACCGGAAATACAGCTCTCGTCCAGATAATTTTGCCAATTTTTCTTTTTCACTTTAACAATGGCCTACCGGATACACCTAGAATAGCTTAATATCACCAATTAAAATTCAAACCAGCATGAGGTCAAACAGCAGTCGAATGTTTGTCGTCTAGTACTGCGAGAAGACAAAAATACCGAATAATATGTCATGATATAATAACGTGCTCTTTCTACCTTCCTAATTGAAATATATCACGAATTGATATAACGGTAGTCTTTTACCGACAACGACGACAGTAATACGACAAAGTTCCACGATTACTATTTCTTTAATATGTTCTTAATTCATAGTATCTTTATAAAGCTATAGGTGAATTTGACAAGTGTGCCCAAATGATGAGTAAAGTAAGTGGTCATTTCATCTCACATTGAATTTGTGTGGGAAAAAACACAAAATCCCGCATCAGTTCGGGTTATGCTGCAAAACCCCATAAATCACTTAAGTCACTTAATCACTTTAATAAGACAGGTACCTCATTGAGGACGTTACCCTGAATATGAGTGAAGGATGAGTGTGATGATCGTGATGATAGTGGCGCGATCTTGTAGCCTTGTTACTGACTAAGGTTGGCATGTTCCTTAGACAGGATTGTTAATTAATAGCCCAACAACCAATGGCAGCTGGCTCCAGAAACAAACCTTCAAAAATCTACTAACTTTTCTAGGGATCGATCCGGCTACCTACAAGTTTGTAGGCGGGCACTAAAACCACTACACCAGCCAGCCATATTCCATTTTCATAATATGTTGCTTTTAAGTAGCGAATCGAAATGGGCTGTTAGTAATAACTAAACATTTAAATAACTATCAAAACATACTCTGAAAGCATAAACTTTTTTTGCAAGTTCTTTGTCAAGATTATTATCCATGTAGCCACAGAAGACAAAAAGATCGAACTGCATATCGTCCGAAGATCGTTGAGTTGTTTTAAATTTTTATTACAGTAAATAATATAATCTTACATTCTAGGTCAAGGCTGATAGTTATTAAAATTATTTCTCGGAATCTTCACTCTTCAACTTTGTATAAAGGGTTACCTCAGTAATTAATGACTGTACTCACTGGGGAAATATGCTGTAGTAACAGGACTAGACCCTCGACATGCTCTGAGTGTTTAACACAGTTAAACATAGCATTCATTAGCATCAGCGTGAAGCTCTTTAATTGCTGCCACTGTAGTAACAATGAAGGTTTTTTGTGATTCCCTCGTGGTAGTTTCACCTTATTTACATCTTTAGGAATTTTAAATTTGTCAGTTTATTTTATGTTACGATGTAAAAGTTTTCTCTCGTCACAAAAATATGAAGATTAAAGTTTTTTTAGTGTAGTTTGATACTACAGAAGTTATTATCTGGTTGAGTTTAATAGGATTGTAGCCCTTGTTTAGCTTGTGTAACCAAATGAAGGTTTTTTCATTTAATTTCATTTGCCTTCCAGTCATATAAAACACGAAGCTTGTTATTAATAGCATATTATATTATGCTACCTATAAACTAACAATGAAGCATTAGTGTATTAATATATGTAGTGGTTAAGGGTGGTATTCTGTATACTGCTATCTGTATAACTGTATATGGAGTTTATTGAGAAATAAACAATTTATTTAGGTATATTAATTTGTCACCACATATTATGCAGCAAAAAAAAGATAATCACTTTTTTTGTAATATAAAACCATAAAAATTATTATCATTCCTGTGGTAAGAATTAAAGGTATTTAATAAAGCGTACTCATAGGTCTGTAAATTTTATAAAGTAAATAAATTTAAAAAGCTATGTTTATTTTTCAGGTGGTTTAATTCTTCATTAATTTGTTTTATCCTTGCAAATAAAATTTGATATTTCAATCATGTTTTACAATTAACGATATGTTTTGCCTCATACACAACAGTATATTTTACAGAACTCTGTTTACTTACATTTAACAATATTTTTTGCATTAAATCAAAGGTATACATTTCAAATATTATTATTTAACTACAAAAAAGATACTTCTAAAGAGAAATATTTTTGTTGTCATTACTAATCAAAGTACAAAATTTAGATAATTCTATGTTGCTTAGGTTTTAGAGTATATTTTAAGGTAAAGTGCTTCACTGAAAATATCCAATTTTTTATATTTTAGGTATACAATCTAAAGGAGTAATTTCCCAACAGATATTTTTGCTCGAGAATTCAACAAATATTCAAATTATTTGATTTGGTAGTGGAAAATGTTTCTGACATATAAAAATAAATGTATAAAAGAGGTGATGTTTTTCTCTCTCTATTTTTCCCGAACCGACTGGGCTGAAACTTTTCATAAAGGTAGATTATGTTCCGAATAAACGTATGGACCTATTTGCGTTTCCTCGGGTTAGTTCTAATTTTCGAACTATAGGCATTTGTTATTTTACTTTTAATTTAAACTCTTAAACATTTGCCTATTGAACCGTGGAGAGAACGAGTAGTGCGGTTACTTTAAGAATAACATTAGTAATGGCAAATAAAAAATGAACGAATTTGGAACCAAGGCATTTGGGCTTAAAAGTTATAAATATTTTCAGTTCCAGTCCATACGTTAAATTGAACTTAAATTCTTTTCTTTTCTTTTCAATTTGAATTTTTTAAGGGATAGCAGCAAACACAAATATTATTTAAAATCAATCTTAACTTCACAGTTAAAATTATTTAAATATACATTTTATTTTACAAAAAAAAAACATGTGTATGTTGCTGTTCGAAATTTATTTACCATAAAGGTTTTTTTATCTTCAAAATGTAACAGATTGTTATTTGTGAGTTAGGATGAATAGGAAGGCTTGGAAAAACAAATGTTCTTCCCTTTAATTCTACTCTTAATCCTCTTTCGAAAGGCTTAATTTTAAAGCTTGTTGACCGTGCTATTCTCAGTAGTACTAAGGGCAGTGTAAGGGCACTAATATCTTAGATTTTTTTGGTTTCATGAATACAATGGTAATTTTGATATGGATGATTTATTTGGTTTATTTACGATTACCTACTTAAAATAGAGTTATTTCTTAAGTCATTGTAATTTTTTTGTTTAATTAATATTTATGATATAATTTATGTATACTTCATTTATTTTACAATATCAACATATTATCTACATATTCCACATACTTTAAGTAACCTTGCAAAAAAGCTAAGCAATTTTGAAAAGTTACCATTATTGTAGTATATGTACTTGGTTAGTTACTGTCTTGAAGAAGATAACATTAATTCACATTTGTTTTAAGTTTTTATCTTCGGAACTATGGAGAATGTTTACGTTAGTATAAATAAAAATTAGAATATTGCTTGTTTCACAATAATAAACTTCTTTTAATACCTAGTACAATTTGGCTGCCAATAAATTTCAAAAGATAACTGCAAGTAACTGGAAGAATGAATCTAATTTATTTCATAGCCTGAAATATGAAATTAAGAAATTCAAAAAAGTTAAAAGCTTTGAACATTTTAATTCGAATATCCTCTCTGAGATATTAGATATTCTCTATAACCAATAAAAACTTGAATATAAAGTGAGTAAAAGTAAAGAAAATAATCATTGGCGGAAAGAAACCTAATATTGAAATTCACGCTCCTTGGGCTGGAAATTGATTTAAAACTTGGGTTTTATTGAAATGAATAAAAGATTTAGTTTACAAAAAATTGTATTGAATCAACTATAAGCTCATATTTTCGTTTAACCTTTAGTTTAACTGGAAATTGGTTCGCTTGAAGAACTCTTACATAATATTATATTAAGGGAAACCAAATGCATTACGTTTTTCATTGTGACAAAAAATAAATAAAAACGCATATTTTTAAAATATAAAATGCATTACGTTTAGGTTACATTAGGCTATAAAATGCATTACGCTTTTTTGTAACCTATCAAAATCGAAATTATGAATTGGAAAGGGTATATTTGATCTATTATACATTATAAAAAAGGTTCAAAATTAATTGGCATATTGAATTTACTAACCTTCATTTACCATGAAATCCTACAATACCCATAATGGTTCATGAAATTATACAAAATTAAATAACTTATTGATTAGCATGATAAGTGTTATTTTTAAACTTGATATAAGTAAAAAACGTCTTGCAGCACTTAAAATATATTTAAACTTGTACTGCATTCATTTACAAGACGGTAAATCTACATAAAAGATGGCAAATGTAATATTTTCCATCTTTTACGTATTTTTACCGTTTTGTATATGAATGCAGTGTAAGTGTAAATATATTTAAGTGGTGTAAGATGACTTTTATTTATATCCAGTATTCAAAATTGATATTGTTACTTAGCCTACAAATATTACAATGGTTCTAAAGAAAACCAAATTATAATAAGGTTTACTATGTAGAATGCCTTTGCTTTCTATTGTTAGTTCTAAGAACTTCATAAACTAAGTATAGTGAGAGAATATTATTGCTTTGTTAACTACCGCCTTTATTATATGTTAACTATTTTATTGTAAAAACTATATTAGATCAGTGTCATAAAGAAGATTACAAAGATTTCGTTCCCATTAAATCACCCTCAGAAGCTTAGGGGAGATTAAAGGTTATGAATGCCTTGTAATAATTCATCTAGATTGTATAGGATCGATTCAGATTTTCTGGATATCGAAAAAGTATTTATTATATTCTATATTTTTATCAAATGCACCTTTAAAACCAATAGATTCCTAGTTATTGTCTGTTACCTACTAAATACAATAATATTTAGGTATAAAAATCTTTCTTGGCACTTTTTTATAATATTCCGTTCAACAAAATAAGAATTTTTAGCTCAAACGCATTCTATGTAAAACATGATTACACTACTTAACACTACCATAAACAATGCACATAGGCTAATTTCACTAAAACAACAACAAAAATCGCAAGAATTTATTTAATAATTAAAGATAGACAAACAGTAACAAATTAAACATAATTGACGTATAAAAACTTTAATTTAAAAGGGTATATATTTTTACATAATTAATTCATATAAATCAGCGGTTTACTGTATTGATTGCATTCAATTGCCATTAGTCCGATTCATGCCCCAAGTAAATTAACGTAAATAGCATTGTGTCCTTAATTAAACTATTCGTTCCTCCAAGTAATTGTTTCAACCCACTAATGTATTCTCCCTGTTTTCTTCTTAATTTACCGATGGAAACACTGGCTTAAAAATTATAATTGTAGTGCACCATTGCAGGTTACTGCATAATCAGCAAATTTAATACCTCTAAAAACACATAGTTTTCAAATATTACTAAAAAAATCTCCAGTTTTAAAATAATTTTTATCAGTGAGGCCTTTTGCAAGCTGCGTTGGCATCGTCCGACAAATTTATCTCATGTCTGATGATGACAGCTTAGGCGATGGACTATGATGCCCGCCACAAAGTGTTTACGTTATATTTTGTTGGTGTATGTAAAAGTAATATAGTAAAACATGTTTTTTTATTCGTTTTTACCGAAGTAGTTTTAGTCTGAAAAAGGAAAATCCAAAATACTATGACATAAGCTTCATGAATGGAGCTTCATAATATTCAATCCCTTGAAGGATTGTAAAGTAAATTCCGGTATTTTTATTTTTTTAATTTCTTTACTAAATTAATTCCAACGACTGGTGTTTTTAGTTTCCGAGAGGCCAAACCAAAATTTATCATTGTCATGGGCTTCTCCTATAGGATATCTCACTGAAGAAGAAAAAATTAATATTGAACTAAAAACTTCATATTTTTATTTTATTTTTTATTAAATAAATTATACCTCACCAAAAACATGTCTTTCAAAAGTAAAAACTTCATAGTACATAGCAAATATACATTTACATAATACTTTTCGGGAATACCTCTTTTCTGTGCCATCAATAATGATGGCAGGAAATTTTTACTCTTTACCAAAAAATCTATGGTTAATTTATTGCTGTTTGTCCAAATAGATGCCCAAGTAAGTAAACAGCTTGTTGCGACAATACTACGTAAAAAATCTTTTATCATAGGTTAGATATGAAGATTTGAAAAGCCAATCAACAGCTTAAGCTGCAGTAACTTCCCCCACCGTAGGACAACTGAATACTCGCGAATTTCATATCGCTAAAACACATAAATTTTCACTAACTGAAACATCGTCAATATTTCTTTAAAAAGTCTCGTCATCAGTTAAAATTGTCAGATTATAAGGTAGTTGTATTTCCCTCGTAAGAGAAACTGGAGACAACGATAGTTCGATCAAGGTTCTTCAACTTCATTAGCTTCGAAAGCACAACGGAGGCGGCCCATATTGTGCTTTTACGAACTTCTGCATAGCAACATCGAATTGCTTTGTTTTACAGAATCGTTAGTACTTTTTTATGTTTTATGTTTATGAGTGAAACATATTAAATATACGGATGAGTATCTTTGTTTTAACACGATTTAGGGTACCCTACTACATGATACAATCTACTTACTATGTAATATCAGGTTATCAGGTTTTTCTTCGCCAATGTTGTCATCATATAGAAAATATGATTGTAATAAATCGTAGTAATTTATTGCAATACTTACCTCCAATATTGTTAAACTAAGTTTTGAAAAAGTGTGATGACATTATTTGTTAGGTTTTTCTTTGCGTTGGATACATTTACTAACGTAAAGACGATTGACTTCAAAAATACTTCCAAAGAATATCTAATTATAGCGGTGCTTAGCAAAAAATCAACATGAAACCTTTTTTAAGCACATAATTTTTATAACAAACGGTACCTACAATTTTGCTGACCCATTACCAAAATCATCATAAAATTACGTAACTCAAAGTACGTCTCAAACTCTTAGATGGTTTAAGGTTTATTTGAGAAAAAAAAATGTAAAGCTATTCAAAGTACTTTCATACTAAAAATTAAAGCGC
The DNA here is from genome assembly GCA_035578135.1 of Flexamia atlantica. NCBI lineage: Eukaryota > Metazoa > Arthropoda > Insecta > Hemiptera > Cicadellidae > Flexamia > Flexamia atlantica. The sequence goes on from JAQJVK010000028.1 coordinate 4,038,820, forward strand.
ACACCTAGTGTATTTGTGTTTTTACAATAAGAGCTCGATTACCTTTAAAGCTATTTTCTCTTAAGCTTATGGATAGCACTCTTAAGGATTATGTTAAAACATCTACGTATAAAGCCTAAGCTAACCAGAATTCACCAGAAGACCATAAGTCTGACAAACATCAAAACCCTAAACAACTTATATTTCTGGAAGGAAATCTGAGAAAAAATATTTATTTATAAAACATTTTATCTATAGGCACAGTGATTTGAAGGAAAGAGCTAAACTGCTGATGCACTTTTTTATTTAAAATTATCTGTTGTAACAGCTGCTGGGCAGCGTGTATCCACTGGTATTATAATTAATAAAGACTGATTAAGATTATAAGTTTATCAAAACGTTGAAGTTTACGTGATATACATTTAAGTGCTAAAATAACCACAAGTCGTTGTCTTGCATGATTTTGTTATAAAACACCGTCGCAAAATATTTAACTATGTAAAGAAATTATTCTAATTTATTGCTAACATATCTATGAACATTTGGACGATTTAGGGCAGTATTATTTCTAAATAGGATGATTTGTAACAAAGAATTAACACATGCCACATTTTTACCGAGTCGATCACAAAACATAATACTTATATCAGGGATATCACAAACAGTTAACATGTTATATTTGGATAAACGAAAGCAAAAGACCACTGTGACAAACATGATATGTAGGTATATTTCGTTTATTTCTGCCCAGATTAATTCTGTTCCCGCTTTTAACGTTATAAACGATGAGAGTTTTATTGAGGAATGATGCCGATCAATTGGGAATTGTGCCCTTAATTGCTGTCTGTTAAATCCTTCAGATCTTTCATTGAATGAAACTAATTGCTGCTGAATCTGATCTTTTTCCTTTTATCCGAGATAAATGGATTAAGTCGTTTATATATTTGATTTTCTATTAACAAACAAAAATAACACAAATTTTCTTTTTTAATATTTTTTTTTAATCTAAGTGTTTTATGAATATCTTTAAAGTGTGGATGAAGATTTACCATCACTTATCATCTCAAAATTTAATAGTTTTTCGTATTATATTTTAGATATCTTAAGATAAATTGTTCCCATTACATTGAGGACCAAAAGTCTAAGCCAATTATTTTTATTTGTTATCATTTTATTATTATCTTGGCCTAAATTTGAAGTGCAATAACGATTATTACAAAATAGTAAGTAAAAGCTGATATTTTTTTTCAATTTATATTGATGTGTATACAGGAATATGTATACAGAAAGAGTATATTTATATACTTAGCTAACTGCAAGTATGAAAGGACTAAGATTTTTAAATCCCCTCTGGTCGGTGGATGAGTATTCTCACGGGAAGCTGTCCATTTATCTTTATCTCCACTTTCCTCACTCAATATATCTACAAACACTGGGTGTTTTAAAAAGGAGCTAAGTATTCTTCAAAATGTTATAGTTTCATTGACTCTTCAAAAATTTGAATACGATTTTTGTTTGCTTTTAAATTCAACAATATTTTTTTAGTTAACCATAGAGCTATTTTAAAATAAAATTGTTCAATGTCAAGTTTTTTTATTATTTATTTTTCAACGATCTTTAATTCGTTTTACGAAAGGAATCTGGTAAGGGAGAACATATATTCTGTGTAATTGATAAAGCACTAGAATAACATTTTAGATCCAAATAACAAAAAGGAATCCATAGGCGTTCTTTGGCTGAATGAATTTAACCAAAAAGTGACCATTTTTAGGAAACTCTAAACAGCGTAAACTTGCTTTGCGGTAGTCGACCTCATGATACAGTTAAAAGAAACATCTACCCCTCTCAAGTAGAAGGTATTCAATGCAATCCTCAACAATAGTGTTTAGGAGTGATTACAAAAAACATGTTCAATAAATTATCACACGCACAAGTCAAAGACAAATGTGAGGTTTTTAGTTTTTTTTTTCTTTATTGTAACGCATTATTTGAAATTTAATTTTAAGGAATTATTTTATTTTATTTGAATCAAAAAGCACTACTGTCAGTGTATGCACGCAGAGGCATGGTAAGCACTTCTACAGGCGCCCAATAAAACGATAGAATAAAAATATTTGATAAAACTAACCGAATATACATGCCATAACATGTGCCTATTTCCTAGCTCATACATCCTTGTATTAGAAATGTTTCACTTGAAAAGTCAAGTTAAACAAAATAACTTTAAATTTATCGGATTGATGAATTTAAAGTATTTATTATCTCTTTTACTATTCAAGAAAATGTAATCATTTTTAACTATTAATAATAATACGAACTCTTAGTTTCACCGTCCTTACCATACGTATTGGCCAAGATCCGCTGTTAGTTTTTGTAGTATAGCCCCCCGACTGAATCATACCATATCTGATTACTTGGGCAGAAAGTGATGCTTTTCTTATGAAGCTAAGATTTTGAAGTGATCGAGTCTCGAAATTAGTTACACCGCTCGATTCAAGCTAACCAATTTACAAAACAAAGATGTTACAACTTGTTTACCTTTGAAACTTTGTCCTCCATTTCGCTCGTGCTATTTAAACTGTGAGCTTATCATATGGTACTTTTCGATAAGTTTCACTAATACCAGAAAAACAACGGATCATCAGGAGAAACATCCCTGTAGTAAGGATAAACGCTCGGGTGGGAACGCTTTTGAACCGAAATGCATAAAGTAAAAACTGCCACTTCGGCAGCCAGATCAGAACCATTAATCAATACCTCATCATTTATTATGATGAGGATAATCCTGTCTTATTTCAGGATTTCTTTGGACTTCAATTCATACTCAATATGCATTTCCTTATAGAAACCTTTCTTATAAATATATATTGGTAAATAGCTATTAAAAATTAGGCAAGAACAAATTTGCTACACTTCCCTGCATTCTTAAGGTCAAGTTGATCGAGCGAATCATAGAACATTGTGTGCGAGTGCGTGTCTTGTATGCTATTGTGAGTGAGTTTGCATCCGTCAATTTATTCTTGTATCGTCCTTAATTTATTCTTCTTGAAATGTACAATATTGCTTTCGTTGTATTTACATGTAAGTAAGTTTTAACAGTATGAATATCTGACTAGTTGTATTAATAATGCAGTTATGGTACTGTAAAGTCGTTAGATTGTATATATTTGTTCAATATCCAAACATTGTTCCTTATTAAATTACAAATGTTATTTGATAATTACATCAAAAATAATTTTAATAACAATAAAAATAGATATTCCTCTTTAATATTTTCCTGAAATCTACTTATTCCCCTCCCTTAGGCCTGGAATTGGGGAACGAATTCCAAGAACGTTGACTAAGTATATTATTTTTATGATACATATATTTATGTATTTTTTATAAATATTGAGAAGGGGCTCTGCGATTTATCTTACGGTAACTGTCTAGCTGAAGCGAGAAATACCCTTTACACGCTACATACATGCAACATTTTTCTACAACTGCAGTTTTGAATTCCCAAACAATAAATACGACCACTGTTACTCACGCCCATTGTAGCTGAACGCGACATTTATGTTCTAATAAATAATTCAAGCTCAGTCGATTCAAAGTGATAGCGGAAAGTAATCAGCTGAACCGTGAAAAGAATTAGTGTTACCAGCTGGGGAGCGTTAAGTACTTTATCGCTCGCACTTCAGTAAACAGCTGTTTTGCGATATTTTACAATATGTAATCTGAAACTTAATGCTCAGTATTGGGAAAGTAACTATTTCTATAATACGTACGTTTTATTCTCGAACGTTAAAAATTCCTACTTCGTTTAAAGGAACGAGTAAAATCAGCTTTACGACATGCTCTTGTCAATTATTGAAATATTTCTGTAAAATATTGAACTGCATTTCCTTATATATTTTCAAAACAAAAATGTCTCTAGTGATAAAAACTGTCAGCACCAAAACTGAACAACTAATCCGCGAACACAGCGCTTAAGTCACGGTTGACAAACATTTAGTTTTTGCTCTGAAAAATGCTTTATTTATATGCTTTATTTAAACATACTTTACAGATATAGTAAAAAAAAGTTTTATTCATCTAAGGACAATCAGAATGAAAAGGTAGAATTTTTTAAACTATGTTGAGGTATATAGAAAACTATTCAATACTTTAATGGTCTTCATCTGAAGATTAAAATCAACTGTTACAATTTTACTAAACCACGCTTTCGTTATTCAGTTTTTCAAGTCAGACTTTCATCTTTAACGAACGATATCCTATTTAAAAACTGATAGACTGATTTGAGCATTTAACTTCTTACTCCATGATTAGGCAAGCTTAGCACTCATTGATGGGTTTCTTGTTGATAATTTATTAACTATGCTACTAATGGGCTTCCCTTTCTGTCATTATTTGACTCTAAGAAAAAAGTGATCCAAAGTAAAACATTCAGTCTAATTATTTTCTATATGTTTTACATTTTACAAACAAATTGTTTTTTATCTATGCTATCGAAGCAGACTTTACATTCCATTATCTGCTATCACGACCCTTATCAAATTTCACCTATCCATGCGTTTTAATTATTAATTTTTTAACTTGATGAAAACTAACATTATTATTGATTTCACTGTTTTTGATTACCTGTAAATTATTTGTTTGAAATTCATTGTTGGTGATGGTGATTTTATATTTTGATTATGATTTTTGCGGACATTTGCCATCACTGATTAGTAAAAAACAACGTCGTGGATAACGTCGTGAAACTAGTTTTATACTAATCAGTGATGGCAAATGTCCGCAAAAATCATAATCAAAATGCCTGTAAATGTTTCAATAAATAATTTGTACTTCTAATACAACCATAAACATTTTTTAGAATAGAATAGAATAGTATTTATTCTCTCATCACAGTATTTTACAATCATTTTACAGCATGTATAATATTTCAGTCAATCAGTCCTCTTTTGTTTTCCATAACACTGCACAGAAAAAAATAAATATCTTAACTTGTCAGGCTGACTCAGGTTATATTATAACTAAAACTGAACTAAAATTAAAGAAAACAATAAGAGAAATAAACAGAATATTAAAACATAACAGAGAAAATAAATAGGGCCTCTGAAGGCAAAGCCTGTGTAGAGGTTCCGTAACTTAAACTTCATATATAATCTTTTAGCGAACAGATAAAACAAATGACTTTACTTCTAAAACAAAACAAAATGTCTCTTCTGATTTAATAATGCAAATAACGATAAACATGATTTAAGGTAATATAACACAGTGCCATTTTTTAAATAAAATTAATCTATCCCTTATTTGGCTTGTTACAATGTCATGCAACCAAGGCTTGGAAACAAAAGAAAAGAAAATTAAAAGAGTAATCAAAGACCTACCTAAAAGTTATTGATGTATTTTAAATAAATGATCAATATCTTCCAAATTAAACAACCATTTTTTAACTTTATTCAAAAACTTATTCTTATTATTTGTAATTTTTTTAATGCTATCTGGTAGTTTACTGAATAGCTTTGGAGCAATAAAACTAAAAGTTCTTGTAAAAAATGTGTTATTAGGCCTTGACACTAAAAAGGGATTTAGATTCCTCAATTTGGTACTATAATCATTTTTAATTCGAGGGATGTTTCCACTTACTATATAAAATAGACTTAAAACATTATAAACATAGAGATATTTAATCGGTAAAATGTTTTGTTGAATAAAAAGAGGCTTTGTATGTTCAAATCTATTTTTGTATGTTATCAATCTTAAAATATGTTTTTGCTTTAAATATAACGCTTTTGTGTAAGTCTCATAGGTATTACCCCAAAATGCTATTCCATACTGAAGTCTACTTTGAATTAAAGCGAAATATAACATGCGTAAAACTTGACTGTTAGTTAGATCTTTTAAAAAATAGAAATATCTTACTGAATTGTTCAGTCTATCCTTTAATTTATTTATGTGAATTTTCCAACCAAGTTCTCTGTCTACATGAATTCCCAAATATTTAACACTTTCAGTTTGATCCACTGGAGAACATTGTACCGCACAAAAAGTGTGTTTACTCAGACATTCAGTGCATTTATATAAAATGGTTTCCTTTAATGATATTGGTTTCTTAAGGCTAAAATTTATGTATTTAGTTTTTACAGCACTCAGAACTAATCTATTGACCGTGAACCACCATTTTAATGCTTCTAAGTCATCATTCATTGCCAGATGTACGGATTCCCAACTACTTTGAATATAGCATAATGCTGTATCATCAGCAAAGGAGGTTAAATTTCCATGAAATTTCGCATCACACAAATCATTTATATAGATTATAAACAAGATAGCCCCTAAAACAGACCCCTGAGGAACCCCGCTTTTGATAGTACCCATATTACTGACTGATGAATTAATTTTGACACACTGCTTTCTGTCCAATAAGTAACTTTTGAACCAATCATAGGCTATTCCTCTAACACCGATATTGAACAATTTTTGTAGCAAAATGTTATGATTTACTGTGTCAAATGCTTTTTTTATGTCAAGAAATAATCCACTAACTTTTTTGCACTCATTAATGCCTTTGTAAACATCAGTCATGAAATTTAACAGTGCATTTTCAGTGTTCATACCCGCCCTAAAGCCAAATTGGTTTTTACTAAAAAAATTTGTGGTTTCTAAAAAAGTTATTAATTTTTTCTTCATTAATTTTTCAAAAACCTTAGAGAAACATGATAACAGAGATATTGGTCTATAGTTGCTGCTTTCTAGCTTTCCTCCATTTTTGAAAATAGGAATTACAACATCATTTTTTAATTTAGCTGGAAATACTCCAGTTGTGAAACTTAAGTTAATAATGAATAAGAGAACATTTAATATTGAAGAAGAAATTACTTTGAGAAGAAAAGAGTTTATTCCATCAATTCCAGGGGAAGTATTATTTTTTAATGAATTTATAACAGAAGTCAAATCTGCAGCGATAACAGGATCAATAAACATTGTTTTTACTTGGACTTTTCCCGGAAAAATATCCTTATATTCTAATGATGAAACAGTATTTAAAAGACTATCATCACACAGATCAAGATTACTTGTTATTTCCAAAAAATATTTATTAAATTCATTTGCCACTGCCAATGGATCATCAACTAACGAATTGTTTATTTTCAATTTAATTTTATAACTAACATACACGCAACTGAAACATTGGTGACCCTGACTTGACATACATGTTCCCTTTAAGTATTCCAAGAAGTGGTCGGCTTTTTAATAATGTAATGAGTGTATTAATTGTTGACTATTATTGTAAATTATATCAAGTATTCAAACTGAAACTGTTTTTTTTTATGAATGCCTCATGATAGAAGGCAGTCTTAATCAGATAGGTATTATTTTCAAATGGGACATTATTTTCAAATAGATGTCCAGGAGGCAAAAATACGATCAAAACTAATTTACATACTCCATTTTTTTATTTTTTACCCCAATTCAAACTCTTAGAGAACAGTCATTTATGCTACTTACTTAAAAAAATAGCCTGCTGGACTGGACATTTTGAGACTTCGAAAGCCGACCTACATGTTATGTTAACTGACAAAACTATTGCTTTATAAAACCCCTTCAACTGCAAAAAAGAGATAGATCAGTGTTTTTCTTACTGTATATGAAAAGGTTTTCAGAAACCAGCGGAAGTATACTTTATCCTTTCTAGAAAGAAAGGATGAAGCATCCATTGTCATTTTTCTCAATGGAAGTGAACCAATACATTAGTTTATTTGGGGTCGTTATGATATTAATCCTAGGGTTCGTTATGAACTTCGCTCAGGTTCAGTACATGCCTTAAACAAGCATTATTTGTAACTTTTGACTTTAACTACACATAAAGTAAAAGGTTACCTTACACTTAGATAAATTGTGCCTTTAAGTTAATCCTTGACTTTAAAATTATTTACTATACAACTGCTTCCATATTTATAGGCCTACCCTATAAAAATAGTGAAATAAAACTGAAAGTCTTCACATTTTCAACTAATTTATAGATTTTCCCAACATGTCCTAACAAGTCTCTGTTCGGTAATTACACAAATATATAACTTAAACAACAATAACTTAGTTAATATTATATTTGAATGTACTCGTGTAGGACACCTATTTGAAGAGCAAAAGTGATAAAGGTGTCCTTTTATAACCTTTGTGAACATATAATAATTAACGTAAAGCTCTCTAATATATTGAGGTTAATATGATAAAATATACAAAATAAAAAAATTATGATAAAAAATACATACTTAAAGTGATCTACAAGGAGAGATGCTTTACAAAGATACTGTAAATCTGTCAACTTTAGTAACCACCAACAGAAAACTCTCAACACAATTCGTTGCCACATCTCTTGGTTATCTTCTTACATTATTTATTCAGTAATCAAAATTAAGTTGAGTCAACTAAAAAAATATATATTTTCAGTCTTTCTGTTCCTCTAATATATATATATCTATTAAAATTTAGATATATCTTCAAGTGACTATGTAATTTTAATTTTGTAGACACTTAATATAAATAAAAGCTATTTATGTTAACCTAAATTATTTGAATTGACTAGATTGAATATACCAGTTCTTTTTATTGCCTTCATAAATAATGATATAGCTGTGAACAAAAAAAGCTGGCAACATTGCAAACTAACAGTTCTCAAACTATCATAAAAAAACAGTCAGTACTTTATTGACAAAAATCTCATACTAAATAGTCATAGTGTATATAATATTTTTCATCACACTGTCCGGAAAACAGCTTTTTTAAGTTCTCAAAATCGTACGCAAAATGATCGTTTTTGGATCACTTCGAATAGGATTACTGAAAAAACACATGGTAAATTTTGCCGTACTTTAGTGTCAAAATTTGATTATTATGTTACGTTTGAAAGGTTGGAAGATATCTTAACTTGTGTTTGTAAATAACTAACAGATGTGTAAATTACGATGACTATTTTGAATAACCTCAAAATTATGTTATTTAGCTCGGCTGCGCCTCGCCTGTAAATTACGATCTCGTACCAAAAAGAGCCACTTTCGCTCCTAATAGTGAAAACTACTATAATAGCAATGCAGTATTAATTTATTATAGCTACATACGAAAAAAATGTTTTACTTCACTCTTTTCGAAAATGTCCACATGAATATCCGCTTCTATCCTCTCAAAATATCTTATATAAAATAATAATTTTTTTCTTTATGGTTACCACAACCAACAAAAGTTGGTTTACTTTAAGATAAAGTGTGTGTAGCAATAAATTTTATAAGAAAAATTTTTTATATAATAAATTTTATAGGAATCCAATGAGTTTCTGGCGCATTTGGTATTACACTCACCTCCAAAAACTGTGCCTGCGAAGTCGCTGGTTCGATTCCCGACGTTGTCGCATACTTTTAGCAGTACTTTTCACCCTTGAACCGTACTACCTCACTCCTTGCTTTGCTTGATAACTTCCACGTGCAGGCCTGAGGCCTATGCGAGGGTGGGCAAATGCAAGTTAAAAATAGGCTTAATAAACTCTAAAAATGTTTTTGGTTGCATTTATTAGATTTTAAAAGGATTTATTACTATTTGTTTTTGTATTAAAATAAAATTATTGTTTGGGGCACTGCAGTAACCCTTCAGCCAACCCTTCGCCCCCAGGAGTGCCGTATGGCGATTACAGGTTAAGATGCTATTGTAGCGAATTAATCATATGTTTTGTCAGTCTTGTTTGAGGAACGGAAACACCATTGGTATGAATATTTTTCACTCTTACGTTTTTTCTTCAACGTTTTAGATAAGTTTTGAAAGAAAGCTCAAAATAATTTGTTTCTAATTGGTAATGTGTTAAGAAGCTTATCAAAACCCAGTGCTTAAAATGCTCTGAATTTCAAAGATTTGAGAGACATTTTCATTTAATTTTACCCTCTTGTTTACTTAAAAATATTATACACTACCTTGATGTAGAACAGTAAACACAGTCGAGCATTTAAGGAAAATAAAACGTGTTTTGTTTCCATAAATAAATTCATGTGACCATAAATAAGTTCACGTGACAAGTATATTCATGAAAGTAATATAAACAGTAAACAAAATCTGTCAGGTTATAAAAAATATATATTCAAAATTTACTTTCTTGTCGGTAAAACTATCCTTGAATACAAAACAAGGTCTTCCTCGAAGTAGTTAATATTCAAAGCGCACTTTCTTGGACTCGCGTTATTAACAGGGACTGCCCCTCATTAAACTAGTTTCATCCCTTTGTTATTTCGTAAGGTTCGGTTGTTTTTTTTCAATATTTATTTTGGGTGGCAAAATAATTGTACAGTATTCAAACGGTAAAACGTTTTCATTAATACAGATTTTCCTAGGATTCTTCCTTTTTGTTTGACACGAAAACTAAAAATTCAATTTTTCTTTCAAATTAAAATTATGCTTTGTCAAAAAGTTCTAATTGGAATTATCAACAAAGAGCGTACAAAAAATAAAGTGAATTGTTATTTTCAAATATCTAATATAGTTAATTAATTTAGCATTACATGCACGGTTCAACGCGTATTTTTGGTAAATATACCGCTACCATAAGCTATGATACAATTATAGAATCATAGTAAGACATTTTTAGCGTAGTTAGACTTTACTATGCAACAATAGTGTAAAGATAGGTTACAAAGCACTTTTATAGTTAGTGACGTCCCACTAAGTTATGAACGTTTAAATGGATCTTCTCACCAATTTTTCAAAGAGTTACATAGCCTCATCTTAATACTAACGAGTTTAAAACTCCATATAATCAATGTTCACGGTATTTTTGTAAAACCAACGTTTTGTTACGTCTGACCTGGGCTTCGAAATACAAGACAATTACTTTTTTCAATCTACTTAAAATCAAAGTCTTAAGATTACCTACACAACTCAGTCAAGCTTTATAAAGGCACCTACAGAGGGGCTTCTCAAAATATGAAGAGAACCAACGTAATGGAAAATGTAGCAAAAATAGGGTCGATAGGTGGTTATTTACATCCTCTGTAACAAGCTGAGATAGCTCAGTGCTTAGGGTACTGCACTCAAATGGTTGAGGTTCTCAGTTAAATCTTATTTTACCCCTATACTTTAAAGCATCAAAAATTAGGTTCAATCGAAGGCTTTTTATTGAAGTCTCTCAAAGGAGACTGTTTATGCTTATTGATGCTTTGAAGCTAGAAATTGATCACTCGCGAAATTAGGTCGGCACTTGTCACTAGAGATTGCGTCAGGAATGGGATTTCACGTTAGAGATTTTTATCCCTGAAATGGAACATTTTGACTTCTACTAGGCTAAATACCGTTTAGGATTGTAAACAGTTTTATTTTTATTTTAAAAACATCTAAACTAGAAATACAAAAGAGGAAAAAAGGTATTTTTAATATATTTAATGCGAAGACTCTACCAGAATGTGCTAATTTTTGTAACATATCATACATTTTTTGGCTTCAAAATTTAACATTGCTTGGACTATTTTTATACGACTATTTAACCGGACTTTAAAGTCGGGTTTACAGATTGTAGTTCCTTATGCCTACATGGATTGACCCTGCGACAGCAATGTCTGAAACCTTCTCTACCATCTTTCCCATAAAGATCTATCTATTGCTTTTTGAGCCATTATGTGAAGAATTCAATGTTTAACAAAACAAAATCTCTATAGAGAATTATAACTGACTTGTTTGTCACAAATATTAACTTCATATAAAAATCTATTAATGCTATTTTGTAATTGTTGTACATTGTATGACAATTTATTATACAATGGTTGTTCCGTTAGCCAATGGTTGTTACTGCACAGCTCCAAACCATTTACGTCATTTGTGTAATAACGTAAACAATTAAAAAAATAAAAACTGCTTGACAACTTGTAGGATGTGGGAGAGAACTGCAAGATCTTAATTTAAAGGTCTTGATTACAGTAGCAAAGAACAAGAAAAACTGAGGTAGAGTATAAAAACCTTAATCATAAAAAATTGGGATTTAAAACGTTTGCTTTGGTAATTTTGTATATTCGAAACCTTACCAAAAGTAAAGAAGTATTTGGTTTACTTGTTATACCATTGAATATATAGCTAACGCAATATTGCGTTAGCTATATATTCAATGGTTATACTCTTTGATAACTTCAGGCAATAGTGAAACAAATGTTTAACAGTTTATGGCTACTTATTTTTTTAATTGCTTATGTTTGGTTTCTCGGGTGTATAAATAAATCGTAGCGAGCTCTACAGAATCGGATTTATAAATAAAAAATTTGTATTTTTTAGTTTGCTCTGTTAGGTGCCAGGCTAAAACGCATGTACTTTTCGTATAAAAAACGTTATGGAATTCTTAATATGTACCCATCTTAACACTAAATTAAAACAATGAGGTGGATTTTTCAATCGGCATTAAATATTATTCCTGGGTAAATGAAAATAGGAAGCTTTTTCCTAATTTATTCAATTACAAAAAAAACGCCATTTGCAAACGTTATTTTAGAGTTGTAAAACAACTTTATTTTTTGGGGGACTCATCGGATCTTTAATTATAGTGCTAAAAAAAGCCTTTATCAAATTTTTGTGAATGTACATCAGTGGCCGATCTAAAACCCCAATTTTACTGTACTATTAGTCCAATATTTTTGCATGCAGGGTCTTAATATAGCCCTAAACTTCTCATGTTACAACAATCATAAAAAATATAACTGGTGTAATTACGAAAGTAAAGACACTTGCACTTAATATTCTTCCCTGAGATTATCCCAACTCTCCCCGGGTCCTAGCCGCCAGATGATGCGCAACCACTGACATGGAGGGCTAATTACTGTGGCGATGCGGAGCCGGCGCTTCCCCACAAGCAGCTAACTTCGTCGACTTACTAATTTCTCCATCCCACATTTTGATATTAGATAATATTTAGAATTAGGATTTAATAAAGTGTATTTGAAGAAGGAAAAGATGTAGTTTATTGGTTGTCTGTACAACTTCGTATTATGTTAAGCAATGTTTAGGATCATTAAAATATAATAATTTTTCATATATTTTATCTAACTTTTTACTTTTATTGAGAAAATCACATCATATTTTGTTTAGTGTTTGTTAATGCTATAAAAACAAACGTATGTCATTTTATAGAGATGAGTCCAAAGGTTGTCTCCTTATAATTGTTTAAGGTATTATTGATTATCACGCAACAAAGGGTTATAAAAAGTGATAAAAAATAAAGCGTTTGTTATTTACTGTATGATAAAATTAATAGACCCAAAACCCTCTGACCAGGAAAAGTTTAACCTCAGAATGTAAGTTTGTTAAGAATAGCAAACTAATAATTTAATACGAGAATTGTTCACAAACATAAAAAACCAAACGTTTGCACTACAAAACAGATGGAGGGAGCCTGGTGAAAAAATGTAGCCTGTGGTGCATGAAAACACAGATATATTAAAACGAAGGAACAAAGCTTTGTGTTGCAAACGGAGTTCAAATGTTAACGTTTCACATATTCTAGCACGAGTTCAACACTCAACGTGCCATGCTGCATAGTCAGGGAAACATAGTGTCGAATTTTTTACAATACTATTTTATATTTAAGTTTTTGTACCATGACTCACTGTCAATAATTATTTTCATATTCAAAGATAATGCTATTCTAGTTATTCTTCATGCGTACTCAATATTGATACAGATATTAAGTTGCAGAGCATCTTTTGTTTTCTGGTTCATAGATTGTACCATCCGATAAAAGGTAGTTAAACTTATCGAGAATACTGAAAGATGAAGTGCACACTTCGGCCAACACTAAAAGAAAATATATTCAACAACACAGATTTTTATGCGGAATTTTATAACTGATGCCCACTACACTGACAAAAACATACACAAAAGCCAGTTTTATTTCTTGTATTATGAGAGTTGTTTTTTAGGCTTATTACCTTTGGTATTTTTTATTTTACGTCTACATTTTAATTGCGTAATGTTGACTAGTCACATGTCTACGTGTAGGTTTACACCTGTGTATGGCATTATGTAACATTTTTTTAAAATACAAGAAAATATAAAAGGCGAATAAAGTACTATCACAGAGTGTTGCCCAGAATAGTGGCCAAATGACAATGAAAACAAACGATGCTTCGAAGATTCCTTTATCTTCATTATCTATTGTCCACTATACTACTGTAGAAAATATATAGACCTTTTGGAAACCATGGAAGGTGCCTACCTTAAATGTCAACAGTGCTTATAATTTTTTTTTTTTTTAATTAATATATATTAACTTATTCATTTTGGATTACCCCTGAACTGATTTGACTGAATTATAATGGATTGAATTACCTTTCGTCTTTAGTTCTTCTTGATTGTGTTTTCCCCACAACCAGGTTTCGGCGCTACTGCGCCATTTTCAAGTAATTGTTAGTATATCAGGCTACATTTTAAACATTTCCCGTCGGTTAGACGATATGAAAAGTCCGTAGATTAAAAACAAACACACATACAAACACATATTGAACACGAAGACTAAAAACACACAAAACGTCAATCGAAAGTTCGCAATTTTCCTTGATGTACTGACTAATCCCTACTTGAAAATGGTGCAATAGCTCCGAAAACTGGTCGTGGGAAAAACACAACCAATAAGAACTGAAAACTAAAGGTAACTTAAACCCATTATAATTTAATACATATTCTTGGCAGACTAACAAGACAACTTAAAAAGAAGGAAAGTGATCCCAAGGCAAAAGTACGATCATTAAAACTATTAGAAGTGCTTGGAATCCCGTTAAAAACTTTCAAAAATATTCTTTTTGCAGTAAAAAATGCGTTCGAGGTGGAAATTTTGTTCCAAGATAAAATGTAAATAATGCAGTGTGACGTTTGGTAAAGTATGCACCTCCGAGCTCGTCAACTTCCAGCCGCAGGCGATGGACTGTGACGTCACACTTTTACATCTCTTCCTCAAGAACCGCCCTCATTATTCTTTTGGAAGCCTTTTTCCTTTTTTAGAAATAATTACCATAGAGCCAATTTTTATCATTACAAATAATAACTAAGAATATTAAAAAGTACATATTAAAATAAATATTAAACCTTATTTGAAAATCTGACTATCTCGATTTTAACATTCTGCAATAAAATATCTTCATTTTTTCACTTTTTAAATAAATTATTTTAAGTGATCATATTGTTTCACATCTACCAACAGAATCGTAATTTTAAATGTTATTATAATTGATGATGATGAATGATGATAAAAGGTAAATTAAATGCACGTTTTTTTCATTTAAAAAATCATCAAAACACAGTAATTCTGCAACTAACATTTTTTTTAGATGCTTCCTCAATTCTGTTAGGTGCTGTTAATACGTTAATTGTAAAACATGAACTACCTCATGAATATCGTGAAATGCAACCTAGAAGTCGTGAGACTAAGGACCTTTTTAATTTCCCCTCTAAGTCCTCACTAAGCTTTTTTATCTCTGAATAATGTAATGGCTGTTTGGTAAATAAGAAATAGATAAACTAGCACATCAAACTACTACTTCTTTCCTTGTTTAAAAATCAACAAACGTGTAAGATACATTCACTTGAATAAGCAAGATGATATAGGGAACATTTTGTATTTTTTGTTACATAAATTGAAAGCAATAATAGCCTAAGCTCTTACTGAAATGTGTTGTGGTTAAGAAAGCTTATGATGAAAAATAATCTTACTTAAAGTGATCTATAGAGTAGAGTAGCTATAAAAAGAATATTGTACCGTAAATCTATCAACAGTAATAACCACGAACAGAGTACTCTCAACACAATTCGCCGCCATACTTCTGGGTTATCTTCTTACATTAACTTTTCCGGGGATTTATCGTAAAATTATATATTGTACTTATAAACTGAATTGCTATTCTAGTTAGATTTCAGTCCTTTAATGCTTTGAATATTTATTTTGTAAAAATATAGCATTTATTCTTCAATAGTATTTGTACTACTCAAGTTAATTTACTTAACTGTTTATTTTTCACTGCAGTACATTTTTAAAAGAATATTATAGAGATGCATCTATAAGCTTGAAAAAAACTTATAGACCATTGGTAATAAACCATTGGTATTACCAATGGTTTTTCTATTGGAATAAATAGTTTGGAACGTTGCAGTAACCCTTTGTTGCTCCCCAGAGCGTTGTATAGCGGACCGTTTAAGGTTCCTTTGTATCAAGTTGGTCATCTGTTTTGTCACTATTATTGATATTATAAGCCGAGTTAAACTATTTCCTCAGCATTTTCGTTAGCCCAATGCAAACATTATCATAAGTGCTATGTGCGGAATGGGACATTTCCTTTGACTCGATCTCTTCAGAGTGTTAAAAGAACAAATAATCGTTTGGAATTCATGTTTTAAATCATTTTTATCTACGACCATTGCAATAATCACCAATAACGATATTACAAATAATGTCATAATGAGGTCTATTACTAAACCAAATACAAACCAGTTGCATAAAGTTAACATTGTTACTTTATGATACAGGTTCTGGACCAATGGGAGCGCGGCATTTGACGAAAGTAGTGTCATTATGACAATTACGCAATTCGTACATCAGCTGATTGTTGCATTACAATTCATGTTTGAGTTGACTTATCCCATCAGCTGATTGTTCCACAACGATTCATGGTTAAGTCTGCTTTTGTGCATAACCTCAAATTTGAGTTGACATATTACATCATTAGTAAAAGTCATGAGTTTTGTTAAACTTCGGGGAAATTTTTGTCGTATATTGTTGGTTGTAGATAAAGTAGTGTATGCAACGATTGTATTATGCCTTTAAGCCACTCGTGAGATATTTAGAACACTTGCTTCGCTCGTGTTCTAACCTACATCTCACTCGTGGCATTCATAATGCAATCGTTGCATAAACTACTATTTTATAGTCTAATATATTATTAAATAAGGTTACAAGTAAGCTCAAATTAGGTTTCTACTGATTGGAAATCTATTAAGAAGTTTAGCACAAATTAAGAGTTGGACTAAACTTCTTAATAGATTTCCAATCAGTAAAGCTAATAAGTAAAGCATCACAGGTGTTTAAAGTAAAGCTATTGACTCGTACTGCTATTGTTAAAATTTTGAATGCACTTTTTAATTGGTTTAAAAATTTCTCTTTTTCTAAAAGGTATACACAATATACCAAAAGATACACTGTAGAAAAATTGTGGAGTCTTTCATTAAAAGTGTAATGACAGATTTGAAGTTTCAAAAATGACTTACTCGTTAACTTTAGCTGAGACACCTCGTATTATTAGAGCTACACCAGTGTGTGCAATAGTCATTTCATATTCATAAAACATAAAACATATCATAAAATAACCTTCATGTTTTTTCCTTTGTTCCAGGTTTTTGAAGAAGAGGAAAAGGTACAGAATGGTGGTACTAAATAGGAAAAAATATTTCATCCGTTATAGTCTTTTGTAACACAACAAAATTCAATTACACATCTAATATTTAACCCAATTTTTAAGCATGGACACAAACTTAATTTCAACTTGGAAATACTTTTCTGTGCTCAGTTGTTTTCTAACTGTGTCTAATGAGCTAAGAAAAATTTAATGAATTCCGAAAGAAGGTGTAGCATGTGACAAAATGAGTGCAAAAACTAGTGTCGCGAAATGGAATGAAGGAATACATTTATTCAATGGAACTTAACATTTTCTTCCTTCTCTTCCTCTCCCAACAAGGTAAGCTATCAAGCAGCTACTTTTATATTATTTTTATTATTTTGAGATAAGATGTTGTAATTTTCTCCCTCATAGAACCTCTATACACATTCGCAATCTTTTTAAAACCGTGACCTTTAAATTTTACTTTTGTCAATGTAATGAAAATATGTTTCTAAACTTTTTTAATAATTATATATTATTCAAATAAGGGACATACATCATTTTAAAATTAATGATATCCCTATAGAATTTATAGGTGAATAACTGCTCTTCAGGTTTTGTTTGACCGGGAAGTATTCAACCTTAGATTTACTTATCACCAAGACCTTAAGTGACCAAGAGATGTTGATAAGCGACGTTAGCTATTCAGATTTCATACATTTATACATATGCATTGATAATTGAAATCAGTTTTATGAAAACTATGCACTTGTTTAGAACATCCGTTTTGAGTTTTAGATTGGACAAGATGTGAATCCAATCTAACGCTTGGTGAATCTTTATATTTATATAAAACAGTATTCGTTTCTAGAATTTCCACCGGTATTTCAACCATTGCAACCTTTTTCCTATAGTCTCAAATGAGCAATCTTAGTAGAAACACTTGCTTGCTTGTACAATTATCTCGAAGCGACTCCAATGATTTCCTTCTAATTTTAGAAATAAATAATTTATGACTTAAAGACGTGTCCTGTGGAGATTACTTGGCCAGAGAAAATGTAATAACCTGATAACATGGATTTTAGAGTTGTTAAATGTTTATCATTGACCTCATGTGTTGCCGTTATAGCAACGAAAACATAAACAAGTCAATTAATCATAACAGCTGTTTACAAACCACAGCCATCTAGGAAAAATACAGCGTGTGGGGTAAAGATTGCATGGAGTAACAAAAAAGCTCATTTATAAATATTATCGAATTGTTTTATAGCATTGGATGAACTATTAATGATAAAATAATACCGAGCAAGGCTTGTTTCATCAGGTACTAGTACCTGGTGGACCGAGCCTTGCTCGGTGTTATTTCATGTTTACCAGTTCACCTAGTTACTATAAAATATTTCAATGCCATAAAATTGATACATAGAAACCTTTTTTATTGCTCCATGAAGTCTTCATCCCACTCACTGTATTTTTCTTTGATGGCTGTAGATTGTAAGCAGCTGTTATGATTACTTCATTTATTTCCACTTTCCTTGTTTATTTTCGTTGCTATCATGGCAACTCATATTGCCAGTGTTAAAATTTTACAATTTTAAAATTCGATTAATTACGTTGTTAGATTTTCTCTGGCCAAGTAATCTGCATAAAACACGTTATTGAGTCATAAATTACTTATTTCTAGACTTTTAAGGAAATCCTCAGAGCCGTTTTTGAGATCGTTGTGCAAACATACAACCAACCAACCAAGCGAGCAAGCACGCAAGATAACATTGACATTGCTAATATAAGAGTATAGGATTACTTTAAGCTAGACTATTACAGTCTCTACGCAGTTTCAGCCAACACGAGGAGACACCTGATGAGCGACCTGCTGCAGGAGGTGGCGCCCCCGACCTCGGGCCCCACCTTCGACACCTCGGTCCCCAGCAACCTGACCGGCCTCGTGGGCAAGACCGCCTACCTCAACTGTCGCGTCAAGAACCCCGGCAACCGCACGGTCTGTTTGTTGTTTGTTTGTTGTCTAAGTATATTTGAGTCGTGTAGTTTCAAAACGTATCTAATAATTTTTTTCAAGTTCTTTAGTGCAAGCAAGAAGCTGTTAAGGCATACATTTTATACAATATTTAAAATGTTATGATATTTGTTTTTAGATAGTTTGTTTTTAATCCAGGTGCAAAAAACTAATTTAGTGTAATTTATGAATTTTTTTAAATAAAAATTGTAGTATGGATAAGGAACTATTTGGGACAAATCTTGGGTAAGACATTTTTGGAATAAATCTCTATGGATGAATCTCTATGGATTTGGATGCTTTATCTATATACATTTTTATCATGCATTTAGGCAGATAGTTTTGACTTTATTTGGAACAAATTAATGTAAGGGTCGACTTGATTAAATAGGATATGACAGCTCTTGGAGCAGACGGGATTAGGAGTGTTTTGATATAGAATTAGGATGAATAAAACTTATGGAATAAAATCTTATTTTCAGTTAAGCTTTAACGCCGTACAAGCATTTTTTGGAACGAACCAAATTAATTACATAATAAATAAATTAATAAACTAACCAAATTAAAAAACAAACCAAATAGGTAGGCACAAAAATAAAAGCAGAATATATTGGTACCGACATCTCCATATCAATAGTTTTGTGGATAAGACTAGTTTTGGAACCGTACAACTCATTTAGTGACAGTGGCCATAATGTTTATGGCTGCGTTCTTAAATATCTTTTTACAAAAAAATAATAATTTGGGTTTTAAAACAGTAACTGATTCTTTCAGTGGTCAGAAATCCTTTATAGTTTCTTCGCTTTTAACGTCCTGAGGATTTTCATGGAGTAGTTGTAGAAGGACCACATATCATAACTTTATTACTTTTGTAAATTTAAATAGATTTTATACGTGATGAAATATTCAACAAGTCCTCCCAACTGCAGTGCCTTGCGAACGCAGTCCAAAAATGAATACATGATGAAACAAAGAAAGTAGTACTGATGAAACAAAAATTCGATTACTGTATAGATATGTATAAATATATTATTTTTCTCTAAATCAGACATAAACCTAAAAACGTATTTTGTTCATTAACCTAAAATGGTCTTGCATACCATCAT
Source organism: Flexamia atlantica (assembly GCA_035578135.1). Taxonomy (NCBI): domain Eukaryota; kingdom Metazoa; phylum Arthropoda; class Insecta; order Hemiptera; family Cicadellidae; genus Flexamia; species Flexamia atlantica. Next base: position 4,059,285 of record JAQJVK010000028.1, read on the forward strand.
TAGGATACGACTAGCTTAGACCTCATCTAGGACTCTGGTACTAAGTTAATCTCAGTTTTTTAAAGAAACTTAACAGTAAAAATTTAATTGATGATAGGGAAACAACGCTACATCCAAGAAAATTATGTGTTTTATATACCAAAACATATCAACATGATGAATTTTAGGTAAGATTGTTTCTTTGTGAGTTTTCAAGACTTTAACCAAAATCAGATTAATTACCTAAAACGTCTTGGTACTTTGAGGATGATGCTAAGCCTGGATTAAGTACTTAGACAACTTGCCCAACTCTGCAACAAGTTCGTCAACTTAGATTATAAGGTATGAGTTCAAGATGGAACAATAAAGAAAATATTGTTCCTATTAGACTGGTTTTGGAATACATACTGTAATGGTTATTATTTTACAAATGGAGTGGGTTAATTATACACTGTGGTGCATTGATTCCAAGTTAGTTTTATTACAGAATTTAATACTTTCCTATTAAAAATTATAGCTCTACTTGAAACTGTTGTTTCTGACTACCTATCTTTATGACTTTACTCTTAAATTCTGTTCCTGTTATCCTGAGAGTACAATGATAATGATATTATATAATTAAATTTGACACTCCTTCAGCTACCATAAGCGACCTTCTGTTACTGAAATTCTTAAACTGTTCCCACTCTAAGCTTTACTCCTGGATTTTAGTGTTGTCCTAAAAGGCTAACTCCTCGACCAAATCACTCACCTCAGGGATGTCCAGCCCAGGGCCCATCCCACCCTGGAGCCGACTGATCCCGAGGCTAGACTTCCCTAATTTAAAACCAAAACCCCTTAGTGGTCCTGGATTCAGCCTAGCCAAGCAAGGCTTTCCTCAGGGTAGCCAGGCGTCGCTTGTACTATCTGTTTACAAACAGGAGGTGTGCCCAGCCTATCACAACCTACATCTGAATTACATATTCGCATATATCACAAATAAAAAATACTACATATACAGGGTGTTTACTAAAAACCCTCCAGTACTTCGGGATATGGTTACTGACATCAAAACTAAAAAATAGTTCCTATAAACGTGGTTCCTAAAATGCTCGGTTATCTGCCTGTGGGTATGTATGGGTTTTTACATGATTTTGCATAGCATTGGAACCACTAAAGATATCAACTTCAAACTTGGTGCGTATATGTAGACTAATGAGACCTATTTTAGAGCGGAGTATGAAGTTAGCTTTGTACTATTTAAAAATTGCAGCACTTTTTATAGTACAAATTAATACCTTAAAAACTGAAAATTTTACAAAACTTTTACAAAATACAAGAAAATTGCGCAATTTCAGCCCCTAAAAAACTATAAAAAATTATGAAGATCGAACTAAAATTAACGTAGTAATTGCAATTTTTCGAACAGAAAACATGCGAAAATTCGCTGTAACTGCAAAAAACGCAGTGGTCTAATAGTTAGTTAACCATTGCCATTAAAGCATGTCATGTATTCTGTTATAAAAATTGCAATGACCCCATTAATTGTAGTTCTTAATCTTAATAATCTTAACACGATTTTTTAGGAAATAAAACTTCGCAGCATTTTTGTTTTCTAAAATGTTTGTAAAATTTACGGTTTTTAAGATATTAAGTTTTAAAATATAAAAATGGCTGCCATTTTTAAATGATACGAAGTAGAAACTTGATACTCCTCACCAAAATAAATTATATTAGTCAACATACAGGCAATAAGTTTGAATTTGATATCTCTAGTAGTTCCAATGTTATGAAAAATCATGTTAAAACACGAACATACCGACAGACGGATAACCGAGCATTTTAGGACCCATGTTTATACGAACTTTGTTCTTAGTTCTGATATTAGTAACCATATCCTGAAGTCCTGAAGGGTTTTTAGTAAACTCCCTATAAACACAGACAAATTTGACGATATACCTTCATGTTTACAAATACAGTGCACCAAGGTTGTATAACTTAACTATAAATATTGTATTAATAAAACTAATAACAAAAAATTAAAATAATTTTAAATAAAACTAAATTACAATTACATAAGACGTCTAAAACATGGCTTTTGGGATTTGAAAATGTATAACTTTGACTAAGAATATAGCCTATACAAATAAATTTCTTTCAATAGATTTATAAACCACTAACCAAATTAATAGCAATATAAATATAAAAATATATACTATTAAACTAAACATTGCTTAAAAGAGGAAATGGCATATCAAATAATCATGAGGAACACTTATCTTTGAATAATTATTAATAATTTAGTTTTTTGTTTTTATTAAGGTGACCCCTTATGGGCATTTGCCTAGGGGAACCAAATTATTCACCTGAATTCTATTAAATTTCTGTTTTAAGTTTTAAAAAAGCATATATTTATTATCATTATTTATTAAATGCAATCCTAACCACAATCACACACTCCAGGTGTCCTGGGTGCGTCACAAGGACATCCACCTGCTGACGGTGGGGCGGTACACGTACACGAGCGACCAGCGGTTCGAGTCCGTGCACTCCCCACACACCGAGGACTGGACGCTGCGGATCCGCTACCCGCAGAAGGAGGACTCGGGCACCTACGAGTGTCAGATCAGCACCACCCCGCCCATCGGACACCCGGTCTACCTCAGCATTGTTGGTGAGTCATTTTAAATTATACTGGTTGTTAAATTTGGTTAAAGGGGTAACCCAATTTGGGTTGGGAAGGGGTGTGTTAAGTTGGGTTGGTTAGTGTATACAACGAATGAGTGTATAGATTTTCAATTTTCATGGGTTTGAGCTTTAGGTAGAATATAACACCACGTTAATTAAGCTATGAAATCAAAGGAATTCAATATGTTCTACGTGTCCATAGGCTAGCGTAACAAAATGCAAAATGCAAGGGTGACAGCGGTTAATGTAATAAGTTCCCCAATTTTATAAATGATTCAAAAACAATTATTATCTTAAACATTTCAATTAACTTGAATATTTTGTATCATGAAATTAAAATTATAGCATACTTATGATTTATTCTGGTTAAGCTTTACTGGACCGAAATCACCCAGTCTTTTATTTCAGAGGCAAAAAAATCTGCTGCAGATATTTTACCTAGTTTTCACTCTCCATATTTTTTGTCGGAGGGTTTTGTTTCAACATGCTTACTTATGTGTGCTACGAGACGTCATCTTGGTTTCTTAAGTTGTCGATGTTAAAACATCATCCCTGATGCTGATATCTTTTGATCTCATATTCCACCTTATTCTAAAAGAAAATATTTATTTTACCATATTGACCACTTATTTTGTGAATAGCTATAAAAACATTTAAATATATGTAATAACTATAAAGGCTGTTAATTACTCAAATCCATAAGCATTGAAAGTAGCGAACGGAGGTTTTAGACACAGGACAGGTTAAAGTTAGCTGATCAGAGTTAATTACTGATTAATGTTTCAAGCCCTCAAGGGCAATTATTATACGCTCTGTTACTGGCACAGTTGTAACGACTCAGCTAAATAATATTTACAACGATCATTAAAAATCGCTTTTGCTAATGTTTTCATGTAAATTAGTATATTCCTCACCAAGGGCAAAAAGTAAATTTTTCCGGCTTGAGACACCATCTTGTCATGGTGACTAAGCAGCGACAGCAATGAAATTCATATGATCGCCATTACAAGCCGGGGGCAAACAATTCAGTTATTTAAAACTAATAATATTGTCAATTTGCTGCAGCCAAAAAACTGCCATTAGTGTTATTTACCGATTATTATTGTTATATTTTGGATTATATTATTAAAGTTTCCAACCATATTGAATACATCAATTTGAAACTATTTATGGACGATTTCAACAAAAACTGCAGATTTATATATTCAGGTCTTTTTTATATTTTACGCGCAAAGATCGATCCCCAGTAGTTAGCTACAAAAAGGTCACTATCCCCTACAGTTTCTCCGTTTTACAGTCGTATTGAGCTACGGCCTACTCCGTTAATTAATTAAGAAGATCATTAAGAATTAACAATGTTTTGACAGCTCCGACAGTTGTCAAAACATTGTTAATTCTTAATGATCTGGGGCAATAAACAATGTAAATATTAATTTCAACAAACACCGACTATATTTTTTAAAGATTACTATAAAGATATAGGTAGATAGCTGTTGGAAAATGTTAACATGTCAGGCATGTTAACATTTGGTGTTAGCACTAGACTTTTGGGATCAGATATGGTGTTCTGATGATTTTCACTCCACTGCAACTGCCTCCCGTAAACAGTGGTGACAGTTCCCACTGCTCAGGGTGTAAACAGTCCCCATAGCTCAAGATAAAACGGCCGAACTATAGATGGACTTAAAAAAAAGATTACATGAATAAAAAATAACAATTTAAAATAATTAATTTAATATATCATATTCAATATAGGTAGGGTATAATAGATATTATTTTAATACTATATAATAGTTAAAAAGTGGTCATGTGTATAAATTTTAATCATTCCTTTAGAGGCGTTTGACTACAGAAATATTTGGTACATCTATATGTGAACTACTGCTTAAGAATAAGAATAAGAATCCCTTATTTTCTTGGACTATGTACAATAGCATGGACAAATCGTCATTAAACTACATAACATATCAAAACAAATGTAAATTAATACAATAATTAAAAAAATATATAAAATCCCTGAACTAAGAAGCAATATCAGACAATTAATCTGTAACGCTGTAAAATTCTTTAGAATTAAAAGGCATTTAACCTTTTTTTCTGAATTTGGTTACATCTAGCTCTGATGAAATGTGAACTACTAGCTTTCTACTGAGCTACTACACTAATGAACTCCCTGTCCCCGCTTCCGTTGCAGAGCCGACGACGGAGATCCTGGGGGGTCCAGAGATGTTCATCAACGTCGGCAGCACCATCAACCTGACCTGCGTCGTCACCTTCGCCCCCGAGCCGCCGCCCACCGTGCTGTGGCGGCACAATCGCAAGGTAAAGTGGCAACATCGCGCCAGAGGGCTCAGCTGATTGAGGGCGGACCCAGGAGGGGAAAGGGATATATCCCTCCCAAAATTTTGGAGAACAGAAATTTTGGATGACAAGACAACCATTTTCGAGTACCGCGACGCGACTACGATTCTTGTCTACCGGCAGACGATTTTCGTTTACTGCGACGCGATGACGATTTCCTTCAACTGCGACGTGACAACGATTGTCTACTGCGACAATGATATTCGTCTACCGCGACGTCCAAATTCGTCTTCCGCGACGCGATACTCGTTAACCGCGACCACGATATTTTATCTACCGCGGCGACTATGCTCGTCTACCGTGTCAACGATATCCTTCTACCACGGTAGACGATTTTTGTCTACTGCGACGTGACATTTGTATTCCGCGACGACCATATTCGTCTACCGCGAAGCGGGACTCGTCTAACACAACGACGATATTCGTCTACTGCGACGACTATATTCGCTTACAGTGAAAACCATATTTGTCTACCGCGACGACGATATTCGTCTACCGCGACGTCCATATTCTTCTATTGTGACGCGAAACTCGCCTACCGCGACGACTTTATTTGTCTACCATCACATTAATACGGGTTTGTGAGTACCTAAATACCCCTTTCCCCCTTCTTATAGGATATCATCCCCCTCGAAATAAATCCTGTGTTCGCCCCTGAGCTGATTTGTTTATCCATACTCTTTTACGGCACTATCTTTAGTTTATTTGAAATCAGCTGGCTTTTAAAGTCACCTTCACCCCCAAGCCCCACCCACCGATCAGAGGCGGCACAACCGCAAGGTACCAACTCGACCAACACAGCCAACAAGGCGACGATGCTAGCAAATGGCAACATCGCACTTCCGGGTTCACCCCTCCTGATGGTACTACCGTATTATACCGACCAAACCCGAATTTATGAAATACCGAGGTTGTAGGTAGTTATAATATAAGATTGCAGAGCCGTCTATTGACAGTTGTTGTACAAATAATCAATTGTTGTGTATTCGCCTCTGCCACCAAGTATCGCTCTGGCCTTACCAGACGATGATGAAGAATGCCTAACATCGCATGTTGTTCGCGTGCGTGTGCCGCGACGTACTCCACTACCTTATTCGCTAAGTATCCCAACCTAACCTAACCTGACCTATCTTAACAAACCTAACCTAACCTACTTGGCAGAATACATGTGGCAGTGTAGGCTGAAGGCGGCGATGCGTTCTATACACTACTGGCGAAATAGCTTCTGTGAAAGCGAGCAGAAGATTCAGTTCTGGAAGGGACAAGTAAACCAGCCAACAATAAATATATATTAAGTTTATAATTTCATAATTAAAAAGCTCTCAGGAGCTCGTCCAAGTGCTAGATTTAATTTATTCACTATTTTTCCGACCGAATACTGGTGTTGTCGGTATAATATGTAGGCCAAAGGACCCAGCTGGTTTGTTTATCCATACTCTCCGTTTGTACTATTTTTCGTTTTACTTGAAATCAGCTGGCTCCATAAAGGTTTTTACCATGAAAAAAACCTGAAAAGTGGCGTTGCCAGTTCGAAGGCGCGGCCTTGTTACTATAGACAACCATGGCTGAACCGTTACTTGTTCAATAGTTAAACCTATTGATTCACCGTTTATCAATACAATAAAGGGCTACACATGTAAATAAAACTGTTTATGTTTGTGATGCAGTTAGTTACGTGATTTACAAATACCATGGATCAATGAAAACAATAATATAATCACATCATGTACCATACATTAAGTGAAAAATATCTATCAAATGGAAAAACATATAGTTGGAAATTAAATCGCACTATGTACTTAAAGTCACTATATTAAATTGCCACATTAGGGAACCCTGGGATATTATTCATAGAATAAATTTGTCATGTGTAGATAATTGAAGCAGTTCCAGTTTCTTACACTTTATCTGAGTTTCGGGAGAGGTAACTCCCCTTACTAATTCAGGTAATTTGTTTAAGTACTATACAGGCCTACCACTATCAAGACAGCAGTTAATTAATCTACTCAGCCTACGCCCCTACGATAACATCTATCAAATTAATTTCTACTCATATAGCATGTAGACTTCATTGAACTTCATTTCATTTCCAGCTTGTATTAAAAAATATCGACATTAATTTACGGATTAAAAAGAAAAAGCAAAAATCCCTGTCTAAAGGACATCATTGTTGACACAAAACTCGTTATTCAAACTAACTCTGACAATAAGATTAATATTGGAAGAGTTTTTAGAGGGGCTTTCAAAAATGCAAGCCCCTCTCAAGCCTCTTACGTTTGTTAGCTACTTAGAATCATGAAGCCTAGAGGGCAGCTGTTCTGCAGAGATTATACAAAAAGTTCCTTTGGCTCAACAACATTGAATTTCTGGAATTTGTAAATAATTAACACGAACCGTAATATGCTAATGTAAAGAATCGACGAATTTTTAAGTGATTTTCCTTCAATGATTGTTCATATTTATGACAAAATAGTAGTTTATGCAACGATTGTATAATGAATGTCTTTAAGCCACGAGTGAGATGTAAGTTAGAACACGAGCGAAGCGAGTGTTCTAAATATCTCACGAGTGGCTTAAAGGCATAATACAATCGTTGCATACACTATTTTATCTACGACCAACAATAAACAACAAAATTTCCCCGAAGTTAAACAAAACTCATGACTTTTAATAATGATGGGATAGGTCAACTAAAATTTGAGGTTAGGCAAATAAGCAGACTGAACCATGAATCGTTGTGGAACAATCAGCTGATGGGATAAGTAAACTCAAACATGAATCGTAATGCAACAATCAGCTGATGTGCGAATTGCGTAATTGTTATTATGACACTACTTCCGTCAAATGCCGAGCTCTCATTGGTCTAGAACCAGTACTCTAAAGTGACTCCAGTACTCTAAAGTCGTCATTAGAGTACTGCTTGGTTTTTGGTGTTTTAATGTATATCATTATAATGTTTATTGTAATACCATAATTGGTGCTTATTGCAATGGTCGTAGATAAAGATATTTTTCATTACTTTACTCACGAAAGTACACTTTCTAAACGTAAAATGAGCTAAGAAAATAGGTTATTCCCGCTGTTGCACGGCAAAATTGCATAACGTTAACTTTCTGTGCGTATGTGGTGGACGGAAAGTAACCGTTATGGGATTTTGCGGTGCAGACCGATCAGCTGTTGCATTAGGCCGATCAGCTGTTGCATTGTTGTTCAAACCAAACTGTTTCATCGCTTAGCAAATACTGACATTGTCAGTTAGGTTATAGTCGTTGTGACGGATTGTTTGTTAAACATATTCATGTTGTTTACATGTTTTCGATATCGTAATAAAAAATAATGTTCATTACTCGTCTCAAAAGTGCTATTGCGGGGCGAGATTGAATTTACGCGCGAGGCGTAGCCAAGCGTGGAAAAAGCTATCGAGCCCCGCAATAGGTCACCTTCGAGACTAGTAATGAAAACTACTATTCCGCCACACTAAAACTATGAAATTACCTGCTTCGCTGCGCGTTTATCACCTTAAAAATTCATCAATACATTGTTTACTACACATAAACAATGTTTACTTTACAAAAATAATGTTTATTTTCTTGTTTAGGGAAGCCGGAAGCAAAAATGTCATTTAAAACACCAGTGAAGGTACGGCACATTATCGACCATATGAAATGCTCGAAAAATCCCGAACGTCAAACATTTTGTCTCGAATATGTAATGACCCTCTTTCCACTCTTGTTATGATATATACTATATATTTATGCCATAAAAGTCAACCTAATACATAGGTCCTTCATCAATTCTTGAGGTGTTGTTTTATGTATCAGAGTTTTGAAGAACATGTAAATAACCGATATTTAGATTTGGAAAGTTAATCTAGAAACTACTACTCAAATGTTGTTATGAAGTGTGGTAATAGCATATTTGTGGGATAAGTATTTCAAATTTGATTTGTAATGTGAAGCAAAGTATGAGCACATATGCAGGTATTTTTTAAGGATAGGTTACACTTTGTATGAAAATGGCTGTTGGCTTAATCCTCCTGCACGTTCGATGTTGCACAAACTTTGTACACTATGAGAAAGCCACTTTTAAAAAAGTAAACCAGTCTAAAAGACATTTAGTACTTCGAATGAAAAATACTGAGCTTTACCACTTCTGTGGTTTAGTAAAATTATGTAGAATTTTCTTTTCTTAAAAAATCAGGAAGGATTGAAGTGTCTTTCACCTGAAATTGCAGTTTATTAAGTATAGTCATAGACAAGTTTGGCAAAAGATTCTTTAATGTTGTAGTTGGTCCTTTTTTTTAACAAGTGAACAGTAGTCAGATAATAAATCTATTTCGGAGGGATCAAATAAAATGATTTCTTTGTAATCTTTAATTACCTAAAAAAATACAGTAAACCATAAAAATGTCTAAAGTCTCAAAAATATATCTATTAAACTGTATTCATTTAAATGTAATGTACTTCTACAAAGTTATGACGTATTTTTTTAGTAAGAGATTGCTGCCAATTAGTTCTTCTGACTTATTTTTGATACTATTCATTCAGTAATGTTGATATTATTTACTGACTTTATGTTTAGTCTTTTACTTTACAAAGAAAGTTATTTATTACTCATAATACTCAATAAAACTTGCCGCAAAATGGTTTTCAAAAGTAAACATTACAGACAACAGAGTCTTACTGCGTCTATTGTATTGAACATTACGGACGATAGGATTCGAATTTGTACTAAGGTAAGTCAAAGGAAATTGTTCAATGGGTCGCTTTCCCTTGACATGTTGCGGCTTCATTGGTGGACAGCTCACGTCTGATTCGGCAATACATTCTAATCTTACTTTCCGACTGGGCTGAAATGAAAGGATATACAAAATTCATGGTCTGAATAAAACATTGCTGGATAAATTACCTTGGAATACCTGCCAAACACGATTTTTTGTTTATTATATTGAAACAATTGATAATATTGTTTGAGTACATAATATACACATTTTAATTGAGGACTGAACTACCAAATACTAGTCTTGGGAATCAACGTAACGCATATTACAACGTTCCAATTTTTATTTCGTGGTATTAAACAACGAACAATTTTGGGTTTTTTACATACTTTTTCAATACCCTTCGAGGCTAAGATAAGAAAAGTTAATCTCTTTGACCATTGCTTACAAGTTAAATTAATATAAAGTAACTAAAGTCCAATAGATCTGTTGGGTCAAAGTCAAGTTTTGAAGCAGGTCAGTTGATTTTGGGCTCATTTGATAAAATGTTTAAAAATAAGCTGATCTGTTTAAAAGCTTGACCGTGGCCCGCCAGTTCTATTGGACTTTTCCTTAGTTAAATGAACCGGGAGGGCAAGATGAAAAAGCCTATTCAAAAATTGTAAGATTCCATCAATTGTTAACAAATATGAAAATGGAAAAAAACGGGTTTTCTTATAAATAGTTGATGTACTTACTCAAATTGTCGGGGAGGGCGAACTGAACAAGAACGTTTTTTACAAGATTCGATCAATATTTCAAAAAATACAGCCGGAACTACGAAAGAAACATTGTACTGAAATAGTTTATAATGGTACTTAAATTTTCAAGGAAAGCGAGCAAAACAATAATTAATTGTCAAGAATTTGAAAGATTCGACCGATAGTAACGTTGATATGGCCGAAAGAAAATGACTGAGACCGGAGTGCGCATGCACGGACCTCGGATATCGCTTGTGACAGTCGCTTGATGCCATACACTCGGAAATCTGGTCTCCAAGCGATCTCTAGGTCGCCCGGCAATTTGGTGGATCGCCTGGGATCAAACCATCGCCTGGCGACCTCGAGATCGCCTGCAATCTGATCGAAATGGCCCATACACTGGGCGATATTTGAGCAATTTGGTCGAAAGCAATCAAATTGCTGGTCGACGAGCGACCGGGTCGCCTAATGTATGGCCAGCTTTATAAAACGTAGGTTTGGCGGTCTATTATTTCTGATTTTTGTAAAATAATGATTTTTTTTTTGTAAAATTAACCTTATTTTTACTTGTCATAGATGATAAACTTCGAGAACAGCCGGGGAGGGATCAGCCTGGTGACGGAGAAGGGGGCAGTGACCCGCAGTCGCCTGCTGATACAAAAGGCTGATAAGGCTGATAACGGCATCTACTCCTGCGACCCCACCACCGCCGCCGCCGCCACCATCCACGTGCACATCCTCAATGGTAAATGTGCTCTCTGCATAGCGTTACCAGATTCAAAAATCCATATTATCGTACCATACCAGGGAAATTATCGTAAATTTACTAAAATTATCGTACCTTTCCAATAAAATTCCTAAATTTGGCATAATTTTACCAGATAATTGTTAAAACATTCACGTAAACCGCTCAATACTGTAGAAAACATTGTTAACACTAAAATATCACAGATTATCCTATAAAAAAGTGAAAATTAGTATAATACAAGCTTCAAAACATCATCAAACTATCGTACTGGAGAAAATTTGAATCGTACCACACTCAAAATTATCGTACAAATACGATAACTATCTTAAGTCTGTGAACACTGGTTACCAGAAGTCCTGGTTTGCCCTGGATACTCCGGGGATTAAGGTTTTTGTATGGTCTCCGGCCCAGGGTGCTACTTGTCCAGGGTTTTCATGATTTTTTGCAAAAAATTAACTTTTTCTCAAGGTTTACGTGAAATCATGAAACAATTCAATGGGAATCATGAAAATTCTTCAGGTTTTAGAGTTATTAGTAGGCTGACGAGGTAAATCTAGCATAAAAACTGAAGTTGGCGCCTCCTTGGGAGTATGACAACAGCAAACCTACTTTTAACCTTTACTATTCTGACCGCTGCCGTTTTGTCTAGAACAGTGAGAATAGTGTTGGTATTTAGTTTGGAACTAGCTTACTTGATGTAAATTTAAGAAGAACAATAACTAAAAAACCTTCATAATATACTTTTACAATCTTATTTTACTACCTTCGGCAGTATTATTGAGGGACGAGGGACATGTTTGTTCACCGCCCCTCAAATTGTCCTTGGTTGGCCTAAAAAATATCTGGTAACCCTAACTCTGCACTTGCAGTAAGTCCAGTAAATTTGCATGCATGAAAATATAGGAAGTTCTCGACCTCGAGCTTCCCAGGATTGCCACAGAGCGCGCTACTTTATAGTACTTTTTCAAATTTTTAACGTATTTATAAAAAACTAAGCATCCTACAGAAATTTATAAAAACACAAATTTAAGGACGTCAGAATTACCTACAATTTGATTGGTTTTGCAGCTCTGTAGCTTTGATGGAACCACCCTATGGAGATATGACCCTCCAAAGATAAAAAATATTCTTCATTTAATTAACTTATAAGTGAATATCCTATAGGATATTTCGAAGATTTAGGGGGCCGTTAGGGTGAATCCCTAAACGGTTAGCACAAAATGGATAGCCTAAAATATTTTTAACGCAAATTTACATAAGTATAGCAAGTTTAATGGCAAACCGTGAAACACTTTTTGAGTCAATCAACGTTTAACAAACTCAATCTTCCCACATAACTACATGCAAACTTGTTGAAAGCTAAAATACGTTATAAGTTAATTGATTCAAAAACAGTGTGATCATTTAGGGCTTAAAGTTTAGTATCCATCTATCTATATAACTTCGATTCAGAAATGTCAATAGACAGTTCAATTGAATCAACACAGTTTTTTCAGCAAAGCTATTTGTTTCTATTGGAAGTGAAACCGTTCAACTTTACTCTAAACAGGCTTTCTCTATTTAAAAGAAAATAATTGACAGTCAGGGGTGACGATCCTTACAGGTCTCCTGTAGTTCTGATAATGTAACTTTATGAGATTCTAGTAATCCTAACTTGATTATAAATTCATGAATTATACTGAAAAAACACTATCACACTAGAATTAATAAAACAGGAGAGGGAGGGAAATTTCAATTACTGTTCGGCAGCGTCAGACATGTCTCTCACGTAAGGGTCGTATGACACTCGCGCAATATTACAGGTGAAATATACTCTGCTATTAATTTTGTGTTTAAGAGCGATCAATTAAAAATAAATTCATATATTTTTTATAATAATTATATACTAGTACCCGGTGGACCGAGCCTTGCTCGGTTTATTTCATGTTTACCAGATCATCCAGTTACAATAAAATATTTCAATGTCATAAAACTGATAAATAGAAACCTTTTTTATTGCTCCATGAACTCTTCATCCCACTCACTGTATTTTTCCTTGATGGCTGTAGATTGCAAACAGCTGTTATGATTACTTCATTTGTTTACACTTTCCTTGTTTATTTTCGTTGCTATAATGGCAACTCGTAAGGCCAATGTTAAAAATTTACTACTTTAAAATTCGTTTATTTCGCTATTAGATTTTCTCTGGCCAAGTAATCTGCATAAACGACGTTTTTGAGTCATGAATTACTTATTTCCAGACTTTGAAGGAAAACCTCGGAGCCGTTTTTGAGATAATTGTGCAAACCAACCAAGCACGCACGCAAGATAACATTGCTCATAAAAGAGTACAGGACTGTCATACGATCGTAAACAAACTAAAACTAAAGAGTATAGTTCGCAAGATTCCGCCAAATGTATCATTTTAATGTCTGGAGCATTTTGTTTTATTCACGATGCAAAAAAAAACATTTGTGCATGTATTTGGTTTTTTGTTATTTTTATTTCATTCTAAAATTTTATTGATCGTTCGTGGGTATTAACACTTAGACTATTGAATTATCGGAGGTTTCGGAATTCCTCATGTGTTCACGTCTGCATTCGTGGCATCGGCCTGTCGTTGACGAACGATAACAATCACCCTCCCTCTCTCGCTTTATTACTATATCATTTCTCCCACGGTAACTACAACTACAAAAAAGACGGTAGGGTTCACGAGTGACGTCACCGGCACCAAAGTAAACATTAGCGCTAGTGGTTGTCAATGTGTTCGTGGGAGTGCGCTCATCCATTGACATTCACTTGTCTAATAGAGTCAGCTGGACCTTTCTTCAGTGCGGTGTCATAATGTTCTGTTTTAATTATTTTTCCATCCTTTTAATTTGTATACATTCTTCTGTTTTGTAACTATAGGCCTACTTAACGTAATTATATTTTGATAGTGTTTCTAAAATCTTTCCCTTCCATCCTAAAGTGTAATTAAAACGATATTCATTGGAAAAACACAAACCTTAACCTCGAAAGGTTTCAGTGTGTCGAACCTCAACATTATTCCATGAACATAAACAAAACTTAGTCACATGAAATTCTTTGAGGCTGTTGGGACAAAAATGGAATCATACGATATTGTGACATTCTTTACTGTACATAATTTGTATACTGCACATAATTTGCGTACATACTGCGTACATAATTTGCAAACAAAGTAAACGGTCTTTGTTTATCAACACATCATTTTGACATTTAAGAGTAGACTGAAGTGCTCCTGGCTTTAAATTGGAGTACTACTAGCGCTAATGTTTACTTTGGTGCCGGTTACGTCAGCGTCACTCGTGAACCCTTCCGTATTTTTTCCAGTTACCGTGCATTTCTCCTATTACCACACACAATAAACGCTGTATATGTGAGTGAGGTGTGGTCTGTCCAAGGAGAGCACCCCGCCGCCATGCACCACGGCCACGGCAGCAGCCCTGTGCCTCCCGTGCTGACCGCCCTGCTGCTGCCGCTGCTGACGAACCTGCTCGTCTACCCGCTGGTGCTCTGAGCACTGCAGGACCTCCTGCGACGTCTGTGAACCCACATACTTTGACGGTGTTGTTACGAAATTTGAGTGTGAAGGGGGCTTAAAATTCACAATTTATTGTCCAAAAAATAAAATAAAATTACCTCATCCAGTCGCTATTACTTGAAGGTCGACATGCTTCGATCCTAAAAACATCTTCAGGTCTTTTAAACACGATAATCAATAAATCATATTGTGACAAGTCGACTGATTCAGAAAAATATTCTACTGTCACACTATTTAAAAGTTGTCATGATGCTAGAATGGTGAAAAGCTTGTTAAAACTGGAGTGCTGGCCAGTACCTTTCACTACAAAGTTTCTAATTGTGAATGCCGCAATATTTTATTGAATCAATTGGCTTGCCACAACGGTATGATGTTTTGATTAATTTGACTGCTTACTTAAAAGACCTGAAGATGTTCTGAGAAATGAAACATGAGACCTTCAAATAGTAGTAATTAGATAAGGTAATTTTATTTAATTTGCTATATATTCCAGTCCAGGGTCAAAAATAATACTATTTTTGTCTACTTTTTGTTCGTTACTATTACAGGAAATATGTAGCGTGAAATCTATACACAAGGTTGTTGATAACTTTCGTTCGTTTGTAAACTTTGCCGTTTATGCCATTGATCCGATTGCATTAATGACACTTTTCCTTACAATTCCTATTTACTTCTCATATTACGATTAAAACTCCGAAATATTTGTTTTACTATTAACACTATGTTTGTCTCTCTTATGTAACAACGCTTTACGAAATGTTTGGTTAAATCCTACACTAATAAATATGATTTGAAATCTGATTACATATAGGCCCTCTGAAAATACGGTTTAATGTCGATTTGTGAAGTGGATTTTCACATGCCCAGTAAAAGGTTGTGTCGAGTCTGTAAAGGCCCGAATATATTTGTACTCCGTTCCTTCATCGAGTGCTGTTTGGTACCGATGTGAGGGGCAATGAATAAAGAACATTGTCTTTGTCAATATTTCAATGTTGAACTTCGAACTGTGACATTTGGTATTTTGAACTATGATCAAGATTTTATCAGTAAATTAGTTTATTTGTACTAATAAAATACATTAAAATCTATTGTGTTTTATTTTGTTCCTCTAATCCTCAGAAAAATAAAAGGTGGAAAACCAAACTGCCCAAGTGATGATTTAATAATATTAAGTAAAAAAAATAAACACTTTGTTCTTTATTTGAGAATTAAATTAAGTAAGGTGTAGACTTTATGTCCAAATAACAACTTCCCTACGACAACCTTAAGGCCTACGCTTATATAAATAGATAGTTCTTAGTTTAAAATATCTTTAATCTTTTGGTTTGTAATGATTACAAATTAATAATAGTGCAAAATTTGTTAATAAATTACAAATAATACATTTATGATAAATTTTCCCTTCTATTAAAATACTCCGAGTAAAAAGGTTTATTCATGATGGTTGTCTCATCGTGTTGAATTATTTCACACCATACTAATCTCGATTCGTCAACCATGCTTAATAATTCTTTATTGGACTGGATCCTTTTTTGGATTCAATGTAGGATTACCAGGAATCGAGAGCGAATCAAGATTAGTAACCTGTTATATTAAAAACTTTTATTTTATTTTTCTTGTTGATATTTTTATTAGGATTGCTAATTGTTAAACTATTATGTATCTTACTTACTGAAAGAAATTTTCTTTTACAAACAATAACTAACTAAATGACCTTGTTAACATAGTGTCTCTTCTCATTTATAGGATCTTTTCCGTTATACGTTTACCACCGTTCCAAATTTACCCTTCAAGCTTGATTTTTAACCGAACACCATAAACTAGGCCAAATAATTGTTATTAATCGTTTTGAAGTGGAAATTCCTTGTAAGAATATTTTACCTGCGGTTTTGTTATCTTATCTACCGTTATCTCTGTCTAGACGCGATAAGCCAGCGTCTGGCTGTCTAGCGGTCCCACTTGCAGTTGGTTAGGTTAGGTTGGGTTAGGTTAGGTTGGTTTAGGTTAGGTTGGGTTAGGTTAGGTTGGGTTAGGTTAGGTTAGGTTAGGTTAGGTTAGGTTAGGTTAGGCTAGCATTGCCTAACCTAACTTATCAAAATCAAGCTTGAATTGATTTTTGACCGAGCACCATAAACTAGATAATACAATTGTTATTAATGATTTTAAAGTTGAAAATCACCGTTCCAAATTTATGGAAGTAAAATATTCTTCCTTGTAAGAATATTTTACTTGCGGTTTCGTTATCTTATCAACCTAATTTTTTAACCTAACTTAAAAAAATCGAGCTTGAAAAACAAACCCGAAACAGTGGTATACGTATAACGGAAAAGATCCGTTATTTTAAACTAACATTAGATGTATAATTTGGAAAGTAACCAAGTGTAGGCTATTATAAATCAATGGAAGTCATAAGTCTACCGAACTAACGCCGATATCGGCCGTAAATATGAGACTGTCTCCACCTAATCTACGGCAAGCACTAGGGGATGAAGTTATTGAGAGATAGCTCAACGATAATGTTCGGGGAATCTTGCTCCGTTTGTTTTATCGAACACTCTGCTACTTAAACATGTGTTATAATGAAATTATTTAGAGCTATTGTCACGTAAGATTTTGACTGGGAGTCAACTCGCTTAGTGAGAGGTTAGCAGGAATTATACTAATCACAAGAAGAACGCAGTTTGAATTAAACATTTAGATTAAAACATCCATTTACTCCAGAACTTAATTAATATAACAAGACACTAATAAATTAATATCGGGGCAAGAAAAATATGTTTATACATCAGAATGAAAACTCGAATATAAAAAAGTATTAGAATTGGACTTTGACAACCTCAATTTAAAATAATCAAATATTAAACTCCGTCCAAAGAAAACAGAAAGAAAAATTAAATTCAATAAATAAAGATTCTCAAATAATCAAAGATATAATATCTCAAAATATCTGGCCAATCAGGTTAATATAAAAAATACGATTATGAAAAGATTCAGCCTTACCTGGAAGACTATCCCCTGGTGTGTCCAGGGAGGGACTGTGCTTCAGAACACTGTTAACTGGGCCATCTAAAAACTCCAGCTTAAGCGGTTCTGACTGTTGAAAAGTGTTGAAATAAGAGTGTTATCAAATCCCCTTGACTCTACGTGCCAATGATTGTTGACCTGGTATGTGGATTGTGAAATCCCAATGCCAGGTCTCTCTTTTTTTATAACACCCACAATTTAGAAATATAATTTTTTTAAATGGTGATTGGCGTCACACTATGGTAGATTATTTTGAAACTAATTAAAAAACAACAAACTTGTTGTGGAAACTTTTAATAATTTTAAGATGACCCTATGAACTAAGCTTTGAAATTGCCCTGTTAGCCCAGTCGTTTTACCCCCTAAAATTGCCTGAAAAAGGGAAAAATTCTGATCCGTCTAAAAATTGCTTTAAATGTCCTCCAAGATGTATATTTTAACATACCCAAAAGCTCTAATGATGGGTGGTCGGCAAGTGGCCGCCACCTTGAATTTTAGGTTTTTTTTCTAAATTTCTCTATAACTATGAACTTTTATTATGCTATATTAAAATTAAAAATGAAAGGTGATCAAATTCTCTACAAGAAAAGTATAATGTATATTTATTTTGGTCAAACGATTTATAAAGATAACCACTAGTTTTGTGTATATATTTTACATCTTAATAAATATCCCTCCTATAAGAAATACATGTAAATTTGTGTGTAAAATAATGTCCGACGTGAATAAAAAAAGCAATTAAAGTGAGTGCCTATCCAAGGAAAATAATTTATATTTATGAAATCTCGACAAAATTTACAGCAATTTGACTCCTTATTCATAAGGATAGGTCCAAAATAAAGGTGTGGGCGAGCTCACAAAAACATGTATTTGTAATAATCCCTTAGGAAGTTCCTTTTTTATGAGCTTACAAAGGCCTTTATTTTGGACCAATGTTCATGAATAAGATTGCTGTAAATTTTGACGATTTCATTTCATGAGTATAGTTAGTATTAGGTGATTAAAACTATATTATATCTAAACTAACATATTTATTTCTACATTTTCAGTAAAAAGACGTCATTTGCGATCAATTATTACAACCAATGTTTATAAAAGATTGGATTAAAGCTGACTTTCAAAATAAAAACTTGAATTTTGATTGGTAATATAACATGTTTTACGAAAACCTTTATAAAATATTTGATAGTGTGATGTGTTTAGCGTTTAAATTAACCTACGTTTTTAACGTGACCGTAAAATGACAAAAAAGAGTAAATATTTTCTCATTGAACATATTTTAACAAAGTTAGGTACTAAGCGAAAGTTGATATAAAATTTAGTACTTAATTTACAGTGACTTACTTCGGACGTTTACACTGATACACATTTGAAGTTTCTGTTTCAGAACTTATCTAAGTTAAACGCATACTAGTAATAACACACAGTTCAACAGTAAAATAATGTAAGCAGTTTCTAAGTTAGTTCAAATCTATATAATTTCCATTAAAGAATTCAGAAATACTGGAAAAACCACGCACGCATAAATAGTGACTATCCGTTAGCACTCCACAAAAATCTGTATCCCCTTCTTCATACAACTTGTAAATAGGCGGTTGTAAGCTTCGTGCGGTTGTAGACACGATTTTTTACCTACAATATGTTTCAAGCCGAATAAAACACGAGGACTGTTTAAAATATTTATACGATTTCTCTCTTGATAAATAGACCTCACATTTTCTAGAACATAACATACAAAACAATACGTTATACATATTTGGAGCCCTCGCAGTTTAACACCTAGTGAGGAAGATGATACACTGTAAGAAGAATGGGCCCTCCCAGCTTAATATTCAAGGCAGTGCTTCTTGTTTCAAAAGTTATTGGACACGTGTTCCAGCGTTATGTTTTCACTTTATTACCTCAATGTACAACACTCCATGTAATGTTTTTCATATCTTAGCATATTTCGCTTAATTTTTCTTTGTACGAATGCCGTTTATAACTTTGTTAGTACGATTAAATTTTATAGCAGCATTAATCTTGTAAATCACTTCCGGTATTTTATGAAAACTATGGAATTCATAGTCTGATTACATTATCTACTGTTAAATTGGGTATTATTATTAGTAATTATTTTCTTAAATAGTTTCTTAAACAGGAACTTCAAATGAAAATAATGTAAGTGCCCATACTAGGTCACAGTAAATTCCATATTAAATTTTACCTCTTATTTTGTCATTTCTAACTAGTTTGTAGTATGCTTAAGGGAATATGCCTCCTTCTATAGGCTGTTTTTTCCAAAAATGTTGCCCTTTTTCAAAAGTTTTAAAATGGCTGCAACCTATTAACGTAATTCATTCCATGATCTGGTTGAGTTTCACCCCATTATTTACTGCCGGTAATCATTACATCGTGCAGTCAAGAGAATATTTTGTGATGTCAATATTTAAATTAAAATATAAAACTCATTATAGAAACATTTTACCTACCTATGGTATTTTGGAGGCTACACCACCCTACACTCCACTGCCAGAGAAGTTTGATACCTTGTCTCAAGAGGCTTAGCAACGATTACTGCAACTCCCTTGACTTATTCTCATTTAGTTTTTCACACTTCAAGAGATGTTGGTTTATGACAATATCTCAATTAAATCACCCAATATAGACGTCAAACCGTTAATATGCCAATTTTTTTGCTCGCACTTTGTCTGTTAACAGTTGTTGTTCCTGTTTGCACATATTGTTAATTGTTAGTTTTTTGTTAACACTTATATAATTTTTTTCATAAGTCTCTTTAAATTCGGCCACCAGTTTAATGTAATCCTTTTTTTTAATAATGTTGTTTGTAATTAAATATTTTTGCTCGATATTTATTTTTTTTGTATTTAATTATTGAAATCTTTTTATAATATATGTTAATGGACATTTTCGAGCATTAGAACATTAAAACATTATGAATAGATTGGGAAATAATTCTTAGTTAACATTAGTTTACATACTACACAGATGAAAGAAAGTACACCTGTTAATTTTGGTTCAATTTATCGGATGTATTGGGGAAAATGGAATTAAGTCAGTTTTTTTTACTTGCACCCTAAGCTTTTGACCAGAACTCACTTTCTGCGTAAAACATTGTAACGGATGAAAAACCACAGCAACAATAATATTGACATGCTGCGGGCCTAAAGCAA
Source organism: Flexamia atlantica (assembly GCA_035578135.1). Lineage (NCBI taxonomy): Eukaryota > Metazoa > Arthropoda > Insecta > Hemiptera > Cicadellidae > Flexamia > Flexamia atlantica. Next base: position 4,080,244 of record JAQJVK010000028.1, read on the forward strand.
TCCAACTCTGCATAAAACATGACATCAATAATTAAACTTACTGGTTCCAATCATCCGTGGTTATTCGGATAATCTAACGCAACGTTCCATGTGTGTTGTCGGAACAAAAACATCACCAAATATCCGAATCAATTAATTTGACCAACCAAATATTACTTTAAGCTACTATAGTGGCAGTATATTATTTTTTAATTTTGTAATTCTGGCTCCAAAAAAGACAGACACACTTAATAATAGACTTGTGAAATGGAAAAAGAACATAATTTTTCCAAAACTGTTTTAGGAAACAGAAAAAAATGGTTTATACAGTAAACCCATATGACAAGTGAAAAATTAGAAGTTGCCTGTAAAAATAACTAATTTTATTACTATCATACATTTTACACTAAGCTAGGAAAATAAGCTTTCTTTCCCATGCTCTAAACTGGAGCCTAAAAAACACAATAATCTTTGTCACCAAAAACCATTGTAGATTCATACGGAATGATGAAATAAGAATTTCATCGTAAAGACCTACAGAGGCTTTACCAAGTTCATGCTAAAATTTAAAAGAAAAAATATCAGGGTAGAGGAAAATCAGCTGATAATTTTTCCCTTTGTCTAAATTGAATTTATGTAAACAATATCCATCCTTAACATGATTTGTCAACAAAAATGGCTACTTTATAAACTCATTGATAAAAATTATTTTTACTTTCCCTAACAACGTGATTCCAAACAACGCTAAAGTGCCTTTATAATGCATTGCAGATGATTCTATTGCTTAGCAATATAACAAAATAAATAAATGTTAAAAAACGTTATAACTGAAATGGAAATGATATAGTTCGCAGTTGCATTGTGATGAGATGATGAAAAGTATCGTTCATCAATCAAACAGAATGCGTTTATCCGGCACTTGCTCCAATTATTACTGTACTTCACCTAGTACTTTCTCACTCACTCTTACATGAAATTTGGTGTTTCAGTGTTTGGCTCCGTCTCACAAAAAGTTTAATCCTGCAGTTAAAAAATGCCTCTTTTTTGCTTGAAATTACATGAACTATTAATGCGAGAAATATTCTTTTTTCATGCAGTTTAGTGTTAAGTTTTTTTTATTCCCCAATATAATTTTAACTTTAACTTTTAACTTTACCTTTTTTTACTTTGATTTTAACTTTTTTTTGTAAAAAAACTCTTATATTAAAGATCTGCACACTAAATCGTAAGAATTTTTTTTGTACAGAGGTGTGAAGATACACCAAGCAATAAAGATCCATGTAAGCTAATCCCCAATTACACAAAATAAAAATGGTTGTACTCGAAGCTGCTAAGTGTATACCATACATACAGACACTTCAAAGCACATTAAATGAATGTTTTTCCAAATTGAAGTTTCAAGACTAAGGTTAAATTTAAGAGTCCGCTTGATGTGCAGTTTAGCTACTGGAAATTTTATTTAATTAACACAGTTTGTCTAGAAAAAAATCACAATACGGATTTCTTACTGAGAGATGTTTTACGCTGCGAAACCACATGAATAATCATCATGAAACTAAAACTTATTTTATTATGTTGTTTTTTTAAGTCACGAAGTGATACGGGCTGCAAGTATTTAATTAGGAAAAATTTTCATTGAAGTTATCTGGTTTTATTATTTATCATTCTTTTAAATAAAATTTCTTTTTATTTCATTATTATTGTTTTCTTGTACATTGTTGATCAGGTGAGAATGGACAACAACTATTACATTATAACCAAATGTCGAGGAGTAAAAATGCAAATGTCATGTAATCAGGCCCTAACACCTTGAATTTCAAATGTTTTAATAATTTTAATAAGAAGTCTACTTAAAATATAATTGATACTTCGTTTGTATAACAATTTCATAAATAAAATATATTTTTTTAAATGTTTTACATTTAATTAATTTTTGTTTAGTTTAAGCTCTCACTTCCATACATTGAATGTATTAATAGGAAAACATTTCAACGCAATTAGTAGATAACAACTCATCGAAAAATAATTTTCAAATTCAAATTCAAAAAATCTTTATTCATTCAAAAAACAGTACAAACATTACATTTCTGATTAGATTCCATTCACAATCTTCTTGTAATAAGAAACATAGACACTATAAAATGGATGAATGAATAGCTAGGTACCTAATTATTTCGTGATGAGGTACCAACACAATCTATAACAGACATACTGTGAAAAATACAAATTAATACATAATGCTACAATATACTTTAACAAAATACATAATCTAAATTAAAATATGAATAACAATGTCCCTTTGGAATTAACCAATGAAAAGTAACTATTAAAAATCACGCACAAATCCAAGTAAGCCAAATATCACAAACAAAACAATTTTCAACACAAAAAAACAGATGAATTAAAAATTTTATAAAAAGAACACTTCAATGTCCGGAACAGTAAACAACCAATTTTTTAGTTTAATTAGAAATGATTTAATGTTTTGACACAAACAAATTTCTGTTGGAAGTAAATTAAAAAATTTTGGGGCACAATACTTAAAAAATCGTTTAAAAAACTCATTATATGGCTGAGGAGTAATTACAAAGTTTCTAGACCTCAACCTATCAGAATAAACCCGTATGTTTCCCATTAAATGGCCTGACTTAATATAAAAAATCCTAAGAACCCTGAAAACAAATGAATATCTAAGTGGAAATATTTTTAGTGATTGAAATAAAGGAAATGAATGGTCAAAACGATTAACACCCATTATCAATCTCACAATCTTCTTTTGGCATGTAATTAAAGGAAGGAGATTGGAGAGATAAACACCTCCCCAACAAGAGATTCCGTATTGCAATTTGGAATCGACTAATGCAAAATAAACTATTCTTAATATGTTTACTGGACAAACAGACTTTAGAAGGTAAAATTTTCTCAAACATGATAATAAATAATTCTTTACATTATGAATATGGCACTTCCAGTTAAAATTTTCATCTATTGTTAAACCAAGGTATTTAATTTCTTTAACCTGCTGGATTTTTAAGCAAACATCACACGAACTTTGAGGATTTGGCAAACAGCTAACACATTTGTAGAATAAATTATTATTAACATTATTCTTACTTCTTAAGGAGAATTGCATGAATTTTGTCTTACTACTAAGAGCCATTCGATTAGAAGAGAACCATAGTTTTAATTTATCCAGATCCTGTTGCATATATTCAATCAATAATTCAGATTTTCCAAGGGAGTAACTTAGTACAGTATCATCCGCGAAACAAGTTATTTTACCAATGAACATAAATCATTAATATATACTAAGAAAAGTGTAGGACCAAGAACAGAGCCTTGTGGGACACCATAACTAATTTTATTTTTAGAGCTGGTAATATTTTGCAATCTTACACACTGAGATCTCCCATTCAAATAACTTTCAAACCAATTCCAAACAACTCCCCTTACACCGCTATTCCATAATTTAGATAATAAAATGTTATGATCGACCGAATCAAAGGCTTTTGTAATGTCAACGAACAGAGCACTCACGTTGTTACTGACATTCAACCCATCTGCAATTTGAGAACAAAATTGCAACAAAGCATCCTCCGTTGACTTACCATCGATGAAGCCAAATTGATTTTTATTAAAAAATCTATTCGCATTCAAAAACCTCAACAACCTAACCTTGACTAACTTTTCAAAAATTTTTGAAAAAACTGAAAGCAGGGATATAGGCCTAAAATTGTTACAATCTCTAATCTCACCCTTCTTGAATAAGGGAGTGACTACAGCTGTCTTCAAATCATCAGGAAAAATTCCTGATTTTAAGCTCTGATTAAAAATATTTGCAAGAATGGGAGAAATTAAATCATGGACAGACTTCAAAACAGCAACAGAAACCACATCGATCCCAGGTGATTTATTTGAGTTAAGACCTAAAATGATTTTACTAATTTCATCAGAGACAATTGGTGCAAAAAACATAGATCTTGTGCATGTTGATGATGGAAACACATCTGAATAGCAAGGACAATTTAAACCATCCAATGATTCCAAATTGTTGTATAACTCATCTATTACATTGACAAAAAAATTATTAAACTGATTGGCAATATCTTCAGGTTTTGTCAACAAGACATTCGAGTTTGCAACTGAATAAATGGAATCAATACCCTTGTTAGTAGCCCTGGAACCCAAAATACTATTAACTGTACGCCACTGTTTTTTCACATTACCTTTATTTGACTCAAAAAGAGATAAATAATACTGTTCTTTTCTTTGGTTCATGTCCGACTTCAATCTGCTTGCAAACCCTTGAAAATACTGGCATAACCTGACATTGTTAGGATTTTTCTTAACCTTTTTATACAGTGAGTTCCTAAAAACTTGCCTTTTGCATAATTCAGTTGTCATCCAAGGTTTTAAAATTTTATACTTAACATTTTTTTCCTTAAAGAAGGTAGCCTAATATAGTAATAGTTTCTTAAACAATACTAAAACCAATTTATAACATTCAATACGTTTTTGTTTGTTAAAGTAAAAGCTACCATGTATTCAAAGTTAATTGGAAAATATTTTAACGCAAGTGGGAGGTAACAACCATCGAAAAACCATCTATCACACTCTGACGGTAAATAACTTGTCGTTAATTGAGTAATATTTCATCTCTGTCATATTTTATTGTCCAGCAATTTGTATTTTCAAACTTCAGAACCATGTAGAGGATATTTATTCAATACTTACGAATTCCTTGATAGTATAACTAACATTATTTTTAGTATGTTTAAGTGTTTTAAGAACAACGTTTTATGGTAGAAAAATTTTATTTAACACTTAAATTATCTATTTAAAGTACACTAGTTCTCAATAATAATCCATCAAAAATATTTTATTATTTTTACTATGTTTTTTGTATGTTCTTTTTATTGTCTATTAGATATTTGATACCTTAGATATCTTACTTTTTTCTCAATTTGATATAAATCGGATAAGTTATGATTCTTAAATTATCAATCAAGAGGGAGCACCAGCCCTGATTCATTTCTGGGCTTAGGAATCAATTGAGAATCCTCAAAAATCTTGAGGCGTTGCCAAGTTTGATTAAACTTCCATCACCCTACATAAAGGGCAATCAATGATTTCCAACTGCGTAGTTGTTTACGATTAGCATTTTTTTTTTAACAATAATCACATTCAATATAATCAAATGTATTGTTTGCTTAAATTATGCTATCCTGAAAATCTCTATAAAAGTTAAATGTGTCATGAGTAAAGTGCGGTGGACAGTTTTTTAGTCTTGGGGAAAAACAGCAATATTATATTACATTAGATATCTTGTTGTTTTTCAATGTATAAAAATAGGCTAACACAAGTTAACAATGTTTTTATACACACAGCTAAAAATAATGAATTTTTAGAATAACAGTTTTTGAATAACAGCTGTTTCAATGAATAACAGTTTTTGTTATAAATTTACTATAACATAATTATCATATACCACAAAATTTAGTTACACATGTTCTTATTTGGTCTGTGATTATCTTAATAAGGTAAAACTGAAAAGGGCAAATTTTTACCCACAATGTTACAGAAAATTATAGATAAAAAAGAGTTAGGTTAAAATCACTATCCATAAATTTAGATAGAAGAAGCAATTGGTAAACTTTTACTTACACCACACTAAGACATGGAAATAGAGATACTCGCTTAATTGATGTATCAAATCATGTATTTCAATATTATACTCATTATAAATGAAGCTTTTATTTCTTAATAAACTTAAAAAATCTCTATTAAAGTAAATAAAAATATACAAAATTAAGTACAAAATTATTGGAAAACGTTAACTTTAAAAAATCCAAGGCTATTAGTTCTAGTAAATAAACCAGAGTTTGAAACCGCCTATAATTGAGATGCATGTTTCATACTGCAACCTGAGTTTAGGAGCAAGATGAATGATGTGTGTTTAGGCAGAGGGTCGTTTAAGCAAACTTTCCACCCGGTCTCCGTGCGGCCACCGCATTGTAAAATACTTGCATTCCCGTCTAACGTAACATTATTGTATTATTTCCTATGAAAAACCAACACCATTTATATCATAATTTCCACATCTCTGACTGGATAACCGAGTCATTGAATTTTGATTTGTTTTTCTCTTTAGTCTGGTTCTGATAGGCTCAAATTAACTGTTTGGATTAATTTGTGAGTCTATGCATATTTTGCATCAGAGGAAGTGATAATGTTCCAGATCCTAAAACGTCAAGTAGCGAAGTATATTTCCTACTCACCAGATACGACAAATGTCTACTGTAATAAAATTACCGTATTCAATGCAATATTTTATTTGTATTGTTAGGGATTCAATGACCTTAATTAAAATTATATAGCATATTATTTTTAACAGCGCTACTTTTGTGCTATATTTAAAATAATTGTTATAACCAGGTTACAGATCCTTATTGCTTGGGCACGTCTTAGTGATGTATTTTTCTGTTGGAGTTTGTTGCTTAAGAGAAATTAAAAATATTATTTTTTAAGCTAAGATATTCTTGGTTTAAAAATTTATTTTAATGCGTAGTTAAATTTTAAAAATACATTATAATTAAAATCGGGAAATTATGTACTATTAAAATGTTGACCTAGAATGAAATAATAACAGAATCTGTTGTTATTTAAGAAACTCAAGACTTTATTACATAACTTTAAAGTAAAATTGTTAAGTAAATACTAAATTTATATTTTTTATATACGATTGAATTAATCATAGTTACAATGAAATCAAACAGCTTCTTTCAATTAATTTACACTTTTTCATATTGCCTGTGTAAGACTGCAGGACACGGTGTGGTGTCCTGTAATTCAGCCAATTTGAGGTCACGAAATGTGGATAGTTACAAGTGATGGCTTGTGGATACGGTGTTCCCTAGGGAGGATTAACGTCCGCACTAGTCAATACTACATGCATATTATCATACAAGTACCCTAGTTACCATTGGCTGTTGGGCTATTAGTGAACAGTTCTGTCTTGGGAACATGTCGGCTTTGGTCAGTAACAAGACTACAAGATCGCGCAACAATCATCTTACACTCATTTTTCATTCATACTTAGCTCAACACACCAGCTGGTTTGGTCACCATTTAAAAAAATATACAATGTATGTATAGTAAAACTCTTAATAAACGGAATATAAAAAATAAAATTAAAAAAATAACAAATAAGGATGAAATTTTTAAAATCGATATTTATAGTTTCCAAATTAATATGTTCATTAACAGTGTTTTAGTTGCTTAAAAGCACTTTGATGATATAATGATGTATGACACGCAAATACCGCGAACGGTAAACGTTGTTTTGGACAAGGCCCTTCCGCTCCATTAACTTGATATTTCATACACCCCGCAGCCTCTCGCCCGACTCACGGTTTACTTTAACGCCTCCGTACAACGAAAACAGTTTATCTTCAATAGAAAAAGGCTTCTTTCGTTATTATCAGATTATTTTTTTATATGCTTATAAAAAATATTTATCATTTTTATTTTATCTTTTTATATTTATCTTCTGAATTAGATTTCAAGAGGGTAAACAGGTTGTTCTAAACAATGGTCAGGCAGGTTTACTTATAAATTGTTAATCTGATTTATTTTACTGATTTACATTTTCATTTTTTTTAACTTTAATACTTTAGGTTTATGCATTTTCAAAACAGATTCTCTAATATACCGTTATTTTCAAGCAGTGTTAGTCTTAATGTTTTTACGAACATTTCATCCCTTCATCTAGTGCTACAATAATGCCAAATTATCAACTATATTTTTAGATTTTTCAAGAATAATAATATCAAAAATGTAATGACTGTATATGGTTTAGTTTTTTTTTTTAACTTTTCTTCCTTATTTAATAGTTTTCAGTTTATCTCTATTTGGAAAGTTCTTTGTTTGAAATCACTGACTGTTTTTTTTACCAAAGATGGTAAATGCCCGCTAAAATAAAAATCCAAACACATTCGGAAAGGTTTGGTCGAACTTGTTGTTTAAGAATAATATTTTGTGGACTCATATACAACATATTTGTGTATTAACAGATCTTTAACAATAATAAGTGAAACGTAAATATTCTTTAAAGTATTAAACCACAGAAATAAATTACTGATTCTTAATTCAATTCTTAATGTTCTTACTGATGCTATTTTAGTTAAAGTTTCGTGTATATATCCTAATTTACATAATTCTTTACTGTTACCAGAGAAAAGAATACATTTTGTATTAACGCCTAATTCAATAAATAATTGCTAGTGGATCATTCAGATGTCTATTCTATACATAAATATAAACCTCCAAACCTACGATAGCACATTACTCAAACACAATATGTGAACATTAAAATATTGTTATTGAGAAAATACGAGCAGGCGGATATGGAACTTCCAGGATGGTCTATAACTCAAGTGCAATAACGTCAGATAATGGCAGTAAAGTATGCGCAGTCCATTACCGTAGAAGGATGTAGCTCTCAGCTGCAAGAATAAAAAAATATTTATTATAATTTCAGGCGTTATTAAAGCCTACCTAAAATAACTACTTCTAAAATATCTTAATCGGTTGTTCTTTATTTTTATTTAACCTAAGAATGTTTCGATTAAATCCACAAAACAACATTTCAAAGTAGTTTATTTTTTTCGTAAATTGAAATGTATGATACTTCATTATTGATAGGTGACAAACCAGTAATCAAGTTCATTGATTATTCGCTAAAATAATTATTGTTATTCAAAGAAACTTGGTCATGAATAGTTTTATTTATGACGAAATAAAAATAATAAAAGATTTTAAATATTTTAAAATAATAATTCTTTTTATTATAAACCCAATTTTAAACCATCAGTAAGGTTTGATTTTGATCATATCTTTTAGCCTACTACCATGCTAACCTTAATATTTTCTAGTGTGCAAACAGTATTCAAAATTTATCCATATGATTTTAATTTACTTTCCATTTTATAATTAACTAAACTAATGGATTAAAATAATAGTCTTACGGTCAAATTCATTGGATAAAATAAAAATAATTTACTGCTCTGTCAGCACAGTGCTGAAGTTTTGAAACCAGGATTTATAACGAGAGAAGTTCGTTCTAAAACAAAGTTATTACTTGCCCCCTCATGTTCAAGATTAACTTTCAAACCGTTCCTATTTACTGAATGATAAGCTTCTGTTATAATAATTTAAAAAGGAAAAAGCATATTTTTATCATATGTTTATGAAAATTTCCTTTCAGAATTTTTTAACTTAACTCTTAGAAATAAGCTATCTATTTATTGGGGAAGCTGTTGCTGCCGCAATATTTATAGTTAATTATTAATTTAACTATCGTATGCAGATCTTTAGTAATATTCTTCAATCCAGGGAACTTTGATAGTGAGGTTGACAAGTGTCGAATACAGGGTGTTTGTTTTTAAACACAACCCAAGTTTAAGATTTAATAGTGCACATATATAGATGAAATGTATATTGCTTTGTTGATCTTTACATTTTATAAAACCTATTATTTAAGTTTTATCACATTTAGCTCATACAAAATTGAACTTTCACCATCAAATTCCTGAACGCGTTTTGCACTTTTAATTTCTCACAACTAGGCCGTCCAAACAAGTTTTCAAGAAATGCACTTTTTAAGTATGTGTATTAAATATGTTATGTTTGTTTTGCGCTCCTGAATATCCTGTGAATTGTTTTTGTAGCTCTTTCTTTTTAAGTATCCCCAAAGAAAATAATCAAGTGGGGTCGAATCCGGGGATCTTTGGGGGTATAATCCTTTAGTAATAAAATAAAATTTTAGTTGGATTAAAATAATACTATATCCCACCCTCCGCTATGGACTTTGGTATATGCTCCAAATCCCTTGATGTTTCTGAGGTGTAAATATCCACTTTGAGGTTCAGGCATGTAACATTAGTACGATCCAAAACTAGAAAACCTCAGCTTTTTTGTAGCCTCGTCAGATAGGACAGTAGAGTTCCTTGGAGGTGGTTCAGAAAACATTCATTCGGATAGTTTATGTGAGAAGTTTACACCAAATACCAAGAAATTGACACTGATGAAATGGCGAAAAGTAGCGTTAGATGGTTTTAGCTCTAGAAAGTTACCTCGAGAAATGGATCTTCTCTTCAAAATAGTGAATGTCTAAATTGACTGTTCTGAGCTACAGCACGCTTTTGCCTTACATTTACCAAAAAGAACTCGACTTCATCATCTTTCTACTGAGCATTTCTCTACTGCATACCTGTACATTAGTGAAATTTTAAGGCTGCTTTGGAAGGCGATCACAACAAATATTCATTCACATTCTTCAAGGTTACACTCGCCCGCTTCAGAAGATATGTCCTTTCACTAGTGGAACAGAGCATGGAAGAATTCTCATTACTTTGCTCAAAAGAGAATTTTTCCAGTTTTACAAATCTTTGTTGAAATTCAGTAATGTTTTTTTTATTGATATGGATGTTATTAATAAGATGGATTAATTATTAATATTATTGTTATATATTATATAGCAATTTCAGTAAGGTGCTCTTAGAGATATGTTTTTCCTCCATTATTAATTCCTTAATTACTTCGAGTAAATTTATAGGTTCAGATCGGCATAATAATTTTTTTAACTAAATTTTTAGTGAATATTTTGTATTCCACATATTCACTGTTCATTATGAACTTAGTCCATTGCTTGCTGCTTGTAAAATAAATTATAGTTGTCTTTTATATTTTGATTTTAGATTAGGTTTTAAATTTTTATGTTTGCAGTTTTTTATAAAAAAATATTTTAGAATGCTATCTGCTTAAGAAAGTTCTCTGCACGATGTTAAATTTTTATTCTTTCCATTCACTTACATGGTTTAAAAGTTGGTGTTTAAAGTTCCTGTATATAATTTTACTTAGCTTGGCAGAGTACTTTTACGTGTATCATTTTTGTATCATTACATTCATGTATGTAAAATACACGTCTTGAAGTCTTTCACGTAAGTAATATGCAGTGTGTAAAAAAAGTCCGTTCCCCCCTCCTTGATCTTTTTTGTTTGTTAAGACAAACAATTAACATTTGGGGAATGATACTAACTCAACCCAAATAATTTTTCGACGTTACTAAACATTTTGAGTGTCCCCCAAATATGGGGGATTTTTGGGGGCAACTCAAAATTTTCAAATGTAAACCCCTTTTGAGTGACCCCCTCATTTTAAAGAACTTTCAAAAAGTAGATGAATGGTGAAAATTGGATGTCTCTAACGTGTTCTTATCCAAATTGACAGCTTGTCAAAGTTTTGAATACAAAACATCCTTGAAAACTGGCGTCTAGGACACTTGGAGTTTTAATTCACCTTTGGTGACGTAAAAATGAAACGAGCCTGGGAAAATGTTATTAAATGAAAAAGTAGTCTCTTTTGGTGATATTTAAAAAAAGGGGGACACTCAAAATTTTAAATATCTCTTTAAGAGACATATTTTTATTTTACAACATTTTTCCCAGGCTCGTTTCATTTTTACGTCACCAAAGGTGAATGAAAACTCCAAATTTCCTAGACGCCAGGTTTCAAGGATTGTGTTGTATTCAAAACTTTCATAAGCTGTCAATTTGGATAGAAACACGTTAGAGACCCCAATTTCCACCATTCATCTACTTTTTGAAAGCTCTTTAAAATGAGAGGTCACTCAAAAGGGGTTTGCATTTGAAAATGTTAAGTTCCCCCCAAAATCCCCTACTTTTGGGAGACACTCAAAATTTGTGGTAACGTCAAAAAATGATTTGGGTTGAGTTAGTATCATTCCTCAAAGCTTAATTGCTTGTTTTAACAAACAAAAAAATTGAGGAGGGGGGAAAGGACTTTCTTTACACACCGTATATATATATATATATATATATATATATATATATATATGTTTAGACTAATGTATAATACATTTATCTCTAAAGTTTCCTATCTCGATGTACATCCGTTGACATTATCAGGCGCTGTTGCGCAAGGTCCTAACATAACGTTCGGTGTTATCAGGGCAGGAAGCAGCAGCATTATCCGTTAGTCACAGTATATCTTGGTGGTCTCACTCCCGGCTTTACTTCCTGCCATGTGATAGCTCACTGATTGTAATGTATCGTGAAGCTCATGTTACCTTGTATTAGCACGGTGGTTGTAGGAAACGCTAGGACGTGAAACACAAGAGGTCAGGTAAGTTCAACTCGCCTAAAGTAGAGGTGTGCGAGTAGTGATTTTTGAAGTCGAGTCGAGTTAAGAAGAGCTTTTAAATACTCGCCTGAGCTGCAAGCTTTTTCCGAGTCGAGTTTTTTTAATTAACAAGATAATAGTTTTCTCTCCTTTCACATAACTGTAATGCCGAAAATAATATTTATTATTTAGATGAAAGTTAATTCTGTAAATTTGTTCACCTTAGACGTGTTCGTGAGTTAAGAGCACGTATGTTTTCAAACAAATGTTATCAAACAAATTAAGACAAATTTCAATATCTTTATCTAGATTTTTTTCCTGTGATTTAAAATAAAATGACTAAAGCTCAGGCATCTTAAATACATGCTCTAACTAAACCAACCTCAATGTATGATTAAAATATGTTAAAACATGTAGGGACTGGACTAATAGATAAACAAGAAAGTGCTCAAAACAGTGTTTAAGTGGCCACACTACTTGCAAACGTGGTCAACTTAATTCCAAGAAAAGTTTTTGTAAAGACTCTTACCATTTTTAGTTGGAAATCAATCATTTATTTATTATTATTTATTAATATCAGCCTACATGTTTTTTTCAGATCGGGTAACAGAAGGAACAAGAAGTAACAGCAAATTCTTTAAAGGAATGTAGTGGTACAATGCTATTGATATCAATAATTTTAGAAACTCTTTGAAGTAAAGCAAAAGACATTTTACCGGTGATGGTTAAGGATGTGTTTGATAGCTGTAAATATATATTAAAAACGACCGTAAAACTCAATCACGCCTAACGACGTCAGGTGACGGCGGGGGAAAATACTCGAACTTCCAGTATTTTTAAAAACTTCGATTCAAGTCGAGTAGTGTGAACTCGGCTCGAAAAAACTCAATACTTAATACTCGCACACCTCTAACTAATAGATATTATTTCAAAACAACCCACTTCGAGGTTTAACCACTGAAAATTAATGGACCGTTTGCCTGACATGAAAAGAAAATATTGTTGGGTCACCTATGTGATTGTTACTTAAACCATCTTAAAACCACAATCATCCTTCACTCATCTATCATTCATACTGGGTAGGTTGTCATTTCAAGCAGTGTATATAATGCATCTAATTAAAATAGATTTTTAATAATCTATGAATAAATAATTTATAAATGTAAATATGTAAATATATACATTATGACACACATTAAAGATGCATGTAAATTATATACAATAGAAAAGGACAATATACTTTTTAGTTATCATTTTCTGGTTTGTCCACAGAAATAGTTCACGAAATAATTCACAGAAATAACTGACACGACTCTTCCCCCGTTATTTTATTTATTTATTCCACCCTTTCTTTGGCTGCACTGCCAGCAAATGTGCATTCCCGTTTGATTGGTACAGCGCCAAAGGGGACAGAAGATGACTAATTGGCTGATGAAGACTCTTTTTTGTATGAAAGTGTCGCCTGACTGTTAAATAAGTTTTCTGTTTATCAATGGAGGTATTTCTTTGTTGTTTGGAATAATAATAATGCATAACCATTAACACACTCCCTACCAACAAGCATCACAGGGTGTTTCACAGCAGGCGTGACAGTCGGTAGTCAACCTGTTAATTACAAATTTCAGTATTAAATGAAAAATATGCGATGAAGAGCAAAAATTAAAATGAACCATTATTGAAAATCAAGTAAGAAACAATTAAACTGACAAATATTTATTATTATTCGAAAATGTTATTTGCGGTAAAAACTAAACTAGCAATAGTCTCTTTCTACTCATCACAGAAGAAAAAAAGAAAACCATTTTTTTATTATTGGTTCGTCCTATTGAAGAAGCCTTAAGTTAGAATTGGCCAGTAGAAAATAATGCTAAATAAAAATACTAAGCCTATTTTTTTTGAAAATCTGTATTTACTATTTTTGGACAGCTGAACGAGAGAGATGAATATTCCGCCCAAACGGCAAGCCATGAATATGTATAGCCATAATGCCGCGCAACGCGAGCGCTCTTCACGGGTTAATTAGCTATTAAAATCGTTTGATAATTTGAACACTAAAAATACGCACGCCCTCTAAATAAATTATACTTTCTTGGCATTACAAATAGTGAATTCACTCAAAACTATACTAGCGAAAATAGTTCCGAATTACTTTTTTTATCAAAGAGCAAACAATTAAAAGCTTATAAATTGTTTATTTTTAAAACTGTATAAATCTAACTACATTATAAACGCCAATTCCTAAAGGAAGTGGCGTTATTGTATTGGCGTTGGAATTGTATTTATTTATTTGGCGTATAAAAGGAGGAAGGTATACTGCAATAAATTTTACAATTGAGAAAAGTACGGAAATTAGAAACGCCAGTAAACTGTAAATATTTCTTTCTCTTTTAACAGCGAAGGAAAATGTGTAGTTTTAGTTAAAACCAATTTTATTCGTACCTTTTTCCCGTTAACTTTAAATTAGCAATGGTTGAAAACTCCAAGTCCTTAAAAAAAATTTTACAAAGTCAAAGTAGTTTTTTATGTATTTTTATCGTAAGATACTACGTTTAATAACCCACCTTATTTTTAATTTAATAGGGACTAGGTAACATGTTGCTCGAAATCGAGCAATATTTAGATACTGAAGATCAATTTAAGTTATTATTGCTAATATTGCTTCAGGATCAGGTAATTGTGCAAGGACAAGTTGAAGTTTCAATTCGATGATAAACTATCGTGAATTCGAAAGTTATTTAAGCCTCCGGCGTTGGGTTCATCTATATGTGCTTCAGATCCCCCCCTCGCAAATGCGGAGTTGTAGGATCTGGTTTTGTTTAGGTAGATCTTTAATTTGTTTTTTGTTTCCCTGATTACAGTGCATCAATGATATGTTTGATTCATTTTTCTTGGGTCTACACTTCTAAATCACTTTACTTTTATGGCAAGACAGATAAAATGTCCTTAAAGTGTTTTCCTCTGTATTGATTATTAAATAAGTACATATTTCCTAGTGAGAATGGTAGTTCTTCGGCAGGCATGTTCTCTCCCCAATTTCTAGGAATCAAACTCGTGTTCTTCATTAATCGGCAAACAAACACTTTCACAAATAGTTAAGATGATTAGTTCTTTTTGATGAAAAAGCGGATATTTTTTAACCTGTTTACAGAATTAGGTTAAACATTTATTTATTTGTGACAGGTAAATAAAAACAAACCTTAAACACCATCTTATTACATGTGACTTAAATTGTGCATATGGTCAATATGTAAACAAATCCTATCTGGCATAAGAATAACATGGTAACTTTGAGGGCCACTGGGTCGAAGCCCTTATTATACATTGAGCTCATTTTAAGGGACTCACAACTTCAGAGTGAGCTCTTTAAAATGAGACAAAAAACGTCAAAATCGGTTGGAAACTATAGGAGGAGTTCTACTCACAAAATAACCCCTAGCAAATTAATTATGTATAGATTTGTCTTGTATGAGTTTACTTTAATATGCCTAGGAACAAACTTTTAGTATTCTATATTCGTATTATCCTTGGACTTTTACCTTATAACGGTTAATGAAAATACCAAGGAGTAGGCTTACACTCAAACTCATTCTCACGCTAATAATAAAAGTGCGAAGACTTCGTGGTTACCCCCCCAAAAAAGGCCAACAACAAAATTCTGTTACACAAAACAAACTTAATTTTAATTTTGTTATTTTTTATAAAAAATTTATTGTTTATTTATTTTCAATATTTAATAAATAAATATTTATTAAATAATTTGATTTTATTAACTATGAATGGTCTAAATCAACTATGAAAGCATGCATTAAAGTATATGGAAATTTTAAAAGCTTAGTAATAAATAAAAAGCCGTTTTAAAAGGCTACCGTTAAATTCCTAGAAAGCATTGTAGTGGATCCATAAAAGCATTTGTTTGAACTTAAAATAAAAACAGCAACCTTAAAGGTTAATTTAAATACTTTAAGCAAGGTTCGAAAAGCTATTAGAGTCTTTACAACATTGATTAAATAAAAGGCATTATCATTTTGCTAAGCAGAATCCGAACATATCAAAATACCAAACATATTTAATATTAAATTGTTCTTTATGGTTAAGTATCACAGTAAATGATATTAAATTTATATAAAAATATTTCGATGTTTTTATCAAAATACATTCTCAGCCTAACATCACATAGATAATAAATTACTGTTTAAAAATATCACATGACTTATAAACTAAGTATTTCTTAGATATAGGTAGGTAGAAAAAGTTTTTTTAGTATATTTTTAAACACGCAATTGACTGGTTATAGGTTTACCAGTTAATCGAAATATACCTATATAATTTTAATATAATCTATTATGATGAGTATCCAGGGGAAAAAATTATATTATAAAACCATCACAAACACAACATACCGAAAATAAATCATATTGCATGTTTTGATTAGGCCCTAGGTATTAATATTATACTACGTTTGCTTTATCTACGGTATTGAGTAGTAGTTCAAATATTGTTCAACGAACCAAAAATGTGTAACATAAATTTAGCGCTAACATAAAAATAGCGCTAAGGGTGGGTTTTTAACTTAGGCCTACCATCTAATTGTAGTGCATTTCTTTAAAATACTTCATAAACTATAACAAAACAATGACAATGAACGGTATTTGCCAAAAAACGAGGAAACCGAACTCTACAACTGGTCCTAAACCACATTGAAGACAGGATCACTCATTTGGATGTTAGAGGTAATTATGTATGGTAGAAATATTTAGTTTTTTTAATATATTCCCCTCACCCCGGCAAATCCTCCCAAAATTTTAGTTTTGAAACCCTTTACTATTGAAACCCTTTACCCTTACTTATTTAATAATCAATACAGAGGAAAACACTTTAAGGACATTTTATCTGTCTTGCCATAAAAGTAAAGTGATTTAGAAGTGTAGACCTGATTCCTTACAGGTAATGATACATAAATATTAATTTTAATATTTATGTATCATTAAATATATTCCTGGCTGTCATCGTTTCAAAGAGATTCGTTGTGTCATCGTGAAGTTATAACAAACAAAAGTTATGGGAGGGGGGTAAATTCTTAAGACAGTTTAAAGTCTCCACGAGGAGTTCATTCACCAAAAGGATAATTAATAATTTATTAAATTATTTGTTTTTATAAATTAGCAAATTGACTGGTTAAATTTAACTGTATGTTATATTTGTCTGGAATGGAAAATTTAAAGAGCTCAATTTCACCCGTAAGGCTTTTGATTCACCTGATTAACCAGTGTGTATCAAAAACAGTCTACCAACCAATTCTTTTTTTGTAATTCTATAATAATACAGGAATTTTCTTAATTCATTGTTGATCCACAAAATTAGGTTACTACAGTTGCTTGGATAGAAATAAAATTATTGTTTGAACCATGGTGTTCAAATCACTACCGATATAAGAAGTGTAAGACTACTACAAACTAAAATAGACATAGACATAGACATAGACATTCTTTATTCTGAATAAAATACATAAAACATGTACATCTCAGTCGTCAAAATTATATATGAAATTTGTACTATAAGTAAAACGAACATTTCTATAATATAAAGAAATATATCGAGCATTCAGGCAGACAGGAATTCGTCAATACTATAAAATTCCCTGTCGACTAAAAAACTCTTCAACGCCTTCTTGAATTGAAAGCCCCTCAGACTCCTGATTTCAGCAGGAATTTTGTTAAAAAATATAGGTCCAGTGTACACCATTCCTCTCTCAGAAAGGGTAAGGCGATGTCTAGGTGTGCGGAGATTTTCGCCATGCCTAGTTGGATACCTATGATTTGCGCCCACAACAGATAAGTTATCAATGGTATTCAACGTAGACAAGATCACTTTAAAAATGTACAAAGATGGAAATGTAAGAATATTTAGTGAGCGAAATGTCTCTTTGCAAGTGTGCAATGGGGGTAGCCCTTTGATGATACGGACAGCCCGCTTTTGAACCAGGAAAACCTTTTGAGCATGAGGTGACGCTCCCCATAGTTCAATGCCATAGGACATGACAGAGGAGAAACAGCCATGATAAACCATAAGAAGTGAGCCTGGGTCTAAAATAGGATTCAGTGTTCTGAGTGCGTAACAGATACGACTCAGTTTGCTGCATAGTTGTAAAATGTGTGAAGACCACGATAAATTACAGTCCACAGTCAGGCCCAGAAACTTGACAGAAGTCTCTTCTTTAATTCCAAGGTGATTAAAAGAGATGTCATTAGGACTTTTATTTTTTGTGAGAAATTGAACAAAGACGGTTTTATCTGAATTTAAAACAAAATTGTTGACTGATATCCAGCTTTGAAGTGCTCCTATGGATTCGTTAACTCTACTGAGAAGATCAGATTTAGGGCCACCAAAGAGCATCGTTGTGTCATCTGCATAGAATAAAGACTTGGTCATAGACAGTTTTTCAGCTAGGTCATTTATGTAAACGATGAACAGCAGAGGCCCCAAAATACTGCCCTGAGGCACCCCATACCTACATTCAGAAGACCCAGAACGTGTTCCAGAAATTTCCACAAATTGCCTCCGGCCTGAAAGATAGGACCGGAACCAAGCCAGTGGAACTCCTCGCACACCGCATCCTTCTAATTTATCCAAGAGGATGTCATGGTCTACCCGGTCAAAAGCCTTAGAAAGGTCACAAAAAATCCCCAAGGCTGGCTCCCGATTTTCAAGATTTGTCATTACACCATTAATGAAATCAATAGCTGCTCGAACAGTTGAGCGATTAGACCTGAAACCATATTGATTATCTATTAGGATGTTGTGTTTATCCAGATGATTCATCAATCTAACATACACAACTTTTTCTAGCACCTTAGAAATTGTACTTAAAATCGCAATAGGGCGATAATTGTTGACGTCACTTTTGTTTCCCTTCTTAAAAATAGGGACTATCTTAGAAGTTTTGTAAACAGTAGGGAAAATGCCAGAAGATAGGGAGATATTTAGAAGATAGACAAGAGGATCGAGAAGTGTTTTGTATACTTGTTTTAAGAGAAAGCTGGATATTTCATCTATTCCTGAAGATTTCTTTGATTTAAGGGAAAGGATTGCTTGATTCACTTCAAGTTTGCTAACAGGATTGAAAAATAAAGAACCAAATGAACTACAATTTTGTTTCTGCCTACGAGTATTTGGCTCTTGATTGGATAAGGATGCAACACTTTTACCAGTAATACTTGAGAAGTGACTATTAAAAAGGCTGACCACATCAGATAACGATTGAAGCGGAACTTCCTGACGAATTAAGGGTGGAAAAGAAACCTGTTTCTCTACCTCGCATGTCTCTCCCCGCACAACGCTCCAGACTGCCCTCTGCAAACAATCCGAGTTCTGGACCTCTCGAGAAATAGCTGCGCGTTTCTCTTCTAGCAAAAGTTTTCGAAAGACTTTTCTCCTACTTTTTAAGAGTTCCTTGAGAACAGGATCATTTGAATCGCGCACCATAATTCCAAGGTCGGCATTTCGATCCGCAAGTTGCTTTAATTCCCTGCTTAACTTAATTTTATTTTTGCCATTGTGCTTTTCCCGGACATTTTTAAAAGGAAAAGATCTATCGAAAAGGGTCTGTACAACCCCGGTAAAAGATTCAAATTGCTTGTTAACATCCCCAGTTTGAAATAACAAATTCCAATCTACCTGAGATAAAAAACCAACATAAGTCATTACATTTTGCTTTGAAAACACTCTCTTTTGATTTACTCTGTTAATCTTCTTACAACCAAAATTTATTTTTACTAGCTGAGCGTCATGATCAGAAAGTGAATTGAAAAAGGAATCACATGAAACTTCATCATAATGTAAATTGGTTACAACATTATCTAAAAGAGATTTACTATTTGCTGTAATTCTGGTGGCTTTTTTAACTAATTCACGGAGATTAAAAGATGACAGTATATTTCTAATCCTAATAACATGTGGATTGGTAGAATCTAAAAAGTTTACATTCCAATCCCCGCATATTAAAATGAACTCATTATCCTGCCGAACATTATGAATAACATTTTCTAACCTGTCAACAAACCCATTTAAATTGTTTTCCGGAGCTCTATACAAACAAATAAGAACAAACTTTAAATTGAACTTTTGGTCTAAACTATGTACGAGCTTGATATTTACAATGCAGAATTCAAAACATTTCTCATCGCAGAACCTTTTAATCCGGTCGTTCTTATTACTAGTTACATGAACTTCAAATGAGCTATTGTTATTATAATAAATACAAACACCGCCACCAGTGTTTGAGCCTCGACAAAATTTAGCAGCGCAAGTAAAGTCAGGGATTATAAGGGGTTCCTCCTCGTGCAGCCAGTGCTCCGAAAGACAGAGTATGTCAGGAGGCTGGGTCCACGAGGCACAGAGCTCGTCTATTTTGTAGCGAGCGCTCCTTATATTTAGGTGGTAAACAGTAAAAAAGTTCATATTGTTTGGCTCAAGCGGGGTAGGGGGTGTTTCTCTAAAAAACAGATATCATGATATGACTTTGTGGGTGTTGGAAGGGGTGGGAAATTTTCAGCTGAAGGAAACGTTTGTAGTAAGGCAGAGTTATCAGGAGTTTTCCAGGCTGTGTGAATAGGAGAAGAAGCCTGAGGAAAATCGTGCAAGAATACATCAGGGAAGGGCATTATAAGAGAGGTATCAACACTACGATCTTGAGCATTTGTAACAGTCAACCCAGACGCTGGAGCACATTTTTCACCCTCGTGCACTGGTTCAGGGGGAACAGCTGGTGTCAATTTCGGCAAGCGGCCTTCATTCTGCCTGATGAACTTCACAAAGGAATCGGCTACAACTTCTTTACCACGCCCGCTAAAGTGGAGGCCATGCTTGGTGAAGTGGGGTCTCGAGAGCATTGAGTTGACATCACCAAAGAACAAATTTAGTTTCCCCCGGTAATCATTGAATTGTTTAGCCAAAGTACAGTTCATGAAGAATATATCGTCGTTTAGTGAGGGATCATCATAGCGATAGGGCACACAGTTCACCAAGATGGTAGATTTCAGGTTCAATGAGAGAATGGAACGAACACCCTGAGATATTGTCAGTTGAGCTGGCTCGTTGCGATGTAAGTCATTAGTACCAGCTAATATAATGATAAAATCTTCTTCTTTATGATCTTTTACCATGCTAAGACCACCCCTAACGACTTCCTTCAGTTTAGCCCCCGGTTTGGAATACACAAATACATCGTAATCATCATCCAAGGACTTCATATATCTATGTATATCTTTTCCTTGGCTGTCGGCCAGTATTGTAAGTCGTTTCTTCTTAGATGTTTTAGCTGATGAACTCAATAGAGAATTTTTTGAGCTGCTAGAGGGCCTACATGAATTAGGGGTTGCTTCCTCGTGCACCTGAGCCTGGACTTGTAGTTTTTGACCGGCACAATCTGAGAGAGGCGAGGTGTCTGTAGAACGTACTGCAAATTTATTATTTATATTATTTATTGCGTTTGTTACTACAGTAGTCGCTTTAGGTTTCATAGTTTTCTTAGGTATGATAAATTTGTGTTCTTTACTCGAGATAGTATCAGGCATTGTAGTCTTATTAAGCTTCTCTACTAATTCTTTGTTTTCAGATTGAAGTAGGTGAACAATAGCATTTTTGTTTTTTATTTCTTCTTTAAGCTGTTTCTGAGACTCCACTAGGATTTCGATTTTTGATTTTAGAAGCTTGATCTCCTCTTCCGCCTTTTCTTCGTAACTCAGTGATTCTTCAAAACTTTCTTTTCTTTTCATTTTTTCATTTTCCAAAAGTTTATTCAGAAGTACATTTTCCTCTGCTACATCAGACAGATTTTTTTTTAGATCATTATTAACAGTAATTGATGCATCTAGTTTACTTAAAACACTTGTAATTTCGGGAATTAAATCAACAATAGAATCAGTTGAATATTTTTCTGATATCGCTGAGAGTGCTCCCCTTATATTTATAGCAAAGTCAATAACTTCATCATTTACTAGATCACTTCTTAAATTGCTTAGATCCTTCTTTGCTTCACGCATCAAATTACAGCGTCCACGTCGTGTCATTATTCCAGTCATATTTTACAGAGCCTGATTTTCTTTGACTGCAGCAATGCAATACAGATGTGTATAGCGGGACTTGCCTACTACTAAAATGAAGGCGCAGTCCTCCACGCCGCGCCGACCGTGGTCAGTTCTTATCAGTTGAGCTGGGCACCGCGAGATAGCATGAGCATGTACTTGCTGCAGATCACAAACTCCCACGCAAATTACCGGCTAGTTCCTCAGATCCCGCCGACGGTTGCAAACCTGCAGTTCTAATGCGCATGCGCGAACTTCAAAGTTTAAATTAACGTGAGTCTTATGGCAAACCAACGGTTTTTGCACTAACCTACTTGTTTAGCCAAACTACTAAATGAGACATTATAATGAAAAATCAGAGTTCAGACTTAAGTTCATGTATTGACAATAAAGTGCCACAAGTTAGAATTAAATTAAGATTGTCACTCACTCATTGCTTGATGAAATAACACAAAAACTACTGAAAACAACTTAACTCGTCATTCAGCAGACAAACCACGGTAGGTCAGGCCTACCAACCCACAGCGCTGTTTAGGTGAATCAAAAGCCTTACGGGTGAAATTGAGCTCTTTAAATTTTCCATTCCAGACAAATATAACATACAGTTAAATTTAACCAGTCAATTTGCTAATTTATAAAAACAAATAATTTAATAAATTATTAATTATCCTTTTGGTGAATGAACTCCTCGTGGAGACTTTAAACTGTCTTAAGAGTTTACCCCCCTCCCATAACTTTTGTTTGTTATAACTTCACGATGACACAACGAATCTCTTTGAAACGATGACAGCCAGGAATATATTTAATGATACATAAATATTAAAATCGGTTAAGAACTATGTAGAAGGAACGTTTAACATAAAAATCTAGCATATTTAATAAACATCGATTAAAACTTTTTCAGTGAAACACAAAATGTAGTTTCATGCCTCTAAAATTGTATCGTAAACTGATTAATGTTGTCATATAGTATTATTAGCAATAATAAATTATTATTACCGAAATTTAAATATTTTAGAGCATATTTCAAGAGTCTAAAAAAGATTCATGTTAATGTGTGTCAGAATTTCACCTATACAATAGCCGTAGATTTAGATTCCAACCATATTAAAGAGGTAAACATAAACGACACAATTCGTCTCATGAGTGTTTAGGCTTAATCGTATTCGAATACATTTGGGAAATCTACCTCAATGCATAATTTACAGCTTGAGCGCCGAGCGAGACCTCAGGGGTAAAGACCCAGCGGTTCGACTTAAATCGTATATTAGAAACGAGTGAAACTGTTCCATGGTTCAAGTTTAATTAATATTTAACACCATTATTTGATCTGATTATTATATATAAAATTCTTGAATCACCATGCGTTAACTGTAGATAGATATTATACTTTCGACAACACCCCAGTTAATCAGATACTTAAACTCCCATTTATATTTCTACATCGATCGTATGCTAAAAATATTTTTAAATAGTCACTCTTACTCTTCTTCTTACGGCTTTTAGATATTTTATCGACATGCAATGACTTTTTGGTTAATTTTCTTAAGGTAAGCACTGTAATCTTTCCCTTTAAAACCCCTAAACTACTCGTTGCAATGGGCCAGCAGGCTTCTGCTGCAATCTGAAAAAGCGAGATACTGTAGCAGCAGTAGTCATTTGGGCAAGCCAGAGTAAATGGAAACAATTCACGACTGAACAGTTGTCACCCGTGGTTGGAATCGAACCAGGAGCTTCCGGTATACCGGGTTAATGTCCTACCACTGAGCTACCGCCTCAGTATTATAGTTAGCTTGTTACCGTTATTCTTGCTTTTTAATTTAAGGAATTTATCATTGCTTAATTCTTTTTTTAGGAAAAACAAACTTAACCTCATTGTAGAAGTCACTCAAAATAAAGTATTACAAATAACCATAAACCTCAACAACTAAGTTAAATATTTATTACATCCTAAAACTAATATTACCCTAGTTTTGGAATACATCGATCAAGGTTCTTGCTTTTACAAGATTAATCGTTCTCTCCTCAGCTGGGGCTGATACATGGACAAATTAGTGTCAGATCGGTGTATTATTAATGCTGAGGCTGCTAATAATTAAAGCTGAGGATGAAGAGTAATTAAAGTTGCCGAGAAATGATTATGTTTTCTTAAAATTTACCTACACTCGAGTAATTATATAGGTATGTTTAGGTTAGCTTTGTTGAGCAAACTGGATATAATACGTGGGTATATGTTTAGTGAACTAGTCTTATACTTAAAGCCTTAATGCTTTGTACTTAGTTTAAAGCATTGTCGTATGTATAGATAGTTTTGTTAACGACTACTTGGTTGTCGTATATATAGTATGATTTACGCTTCCTTGGTATTTTATACCCTCGCCTTCATATAATCGGCCAAAGATTGATGTTTACTATAAATGTTCCTGAAATATTGTTATTTGTTTTTGTTATCAAGCTACTGATGTTCTTTTTTGGTGGCTTTTTGAACTTTATAAAGCCAACATAAATGACGATTTATAAAAAACAATTAGAATAATTTTCATAGCTAACTTATTGATTTCCCCTTCTCAAGTGCGATTTGATTTTAAAACGCACTTAGATTTCACTAAAACTTAGTCTTGTAACCGAGTTAATAAAAAAAATGCTAAGATGCTGATACTGATGTTCTATTTTGGTGGCTTTTTGAACTTTATAAAGCCAACATAAATGACGATTTATAAAAAACAATTAGAATAATTTTCATAGCTAACTTATTGATTTCCCCTTCTCAAGTGCGATTTGATTTTAAAACGCACTTAGATTTCACTAAAACTTAGTCTTGTAACCGAGTTAATAAAAAAATGCTAAGATGCACGTTTGCATTATTCAATGCAAAGGAATATTATTATTCAAGAAATTTTAATTTCAAATTTACACTATTTGTATATACAGTTAAAAAAACTTATGACATCATGAAATCCAGCTATCTATATTTATAAGTTTCTAATCACTCGCTATTATCGCACTTTCGTTTATAACCACGAAGGTACCACCACTTGCCAATTTCCATTGGCAGAACAAGCCTTGAGGTCAAGCTAAAAAAGAAGTAATTTAAATCAAAATATCTGTTCCCTAGGTCCTGGAATTTTGGAATTCGTTGGCCGTGTGAAACACGTTCTTCTTTATGTGTGATATATAAAATGATATTCAAGTGACGAAGAATAACGTGTCAACAATGAAGTAAATAAAATGAAATATTTTATTTTATCCAAATAGTAAAAAATATGATAATAATATCGACAATAAAAAAGTTAAAAATCATTAATTATCGTCTTCAAGATTTTTAAATATAAACTTTAAACATTCTTTTGTCAAATAGTTAACTTACATTGCAACTAATCATAGTAATTTTAGAGTAATTTGTTTGATAATTTAATTGAAAAGCTGCATAAAATATTTCAAGTCCATTGTTAGCTTTAAGCTTAAAGAAAGATTCAATATTTATTTCCGTTTTAAACATTTGTAAACATATACCTTGTTTTATGATCTAATAAGTAAATGACAACATGTAATGACAAAACGACAAAGTCATAAAAGGCTACATGACAATCACACGTTGGCAACAGTGCATAGAATATAAATCTCAGTCCGTTAAATGTTACTTAGCGGTGGCCTCGACGAAAGGAAGTAAACACTTTGATGGTTGAAGCTGTTCACGCCAAATACCCTTTACTGCACTGAATCACGAACCGGTTCTATCTCAACCTCAATTAAGTAGTCTAAAACGCCTTTATACTTGGGATAGAACCACAGCTTACAAGTATTACATTACAGATTTTTACATTACATTACAATTATCATTATTACATTACGTTATTACATTACAAGGGTACATTACAGAGCTTACAAGCTTTATTCTTTTACTGGATGGTCGGCGATTTATAAGTTAAATCTAAACAAATCTATAATGAAAGCTTGAGTTATTTGATATCTTTTTTCCTGTGAATGCAATATTTTCTTTTTAATTTAAATACATTTCGTTATATTTTGTATATGACTTACAAAAAAGGTGGGAGATTTTTTCTACCTCTTGGGCTTTGACGCCCTGCATAAGCATATTACATTAGCCACATAACCTCGCGTTTGATAGTGTAGCAATAAGATGTTATTACAAGCGGCAATACTGCAAGACTAAACCAAGCTTATAATTACTCCTTAGTTTCGCTCTAAAGAAAACCTCCTTGTCTAATTCCTCCTTTTTATTAAGAGTTCTATTACACATGACTATATGGTTTTTGACATTCAGGTAAATAGTTTAATTCTACACTGACGTTCAAGTTATTAGTGTTTTAAGCCGTAAATATAATTTATAAAGCAACATTTATACATTTTCTCACTATACGGCCTACATTTCACATGGAGGAATACATCTTGGCTTAGTGTTCCTTAAGTTTTTATTAAATGTTTCATAAGTTCTTTGTTTGAAATTCATTATTGGTGATGGTGATTTTGATTTTTGCGGACATTTGCCATCACTGTCAGACGACAAACATATTTGCTTATGAAAAATTTAATAGCAAATGCCCGACCAAACAACTTATTTAAGGGTATTAGTGGTAAAATTGTCGTAATGGAAAAATTAATGCAAATAACTTTGTAGAAAGGTAGGACCTAATATAGTTAC
The DNA here is from genome assembly GCA_035578135.1 of Flexamia atlantica. Taxonomy (NCBI): domain Eukaryota; kingdom Metazoa; phylum Arthropoda; class Insecta; order Hemiptera; family Cicadellidae; genus Flexamia; species Flexamia atlantica. Next base: position 4,107,169 of record JAQJVK010000028.1, read on the forward strand.
CATGCCACAGACTAGCTACAAACTTAGGTTTTCAGCCAAGTAACCGACTTCTTTTATTTGCATTTGATATTTTACGGCAGAAACTCATTACGAACGCCGGACTTAATATAGGCCATATCATAATGAAAGTTTAGGGAAATTACATTTTGCCTCAAGAAAGTATATTCATCAGACTCATCATTAATATAACAAACTGGCATTAATTTGTTCTTGTATCAGTCTCAGCTGAGGAACAAAATGATTAATGATCCACAAGCAAGAAGCCAGGGTGAAGTCTCTTAAAACCCAAGTTATATATTCTTACATTTTACGAATAACTGACTTAACACATAGGCCTATTTAGGTACCCTGACTTGTTTTACCTGGTTAAATAGCGTTGCTTTAATAAATATAAGTAAATAATGCTCATTTAGTTTGACCAAAAATTTTGTAATTCTGTAATTTAATTGCAAACGTAATTTACAGTAAATGTAATGCATGCTTAAATTCAAACATAAATTTGAAATCTATTCTAAATGAATGTAACTAAGATGTAGAGGCCTATAGTCAATAAAGTAAATTGTAAATTATTTTTAATTTCACAATGGAAGCGTGCCTTCGAAAGACGAAGGGCACCAGATTGATCCTATGCAAGGTCTTGAGAGAACTTTGCAAAGGTTCTAGTCTGGACCAAGCTACCTTTGATTGCTGCATTACATTCTAATAATCCTTGTAAATAAATCAATTTTCGTCATACTGTATTAAAAACAGCTGTTTTTAATGCATGTTTTCCGGACCTAAATACGCTCTTTTTATTCCTAGGAATTAAAAGCTAATGTACTCGATACCAGCTGATCTCTTTTTACTCCTAGGACTAAAAAAGGCAAAAAAGTGCCGAGTACATCAGCTGTTTCATTTTTGTCGATTATTATCATAACTATCGTTCACGAAACTCTTTCATTTGAATACATAGTATCGATTTCAACGATCGATATTAGCAATCGACTGTAACTCATTGTTGCATTGTTGTCGGTTTAAAGTTATCGAATCAACAATCGATAGTCAGGAATGAACCTGCGCATGCGCAACAGCTGATCTGATTGGGCGCGTTCAGCCGCAATCACCGGTGGTTAACCGGTTACCATAGTCACTAATAGGCAAATCCACCGCATATTGACAGTCAACAATGTCCGGTTACTTACCGAATCCACCGTAAACACAACATTGGTGGATGCACAACAATGATCGGTAGGTAGTACATCCACCGCTACCGTTCACTTATTATAGGTTGGTAGATTACCCACCGGTGCGGTGATTGCGGCTCAACGCGCCCATTGTTTCAAGTTCAAGAGTCAAGTGGAAAGAAACATTGAGGTTATGAAGGTACGAACGTAAATTTTACTTTTGTTTTGATTTAAAACTTAAAGATTTTTGCATTATGACGAAAAATATAGTTCGTCACTAAAATCAAAAGTGTCTTCAATACGAGCTCCAGTTTAACAGCCGAGGCGAAACTTTGATCCTAGTGACGAAATATAATATTGTCTTTGTCAGTACGAAAGCTTTTATTTCATGTATTCTACGCTCATCTTTCACTCAAATTTGGTAAAATATCCTTTACTGGATGGTAGTCGGCGTTTTATACGTTAATCTAAACTGATCTAATATAAATTATTACGTTATTTGATAATTTTTTCCTTTGATTGCAATATACTCTTTTTAAATTTAATATATTTCGCTATATTTTGTATGACTTTATAGCAATAGTGGAGAACTTTCATTATCTCTTGGTCTTTGATGTCATGTATAAACAGATTACATTAACCACATCACCCTGCGTTTGATAGTAGCAATATGATGTTATTACAAGCGGCAATACTGCAAGACTCAAGCAAGCTTATAATTAATCATTAGTTTCGTTCTGAAGAAATGTTCCTTGTCAAAATCCCACTATTATTAAGAGCTCCAATATTATAGACGTGACTATAAACACAATTGCTATCTCTGCTATTATACTAAAGTGAGGATTTCAGGAAACTTGAATGAACTAAGTCCACCAAGGGTATTATAAAGAGTTCATACTCTAATGTTTAATGATATTAGGTAGGACGTATGTTTAAATTGTAGACAAAAATTTCAAAACAAAAGTATCTGCTTAGAATATTCAAAATAATAATATATCCCACATTTACTACTGCCACGAAGATGCTAATAAAATTACCATTTGAAGTTATAACTAACAGTACACGATGTTTCTTTATTAGAGCTTAAAACATCTATTTAAGAGGTTTTCATTAATGATCTTTCTGTCACAGTTGAAATATAGCTCATAGATAACTTTACCAAGGCTGTATTGTCAGGGAATATTATGTCGTGTTGAGGTTTAAGATTCGTGTGCTACCCTGGGACCAACGAAAGGCACGTGTAGAGAGGGGTTGAAAAGGTCTTTTACAGAAATATTGTCGTCAATAACTACAACAGAACTCATTCACAAAATATTATATTTTTTTGTCTTTTTATAAAAACGTTAAAATCTGATCTTGAATAATAATGCGTTGTTTTAATCCTTTCAGATAGCTGTTAAGAAGTTTATCGAATCACCCCTCCTATTTAATTAACAAAACCATTTATTTTAGTAATAGTGGTAAAATTACGAACATTGTTTATGAGGTCTTCGAATCTTTCCTAAAAGTTAGTGCACTTTTAATAATCATCAAGTATTGTAGTAAAATATTTTTCTGTCAGTGAAATTGACATTATACCGAATGTCTGACCCAAAGTGAACAAATAGCTAAAATTTATTATGAATCTCAAAACAAACTTTTGATGGGGGTCTGCCATTTTGAAAATGGCGGCTTTATAATGGTGGTAAAAAATTAAAAGACAGTCACCCATCATAAGTTAGTTTTGCGTTTCGAAGTTAAAAACTTAGCTATTTGTTAACTTTAGGTGAGACACTCGGTAAGATAAAATGTAAAGAAAAATTAAGTATAAATGGCGCAAATCCCAATTAAATGCAATCTTAAAAAATTACAATTTTAGTACAAATTTCACCAAACTGTACAATAACTCATATAAAAAACTATATCAACGTTGTTGAGTATTTAATGTTTTAGTTTGCGTTAAATTTACCCCCCACCGCAAATTTTACCCCAAACCACTAACTCTATCTACTAGTTCCAGCGGTTTAATCTTGTCAGCTTAATCAACTGCCTGAGATTGAACACAAGGGGTCTTAAGTTTAGGTAATTGTAAGATGATTGAGATAACTATTAATAAAATAATACATGACCTACTACTAAATGAAAAATCCAATTTCCCACAGAGGGTGTGGTCGGCGCCTCATTTTTATGAGCAGACTTATAAACGTGCAAGAATTTACTCCTCGAGCCTATCGTGAGTACCGACCCTTAACTCGGCATTTTATCATGGGCAGTATACATTAGGAAACAAAAAGTGGCAAGAAGAAATTTATCGTATTATCCTTGGAATAGCTTGGAGCTAAATGAACTGCAACTTTTTTTAAAATCATCAGCCATACCTTCCATTCATATTTTACTCTGTTGGTGTGTGGTGTATGGTGGTGGTCGGAAGTTGTTCACTTAGCCTAATAAATTGTTTAGATTAAGGCAAAATTTCACCTTAATCGAAAAGGTCATACTTCCCGTGATCGGATACACCAAAAAATAATACATTTATGATAATCTTTTACATCGTCATTAGCGTCAACTAAGGAGCGTCAATGCAAGGAGGTTCACACAAAAGTTAGCACACCAGTAGAGATTGTCATTCACTGACAAGAGTGCCCTACAAGAACATAGGTCCGGTTCAGTGTCGAAAAGCCCTTAATCTACTAAATTTGTCTTGCATTTAAAAGCATCCTGCGAAATGTGTTAGAGGTTTTCCAGTTGGGGAAAGGCAGTATGTATCCACTGATATTTCTTCCATCAAGCTACATTCAGGATCTGGAGTAGCTTGTTGCCAACATTTTCTTATTTGTTTTGAGCGTGTGGTTTAGCGTGTATCCCTGTCATTCCAGAGTTAAGGGGTGTTTTCGAGACGTTCCTTTAATCCCAAGGGTCAACAGGTAGATTTCAGGACCACGTGAATCATCCCTTTCAATCCACAAGATAGGGACCTGCACACGTTCTCCCTCGGAATTCTCCCTTGTGCTTTCGTCCAAGTTCTATCTTAAGTTCCTCTATTTACTCTATTTACTGCTCTACTTATTTTGCGTGAACAAAATTATTGATTATGGTAATAATGTCAACCTACATCACTTGGGCTAGTTTATGTATATTTCAATAATCGATAGTTTTGCTGGTTTTCGTGAGCTGGTTTTCTTTTAAGATTCATTCCATCAATTGGACTTTTGTTGAGGGGGGGGGGCTTTTTGAGCTTCTTACGGATATACATATACAAGTGCAACAAAATCAACAACTCAACAGCACCGTTTGCAAAGGTCAGCTAATAATATGTTCTTATTTGTGGGAAGCCACCCCTCGGTGTGTACCGATATTATTAAAAGGAGTGGGTTTGTTTTATTTCCTTCTTGTGGTGGTAGGATTTCCGTTAGTCGATAAATGACCAGTGTAGCACCCGATTACAGCAAGGTTTATGAAATGATTGTGGAGACAAAGAGTCCACAATCATCATAAACCTTGGCGTCGGCCAAGAAAATAACTAAAAGATCTTGGCGTCGGCTGAATCGGAAAATAACTAATGAGGCCAGCACTTGCACGAGCATGAACTAAACATGGAATTGTAGAAAGCATGTATAACACATAAAGAGTGCTCAGTAAATACTCACCCGATATACACTTTTGTGACTATTAAAGTTATAAAATCATTTTATAACTTTAAAGGCAGTGTTACAATAAATAATTGGAAGAAAAACTCTCTGCGTTAAAAGAAGACAATCCACTAATTACTGTAACCACCACTAGAGGCAATGAAAAGTTAAGAAGAAATTACTTCGTTGTTGAAAAGGGATCAGTTTCATATAGTTGACAAGATTCATTATTCATGTCAAACTTGATTTGGAGGTTATCTCAATAATGCTTACTGTGGAATAATACAGGGTGTTTTTTTACGTAGCCCATTTTTAAGATTGAATAACGCACATATAAATTTGAAATGAGTTTTGTTTTATTGGTTTTTATATTTTATACCACTTATTGTTTAAGACTGATCACATTTAGTTTATATTGTGTGCTCAAAAAATCCGCCATTGGCATTTGTATAAAGTAGCGCTTTCTCCATCAACTTCCCGAACACGTGTTGCAAGGTACCTCTTTGAATTTCATGCATTAAATTTGTTATGTTTGTTTTGAGGTACTGAATATCCTGTGAATTGATTTCTTAGGCCTTATTTTTTATGTGTCCCAAAGAAAATAATATAGTGGGGCCAAATCTGGGGATCTTGGGGGGAAATAATCCTTCACAGACAAAATAAAGCTTTGGGTTGCGTTAAAAAAATAATAAATACACCTTGTAATAGAATATGCAATACCCAGAGTATTATTCTTGCAACGCAATATTTTAGGCTGAAAAATATATTGGAACATCAGTTCCATGAGGAAGTGACCGTGTGTGACTATGTCGTGTGAACGGGAAGCTTACCAGCAACAGCAATATATTATTCCCTTTGAAAGCGCCAGAATAAACTGCAGCCCTGATTACCAAATACGTAGTTTATGTTACAGATTACATGGCTGAGTGTTTATTTTATTGTATTTACCAAGAATTGTGTTTACGTTGTTTGTTATTTTTATATGAGAGTTCAAACGTTAAAGTATTTTGCTTATAACTGTAAGCCACCTTTGAATTAAAAATGTACTTTCTTGGATGAAGTTTGATACACCATTTTTTTTCTTTATTAGCAGATAGAATATATCATAATATAGTCAGGGTAACCAGTGGTTTTGTTCTCAATGTGCAAATAAATGTACTGTATTCAATATGCTAACAATCTTTCCCCTCTTGTACTTCAACTAACAAGAGAAACAAAGGATTTTTATCACAGTTACATAACCTTGTTTCACATTAAAACACAGGCCTGTTCAAAATTTTGTTCTTGGGAAATAAAGCCCTATTTCAACACAAACTAGTTAACAATCGTATATTTCGCAACAATGGCCGAAAATGAGGTTTTGCAGGCTCGAGATCATGTTTCAAATTCGAGACGAAGTCGAGAATTTGAACCAATCGAGAGCAGCAAACCCCTTTCGGCCGAGGTGCGAACGCTATTTTTCACCCCACTACACAATGAAATATACCCTAAATAATAAAAAAAGATTATTATTTGACCCACAAAAACCAAACTTTAAGGTTATGAGCGACGATACAACTTCTTTATCATGATTCAAACAAACACAGCTATGAAAATAATATGATCGCAAATATCCTGTCTTTGGAACCTATTGAATGCTGTATAATTATGTGATGTTCTGACGTTGTTTCAAATAAGCGATCAGCTGACTTTCGGCCCTAGGACCCCCAACGTTTTCGGTCCTGTGGCGACAAACAGTGTGTTTCGGTCCGCGTTTGACGTTTGTAAAACAGGCGATTTCGTCGTAGTGTGGTAAAAACTTATGTTTTTACGACACCTTCAATACCCTATTAACGAAAGAGATATAAATAAGTGTAAAACACAAATACATTAAAACATAATAAAAAATAAAATAACAAATACGTATAAGATGGCATCCGAAATTTGAAATTAAAGTTGGGATTTACTCAGGATTTTATGCATCGTGCTACTTTTAGATAGCCTGTTATAGTTTTTTAGATTTTTCCGAACTAAAAATTTCCTAAAGAAAGCAAAATCTAATTGACGCTATTAGAAGCCATAAATTCCATTTTTAATTAGAGGTTAACATACACGAGAACCCGTTAGAACATTGCCATTTCTGTAGAGACTAAACATAAAATTTTATGAGAACTACAATGTCATCAGGATCACTAGAACCGTTTGTGGGGGAAACCCCTGAGAGAGATGCAAAACTTAATCCAACAAATTTAATCATCCTACTTCGTAAAACCAGCATGGAACAACAAAGGTTAACGTTATACCTTCCATTTAACGTCAAGCGGCATATAAACTTTATACATCGCATTAGATACGTTGTCCTCATGTAAATGTGTGCGTCTCGTGACATGTGTTCTAATCTCACTTCCTCGTTACTTTTATTTACCTTAAGAGTTGTGCTACCTTGTCAAGAGATACTGTAATCAGTTTTCTAAACGAATTTTATAGAAACATACGTTTTTTGTCTACGTGCATCTATTTCTTCTACAACTAAACAAGTTACTAATAGTATTGAAAAAAAAATCCTAGAAATAAAATGCATTAAGATTATTGATTTAGGGAAGAGGAGGTACTGGATCTTTGCATTCTCTTCATGGGTGACGCTTGGTAACCTTAAATAAGATCTGAAGAAGGAAATAGTTTGTTTTTTTTCTGAAAGATCTATATATAATTGTATCCGTCAGCAGCATTATTAAATATCATTAAATAGAGTAGAGTCAGGGCTAAATCAAATATGTTTATTATTTTATTTTTTTGACTGATGCCATCTACACAACTCATACATTTATTGTTAATAACAAAAGACTACATAAAATCTACATTATTGAAGTTTTTTACCTTAACAACATACCAGAGAAAGATGTAATCAGTGTCTGTTAAAAAAATAGCAGGGTCCTTTACATTAATAATCAGATTAAATTCTACTGTTTGAAAAATCTTAATAGATTGTGTGATAAAAATAATGGAAACTAAACAATATTGTAATGAAGTCTTATTTTTTTCACTTTTTTGGAAGGACAATATAAATTTTGGTTCACTCTTTATGAGAGAGATATATTGATTGCATTTCTCAGAAAAAATAAAAAAATAAAATATAAACATAAACATAACATACAGAAGAACCCGAGCAGAAATTAAAGTACGCAATACCCAGAGAACACACTACGTTTTTGGGGTAGGGGGTTTGTCCGTCAGTAAGTAGATTTTCATTTGGCAAACAAAAACAAAAATAACCATGATATGTGGGGGCAAAATATGATACAAGGCCGGACTCATCTTCACGCACAGGTTTTTAACCTATGTGAAGATTAATTTCTTAGTTTTAAGTTGTCCCATTGTAAAAAATTGTAATTTTGATTGAAATTAAAATGTTTTGAATTGAATTGAACTTGTGTTTTTCTTTATAATTTTACATATTCCGTTCTAAAGCAGGAAGATGCAACTTGTGGAAATCCAAGAGGGGAATCCACAAGGTCAATACTGTGACTGTGACCGTGGGATGAGTATCAGACTATGGATTTCATGGTCAATGTCTGTCTTCTGGGCTGGTAGTCAGCCTCCACATGACTGTAAATCTTATTTAAAATAGATTTTTCCTTTGTGTTTGTTTTCCGACATGAGATCATACCAAGCTTTGGACATATTAGGTGGGAAAGGCCAAACAATGTATCAAGGATTTATTTTATTAGGCTTACTGGCTGAAGTAAAAAGCAATCAAATTTTAAGTTTATTGTTGGTTATAATTAAAGAGTATTTTAATTTAATGTAGTTTAAATTTTTAGGCTATTTAAAAGTTTAAACCTTTTAACGTACCTTTGTGAATATTATTTTTATAATTTATGCATGGTAGATATTTTTAAGTTGAAAATTTGTAAGCACCACACAGAAAATTATAAAACTATGTTAAATTTTACTATCAACGTAAACTAAAGCATTTGAGTATTACCTAAAAGAGGTACTACATAGTATATTTAAATTGTTATTACTCTGTTTGGCAGTTTTAGTCTCTAAAGGCACAATGTTAACAATGTATTGTTCATAGTTTGCTACAACAACATCAAAGCCACGACCCTATCTCTTTGTTCTTTATCATGGTATCCATGTATTGACTTAGTGTTTGACTTTGTAAACAGGCTTGATCTTATATTCATGTATAACACATAAAATAAAATACCAAGTATAATTTTTTACAATATGGCCCGAGAAGTTTTTCATTTTTCATGATATTTTATACAAACCAAAATATTTTTCAAAGCTAAGACTTTATAGTTAATAAATCCATTAATATTATCAATATGATCATGTTGTGAACTACAAAATAGTCATTTAATACGACCTGAGTGTGATTTAGTATAAATTTAACGCTCTGATCGAGTCGATTAATCAATTTTAGTAGAAAGGGTACACGATTATTTATTTAGACAAGTTTACAAGTTATAATTAATTTTGCAATCTTTCAATCACCAAATTAAATTAAATTCTTCTAGTTACTGTGCATTTAGCACAGTTGTTAAATTCTCAAATGCCACATGGTTTAAACTTTTTTGAAAATTCAAATGTAATGTCTTGCAAATGACGAATAACGTACTTGAACTCTAAGTTGGTTTTCATTTTTGTGAGAACCAACTCAGAGTTCAAGTACGTTATTTTTCATTTGAAAGATGTAGTATATTGCTATAGTTTTGTATTTACAATTTGATATGGCCCAATTCTTAAAACTTATTCTTAGTCAAAAAATAGGTCATACATAGACTAGGTTGGAAATTGAAATATTGCCTAACCCAAGTGATACAAAAATCTTACACATTATACCAGAGGGCTTTATATCAGATTCACCACACTTTGTTTGTTCATCAATGATATTTTGTGATAAAGAACAACCTTTCAATTACTGATAGTCTGTTTATAAAGAAACTATATAATGAATGAATATTGAAAAAATCATTCTTCTCAATTTTAAAGTTCTGGGACTGTGGCGCGTCCTGTAATCCAGCTACTTGGAAATAACGAATTGTGGATATACAATAACGAATTGTGAATTGTGGAATTGTGGAATAACGAATTGTGGACTATGAGCGATAGCTCATTAGAAGTACTGCTTTATAGCCATTGGTTTTATAAACACTGTTATAAAGCATGTAAATTATAAATAATAAATAAATCAATAAATAGCTTGTGGACGCGACGTTCCCTAGTGGGGATTAACGTCCGCACTATTGAGTACTACGATCATTATTACGTGCACTTGATAATGAACCTTCAAACGATTCCAAACCAGTGGTAGGGTAGTACCAAATAACCAGGATCACTCGATAGTAGCAGGTAATTTAAACCATTTTGGTTATAATCAGTGATTCAGAGGCTATACAATCATGATTTCTTCATATTGTTTATTTTGTATTAATAAATCGGATCTTCCAAACTAATCTATCTGATGTATCAGAGTTTGTATAAACGTGGTTGGGAACACCTCAATGGTAACAGCTGATATCTAATATTATCAAGTTTAAAATTGATAAAGCCACTAAAGTTAATTAACTGATTAACATTAGTGTGTTGCGCAGTTGCTATCTTAGTATAATTTGCACACGCTCGAAAGTACCTTTTTGATCTTCCTCATTTCCCACATTAGCTCCGGCCCAATTTCCACTTTCGACCCTAGTGAAAATGATTCGGCTTTGTCATACTCTCTAAAACAGGTAGAACGAAAACACAGCTTTAACCCTGCAGCATTCCACGAACTTTAGCTACACTAGTGGATCCCCTATTTCAGCGGGTGTATTTTATCGTCAGAATGTTTACCTTTGAAGTGGAGCCGACCGAACGGGAGGTCACGTTCATGCGCTCCCTGCAATTAAAATGTAAACGAATCCCTGCCTGTCAACATCCACGTGTAGGCTTCGAGCATTTGCGCTAAAAAATAATTGCAGTTTAAAATGCACGTGGGCTTTATTTACATTTAAATTAAAACTAGCCATTCAACACGTTTTTGTAAAATTGAAATACGAATACAAGCTTAAACAACAAATTTAACTATACTTTTGTAATTTATCCCCCAACAGTATAAAAAGTTGGACGGTTTTCCCAATTAATTTATTTGCCCAAAGAATTAATGGAAAAGAAAAATTATCTATAGTTAATTGGATTGATTATAGAGTTGAAAATACATTAAATTATGTTATTCGCAGATGCAGATTTTAGTTGTGCACATTGTATTGTTATTTAGTACTTCTTCCTCAAAGGAGGTACAAAAATTGAGTTTGCAATTAATTAAACTCCAAGAATATACCAAGCTTTATGGATTACTTTTTTAATGCCTTTCACTAATACCCTTGATAGATAATTATGTGTTTTATTTCACCTGTTAAGAAGTGAATGGAGAAGTGAAGATGCTGTATAAGTATGGAAGGATAGCATAACTTTACTTCCAAACGAAGTATTAAAATTTGAATGTATTAAGAGAAACTCTTTTATTATAAGGGATAGATGGTTTTCAAGGGGTGATTTAAGGAATTCAAGATTTAAACTGTGTGACCTAATTAACTAAGTAATAACTATTCAGATCAATTAGTATTTAAATATAATAAAAAACCATCCCGCTTGACGAAAGTTTAGCATATAAAGAAAGTTAAAGTAATAAAATATCAACTGCAACTTGAAATTCAGGTTTGATTGAAGCTTTTTGCTTTACAGGCACAACGAAGATAATAAATAGGAGCATTGCTACGGGGTCTAAGACTGATACACTCGAGTTGTTAAAAATTAATGATTCAATAAGTAGAAAGCAGTTACATATATGCAAACAGAGGAAAACCGAGGCACCAGAGTCCCATATTGACATAATAAAATATGTTTGTCTTCATGCAAAGAGCAAATCCATTAAATGTCTCTGGAGAGTTGGAAAACGCACTTTATATTTAAAATCGTCAATTTTCCTTTCGTTTGCAGTAGAAAAAAAAGTTTTGATTATTAAACTACATTTATTTTTTTAGAAAAAAACGTATCACATAAAAATTTAAAGGATTTGTTGATTTAATTAAATCTTGCTTAGGATGTATACCAAAAATAACTGTATGAAGGACCTGTTTATGTTTTAACAAATATTCCGAGATCATAATGTAAACTGTTTATACGAACGCCAGCCAAACCGACGTTGTGGATGTGAGAGGTAATATGGAGGTAATGGGGCGGAAGATCTCCGATCAAAATATCGTTTCCAGCACCCACCTCAATACCAAGAATATATCTTATTTTTAATAAAACTTACTCTATGTTTCTTGTAAGTATCTCTTTTTTTCAAATCCTAGCTCTCAATACGACTTTCAGCCAACCACGTTTTAGCTCGTAACTCATTAATGTCTGCCACATAACTAATATAGTGTGCTAACAATAAGCAAAAGTCATTGTTGATAATTGATCGTATTGATTTTGTTGTTATTAGTATTTTGGCCTAGTGAAAAGTGGCCTATCATGGGGGACGTAAGCCTGAGACCATCATAACTGTTAGTTTTGAGAGCCCCACTTGCCAAGACTCAATTCGCTCATTTTCATATCATTAAATATAGAGGCCTACATATAATTATGAACTGAATTTAACACAGACGTGCATAGAAGTAATAAATTATTAGAACGATTATGAAAACAAACCGGGGGGTAAGGAAGGGATAAACCCAAAAACCTTGTTTTGACATTCGTAATGAAAAAAATAAAAAAGATCAAATTCTGGCTTAAGCCATTGAATTTAGCTTGAAAAAATGATTTGGTATTTCAATTTCATATTTCCATGGCAGCAAACCTGCATACTCAGTTCCCATATTATTCTTATAAAGAAAGTTGCTATATCATTATAGTATTAAAATTTATATTAGTTAATTGAAGGCTCCGTCTAAATGATTCATTTCAGCGTTGGGAATTCGCTGAGTATGTAGGTCTGCTGCTACGATTTTTTAGGCATGCGTCTAGCTCGGACACCCTGTAATTAGTATTTAGGCAATTCGCTGACAAAATCGCTTCGAAGATCGTTCACCCCGGTCTCGTATGATAGATATCACCAGCCGGGAGAAGTTCCGTATTTTATAGCGTTATCAGGTGATATTACTTCTGTCTCATATGTTTTCCTTGATTTATTGACATCACTTTTACTGCTATCACAATCAATATCGATAGTAAATCATTTTAATGATAAGTAAAATTCGGGTCGTTATTTCGCTCTCAAACCAACCTATGGCTTCTTATTTGAAAAAAAAAATTGTTAGATTAAGTCATTAATCAATGACCAATTTAAAAACATAGTTTTTCATCGTATATATTTGTCTCGAATAATTTTACCATACAATTGTATGTTAAGTTTAACATGAATCCAAACTTTTATGGATGCACGTCCAAGATATTTTACCAAACATTTATAGAAAAAGGAAAAGAATACCTGTTTGGGAATAACACCGAGTGTACCGTAATTGAACGACTCAAACAAAGCCATTCTAAATAACTCAATCGCTAGGAACGAAATCATTAGGACTAATGCAAGTCGATCAAGTCTTGAATCGCTTGCAATCATAGATGTACCTGCTGTTTTACATTTCTCTGTGACCTCCTTTCAGATTTGTTTGTCTATGTTCTTATGGCTAGGAGAAAAAAACAATCTACGTATGGATAACGTAATTATTTTACTGTTACGTTTGTTGTGCAGTTTTCATATAAAATTAACTGAAAATATCCAAAGCTTCTGTAAACTGTCCTGAGTTTTCAGACTCCGCTAGTATTGCAGCATCGACTCCTGAAATATCTCAAAACAAAAGATTATTAAATCTGATTATTTTTAGATTTAAAAGGCATATTCTTTCACTGGGATTTGAACTTAGGTTTAGGCTTAGCCTACAAAGCCAACCATTTAAACAATAAATTATTTAAGATAAGCTTAATTTAGAAAGTGTGCCGTGCGCGTCACTTTTTTATATAAAGCGCCAAACCAGGTACTGGCCATAATACCTGAGCAGAGGCCAGCCCACCTGAACCTTCTAGAAAGACAGAGGGAAATTTTGGATTTGAAAAGCCTGGTCTCTCCCCTTTCCAAGACTAATCCGACTGCAGGGCACTTGGCTGTTCAAGCGGATAAGTATTAACGCTAAGTTTAAGTATTAGGACTTTTTCCCTAAATTGATATCAGGCAATTATGTTTTAGTTTAACTTGGTTTTGGGGTGCCGGGGGGAAAAATTCTAGTTGGGGTTTTTTCTAAGATGTGAATTTTCTGTGGGTTTCGCCTCTCCTGAGGCGACACCTTAAAATATTACCGATGTAGCTTCAACAGAAATATTGCTTCTCATACTGTCTGCCTACAATTAATTAATTACTTAGTTCAATAGTTCATTAAACCTTTATTCAGAATCATAGTAATCAGCGAATAGACAGATATGCTTAAATTCAGACAGTTATTCTCAATCACATGCAAGGTAGGCCCTTCTGGCGTTTAATGTAGTTGTACATGGAATTAATTACTTAATTATTGTTCATCAAAGCTAGCTTAGGTGACCATATGGCAATGGGCACGATCGGCCTCAGGGTAAACCTTCCACCTAGATAAATTATCCTATTCACTTTCACAGTTATAGAAATTTGCTCTGATCAATCCTTTCCTGACAATACAGGATTACTTTATTGTACCTCAGATCCACCCTGGTCTATATTGTTCCAGCTCCATCCATGTTTGGGTATTTCCAAAAACCTTTCCCACCATTCTTCCAACAACCAACAACTCCAACAGTTACAAATGTTGAATATAATTTGGGATCTATCTGTAGCATACGTTTACTTGACTTTAGTTCTCCTATTACTCCTAACCTAGTAAAGTACTTACTTAGGAACCCATAATAATTTTGTTTTTATTTTTTAATAACAGTTTTGATTACTAATTTTAGAATCCCGCATGGTTCGAGAAGACGTTCGGATAATTCAATTCAAAATAATACAAGAGAATGTCATTAAAATATAATATTACTTAGTTAAAACAATGATCAATCAATTCCTGTTTAATTTACATTATATCTCATTTCTTTACAAATACTTAGCGCTACGCATAAAACTAATCTTTCCTAATTCTCTAAAAATCCAGTACATATCTTTACTCACTCTATTTCCAGATTATTACAAAATTTATGTTTCATAAAGATGTTTCCCCATGGTAACATTATTTTTTAATGTTTGGGATTTGGTTGCTCTATTGTTTTTTCATCCATCTTAAAACCTTTCCCCTTACATAAAATTAACATATAACTTTTATACTTAACAATATTATCAGTATTCACCCTCTGGAACACACATGATCATTGTTATGGATTTAAAAATGTATATACCTGAGTAAAGATTAAATACATTTTCTTAGTTTCTTTCCTACCAAAAAATAAGTTTTCCCAAAATTTACCTTTTTTTATAAAAGGTGAATACATTGAGAGTTGGAACTTGTTTGATGGTACCGTTTACGGTACTTTGGTATTATACGGAGGCCACCCTCATACAGCGCGCTGCGGCGGTTATGTTAGGTTAGGTTATCATAAATATGTTAGTAGGACTTTCCTCGTTTCGTTAAGAATCGAACGATACCAGATGAGTCATACCTTCGCCCGCCAAATCCCCTCTAAGTAGGCCTAGGTCAGGTTGTTGACGGAGTGTGTGCATCACTTTTCTACGGGATTTGTCGGGCTAAAGTATGACTTATCCAGTATCGTTTGATTTGCAACGAAACGAGGAAAGTCCTACTGACATATTTATGATAACCTAGCCTAACCTAACCGCCGCAGCGCGCTATGTAAGGGTGGCGATCGGGTGTTGCCGCTTGCGGCGGTGACGCTTTACCTTGCCGACATCGCTGCCTTCTGGGAGGCATAACACAAAGACTGCTTATCATAATTATATCAAATGTGGACAGTAAGTCAATTAAAGTATGATCTCTTCAATTATGCAGTTATTATTGGTATCCAGTCAAAAAAATCTCTCTAAAAATAGTGGCCTCCGTATAACACCAAAGTACCCAGTTTACAGTACATGCAGAGAAAAAGCTTGTTTCCGTACGTCTTGCAGACTGTCTCCCTAGGTGCCGCGACGTCGACGCTTCGTTGGCTAAAAAAGATTAATTTTACCCCCCGAGACAATCAATATTCCCTCCTACTTTTACATTTTTATTTACATATTTTCTCATAAATACAGATTTTACTGGTATTATGTGACCGACTAACCAAGATATAATATGTCTTAGTCTTTACGACATTTTCCTTATTTACTTGTACCCACAGGCTATTATCTTACAAATAATGATATTTCTGGGATACTTTTGATACCAAATTTAGTTGTTCAAACCGCTAACAATTCAATTTATTTCTGAACTCATAATTAAAATTTTCTTAAAAGAAATATTATTAATAGTACAAAATATGACCATTGACACTAGACCCTTACATAAAAGAGAAGGAACCAAAACTTTTAATTCCATTTCAATAGATAAAAAGCATCTTTGACAACCAAACGACCTATTAGCCCTGTTGTCACTTGTACTATGGACAAAACAAATGCCTACGATGGAAGATGTACTCTAGCTGATTGGATGTGAGTCGAAACACAATTGACCTTAGTTGACTCTGTCATAACAATGACAGAGGATAATTGGATATAACGGGTCCTGCAAACACGTTTGGTTGCTATTTAATTTTCTTCCTGTTATCATTATAGTTATAAATTAATTTTGCAGTTCAAATAGTTATAAAAATATTTAAATTGCCTAGTAAAACAACAGCACAACAAAACATGTTGATACTGGATATTCGACCATGATGGACCTCAACAAGCTGATTGCTTTTAAGTCATAAGTTCGGTGTTAAGTATTAGTAAAAGAATATTACGAGAAAATTGTATTGAAAATTAATGTATTGAAATAGATCAAACATATATAGTTGATCCTATCAATCAAACAAGTAGATATGGGTGTTTTAGGATTTAAAAAAAATCTGTGCCGAAACCAACTGTGCTGGAGTATTTCCCATGTCAGAAATATTCGCAAGACATAACATTAAAAAATAATCACTTTTTATGAAACATTTATCATTACAGGACGTTAATATTTATTGTATTCACATATATGAAAAAATCTGATTTTTGATTTATGCAGCTTAATCTCTATCCTATCATAGTATTTCAGCTTCTTCTTCACATGACTAATTCATTAGTGGGGTGATTTTTAATACATAATGAGGTTATTAAACTTTACTTACTCATAAAAACTTTTGAGTATATTAACGTAGGCTCTAATCAATAATATTCCATTACGGTTAGCTAGAATTGATATGGTCGTTACATTTAACCTGCTGGAGAGATTATTTAAGTTGCAGAGATCCTTTTGTATGGCAATTCCAATTTACTTTTAACCAACGGAAGAGGGGTTTAACCATGAGCGGAACCGGTTTTGCCCTGAGGATCACATTGTTGTTTCCTTCTTCCAGGAACGGAATAAATTTGATAAGAAGAGTTTTTTTATGGAAATGAAACCTTAAATATAGAATTAAGCTTAAAATTCATAAATGTTAACGTTTAAGTTGTTAATCGATTTTATTTATGCCAAACTTGGTTTCGAATTTTTTTTATTTTTTTGAACTAAATAGGCATTTTAAAATTCACACATCATTACATAGCAGAGCTGTAAAAATAAAAATCGGGAATTTAAAAATCTGTATGGCAATGATTTGTACATGAACAATTTTGATATCCTTTTCGTTTTAAAACCTTTTCTGACTATTATATATCTACCAATATATGCGGAAATTACTTCTAACAATAGCGAAAACAGATTATTCCCACTTATTTCTTATTTTTAATAATGGATTGGTTACAGGCCTAATGCAGCTAACGCCTTTTTAAGATGTTTCCCGATGACGCTTATTAAACAGTATTAGATAATTCAAACTTTTGCGTTAACCACCACGTATAAGACAAACCGAAAAACATTTTTTGGAACTTTTCTGTTAATTTACTACAACTTTTTGTGTCTTCTGTTAATTCACTACCACTTGATAAATGTTCTACTGCTCGAAAAACTGTTTTACAATCATTTTTACGTCCACTGTGTTATTCTTTGTCCGCTATAAATCCGTTATAGCTGGCCTTAACTTATCCGGTAATTGTTTAATATCTCCCTCCACGATCTAACATTTTATGTATTGAACAGTTTAACCTTAAATGGGTATACATTTGTAGGAATATACAGGGTGTTGATAGAAAACCCTTCAGGACTTCGGGATATTGTTAGTTACTCAAAACTCAGAAAAAGGTTCCTATAAACATGGATCCTAAAATGCTCGGCTATCCGTCTGTCTGTCTGTATGTGTTTTTAACATGATTTCGCATAACTTAGGAACTACAAAAGATATCAACTTCAAACTTGGTACTTACATGCTGACTATTAGGACCTATTTTGATGTGGAGTATCAAGTTTCTACTTTGTACCATTTAAAAATTGCAGCCATTTTTATATTTTAAAACTTAATATCTTAATACCCGTAAATTTTTCAAACATTTTACAAGAGACAAAAAAGCTGAAAATTTTATTTCCTACAAAACCATATAAAGACTATTAAGATCGAACAATAATTAACGGAGTTATTGTAATTTTTCTAAAAGAATACATGCTTGTTTTCTGGTAGCTATAGCAAATTTACTTGAATTCTGTTAGAAAAATTGCAATAACTCCGTAAATTGTTGATCGATCTTGATAATCTTTATATGCTCTTGTAGGAAATGAAATTTCACAACTTTTTTGACTTTTGTCCAATTTTTGAAAAATGTATGGTTTTTAAGATATTAAGTTTTAAAATATAAAAATGGCTGCCATTTTGAAATGGTACAAAGTAGAAACTTGATACTCCACACCAAAATAGGTCCTAATAGTCTACATTTAACTACTAAGTTTAAAGTTGATATCTTTTGTAGTTCCAAATTTATGCAAAATCATGTTAAAAACACATACAGACAGACAGACGGATAACCGAGCATTTTAGGACCCATGTTTTCTTAGTTTTTGTGTAAGTAACCATATTCCGAAGTTCTGAAGAGTTTTTTAGCAACACCCTGTATATTTATAAGAAATTATTAGTAATTAGGTTAGGTTTGGTTTGGTTATGTTTGTTTGGGTTAAAATCGTAGTAGCAACACGAGGACTGAACACCACTAACGACGCCGACGACGCGCTATCCCTTTTCTTATCTACACCTAACCCATCCTAACTTAATCTAGCCTGACTACGAATTTTATTTTTGACGCTTTCCTACAATTGTTTCCATTTCAATTTCAACTATACGATATATAATGATAGATCGTGGTGGCAGATATCAAGCAATTTTTTCACATAAGAAAAAATGAAAAATCTGCATTATGTTTTAATTTTATCCTCATTAAGGGGAGATGTATTCCCCATAAGCCGCCATGTTAAATTCATTAAGTTTATGTTCCTTTTTCTCAAGAACCATAACACCTACTTCAATGAAATTTTTACAGCTTAAGAAGCATATTTTTACATCCATCTCCTAGCAATTAAATACTGACATTTTTCTATATGTTTTAAAGCAAAAATAAATTTTTACTGAACTTATTGATAGACTTAAAATCATACAACTGGTAGGGGTTGTGTAATTATTTACATAGAATTAGTGGAAAAAATTTGTATAAGATTGTTGAAGTAGTTCCTGAGAAAAAGGAACATAAGTGCATAAAATGGTAACTTTCGGGAAATCGCAGAGAAAGTAACGCCAC
Source organism: Flexamia atlantica (assembly GCA_035578135.1). Taxonomy (NCBI): domain Eukaryota; kingdom Metazoa; phylum Arthropoda; class Insecta; order Hemiptera; family Cicadellidae; genus Flexamia; species Flexamia atlantica. Next base: position 4,126,746 of record JAQJVK010000028.1, read on the forward strand.
TAAGGCCTCGACGTAGGCCTCGGCCTCGGGGTAGTACCTGGAGTTCCGAATACATCACACACATTATCACTTTTTTCTGACTCACTCACATCACAAGATAAACTTTCACTTTTATCACATTCACTCACACATTTGTACTGATTTCCTCTAAACTTTGTTTTTTTACACAGCTTAGTTGATCTCGGCATGATTAGAAACAACAAATTTGCTCTAAAATGCAATACTAGCTTCCTAGGTTGCTAGGTTACACAAAACGTACATAAATAATCAACAGATGGTGAAAAAGAATAGTGCAGACTAAAAGAAACCAAAGTAACAGGTTGACCAACCTAAAAAACATAACTTTGATGAGTTTAGTTGCGTGTATGTATGATAGTCAGTGGGCGTCCAGTGGACCCTCCTTCGTTGGGTGGTGTAGACATATTTAAAAAAATTTATAATTTTACGAAACTAAGTTCAAATATACTTAAGTTATATATTTTTTTACTTAGAATAACACGTACTATAAGAAAAAAATAAATTTAAAAAAATTATTTTTTTCGACCAAAATGCTGTACATCTCCCCTTAAATTATTTTCCACTCACACGAGATTTTAGAATAAACGGGATTGCAGTAATAATAAAGTATTAGTAATGAATTAACGGAAAAGGTCCGAAATTTTTCGATTAAGGTTTTGTAAGATGGAACTGAAAAAATCTTTTTTACATATATTACTCATTATAAAGAGTTACGTGAAAAAGTTTCAGTCTTCAAGTAAGCACGATGATAAACATTTCACCTCTAAATTCCGTAAATACAGGAAAATCAACAGTACTACTGGCAAGAAGAGAACCTGGGACGAGTTGGAATTGGTCTCAAACATTTTTGACAGTACACAATGAACAGTGATACATTTACATCTAATCTTGTGAATATATTTTGTTCTAAATTAAAATACTAAAAAAGAGGATATTAATTTTAATAAATAAATAATACTAATTTAATAGCTGATACATCAAGCACAACAATCTTGTACTGAAACTTTAAATGTTGGTCACAAAATAGGTTAAAAATAAGAAATACACAATTATTAAATCTTAACATCCTGCTAATACATTTTCATTTTAAACCTCTTCTTTCACATTTAGTCTGGAAAATCAAGGTTTTTTTACAGTTACGTTTTGTAATTTAAATTTACAAATTGGCCATCGGTAACGTATTTGTTATTGTTGATGTGATTTTTCAGCAACTCAGACCCTCCAGTAAATATTTCTTTCAGCGTTAAGAAAACAACGGGTTTTGCGGAATCAAAACAATTCAATCCAGAACTTCTGCTTTAATCACCTCCGCTTAAATCTTTTCTAACCCTTTTCAATAAAGCTAATTGGTACGGTTTAATTCTGCGCTTTTGACATTCTTTTTTTCTTCATACTTTTGAATAGAAAGTTTCAAAATAATTATCAAAAACAATTTACTAATTAGGGCTGGTTAAAATGAATGTTAAATTTATTAGATTTTGTTTACATTATCCCCGTTAAACTACAAATTCAATTTTAATTTTCGATTTCAAAACTCGACCAACAATTTTTAAACATTACAAGACATTTGAACTCTATTTAGGCTTTTTATAAAGATGTTATTTTACACTTGCTTGGAATTATTAATACTTAATTTGGACAGGAATTTGTAGTCAGAGTGCGGTAATTCCCAATCAAAAAATTTAAAATTTAATTTGAGTTTTTATTTATGAAAATATTTGTATCCGGTTAAAATATGTCTTCCTATCAATTCATAGTGAAAACCGACTACTTTTAACAAATTATTAAATTATTAATATGTTCAAAATATATGATTAATTTAAGCTTTTGAATACTCAATTCTAGCTTAATTGGAATTCTAGCTTAATTCTGTAAAACTAATAACTATAGAACACTGATGAACACTGGCTTCCATCAGTATGAATAACACTTTTTTTGTAACAGGCTGAAATAATTTTATTTAAATACAAAATTTTATTCTAGAGCACCCTCTTCATCCTTGGGATCTTACGACTTTAACTTTTTCATTACTATTTCTTTTACGTTTTCTTGTGATATCAATGAAGGTTGCCTATAAATATTGGAATTTATAATTTCTTATAAGCCCACATTTATCAAAAACTACTATGTTTATTGTGAATACAAAAGAGTGAATTCAATTAAAGTCGTTTCCTTTTGCGATTAAAAAGGTGTATTAAATATTAAAAAGAGAAAAACGAGAGGGAATATTTTGTGAAAAGAAATTGACACAAGTGGTGAGTTTTTCTATTTATCTTATCGAAACGCGTCATTATTATTACCAAATGATTTCCATTTTGAATATATAAATTTTTTCCCTCTGTTAAAAGCTTGATGTGATCAATCGGTATTTATTTTGTTTCTACAGTTGGTTGGGGGAAGCTTTTCGTTTGGTCTAATTTAATTCCATATTCATAACTTAACGTTGGATGTTGATGAATAAGTTTTCGATAAGTGTTGACAACTTTAATTTTTATTGCTTAAGAAGCAACTCTTGCAGAAACAAAAAAATATCGATTCGAAGTAAAATATTTTATCTGACGTTTGGGTATTTTTAAAATTTAACATTAACATAAAACTTTAGCGAAAACTGTTGCCTTTTTCCCTTCAGGTTTTGGATTCTATAAACGTTGAGAATAGCTTAAGTTTGATGGTAAACTCGGTGAACTATAGTAAACTTTTTTAGCGCAACCTTTGCACTTTGGTTCACTCATCCTAGAAACAGTACTGTGAGGTATGTCCAAACTACTTGCTGAGCTATAAGGTCAAGTTTGTAGGATAACTTGTGATATATTAACATTTTTTGTCATCATTGAAACAAAAACATTAATTTAATTTCACAGTACTGTTTTTATCATTGCCAGACCATATACTTCTTACTTTAGAGAATTACATTTAATCAATACAAATTTCATATTTCAAACAAGATCAAAAATATCGGGAATTGTAAGAGACGACTCTCATGAATCAATTTCATATTTCTGCAAAATTCTGATTTCATAAAAATATTTTAATAAGAACATTTAAATCAGTAAAAATTGGCAGATTAAAAATCTACCGTTCTCAATTTGCTGACTCAAAATCCCCTTAAAATCAATTACTTTAACACTTTGATGGCCTTATGAAACAGTACAGCAAAGCACCAATTTTAAGCTTTGTTTTCAACCGAGTACACAAGTTTATTTTCCAGACTCTGCCTGTCTTAATCAAGCCATATCAATTTTATATACATGTATTACTTTTAGTGAACTACACATGTTATAATACTGTTATGGCTACTTTTATAAAATACTAAAGCTAGCGAGATTTTAAAATAAATATTATACTTAAACTTTTGATTTTTTTATTTCACAATATTCGGTGCTTCAATTTTATCATGGACGAATCGCAGATACAGCAAAGAAAGAATGAGTTTGCTAACGTAGAATGTTTATTCTTGAGACGATCATAATGTAAAATAGGGCGAACTTTGTAAACTTTACCTGGAAACTTGGGGTTTCTGGACCGTTACGCTTGAGAAAGAAATGCAGCCTTGGGGATTTGCCAACAACATTCATTCTATTACTTTTTCTCATATTCTTTTCACTTTAAAAGTATAATATGTTTTATTAATAAACAGATGCTTTCGCTAACGCAAAGAATCATATTTGTTATAAATTTATAAACTCTTACTAAGGCACGTGTCTTAAAATGTTATGTTATATAACTTTAAAACGAAACTTTAAAATTGTCAATAACAAGCTAGTGATCCCAGATTTGCATGGTAAATAATAAGAAGTATTTCATCCTGAGATAATCTTTGAAACTATTTTAATATATTTATGACCATGTGATTTTTCTGCATCTTTTGTATAATCTTTTTAACCTTTTCATACTACAACTATATAATTGTTTACGTAAGAATAAACCTTGAGCTTCTAAAGATTCAGGCACGTTCATTGAAAATATTTAAAAAATCTTTAGAACGCTCCCAAGCTGATGTGTTAAAAGATATCGATGATTAACTACCATAATTTAAACGTTGAGGTTCCAAAATGTTATTTTAGCTTTTATCGAGGGTGTACGACACGTAATTTCGGTTATAGCACCTGCTATACAAACACTCACGGGTCTCAAATACATACTGAATTTCCATAGACTCGTTTAAAGTACTTGGGCTATACCCTTGGTAAGTTACTTATGAAAAAAATTATAATTAATTATATTTTAGTGTCTAGTGTCTACCAAGGACCAAGCTATGGTAAAACTTATTTGGTCACTAGATCAAATATAGACATTTTGGAACACCCCTTGAGTCAAAATTATTAAGAACATTGAAAGTTCTTGATGGTTTGTTTCTAATAGAACTATAAGACATGATTTGAAACTGCCTACTAGATAACGAAATAACAAACCATACCACCCATATGTATGCATCCTACGGAAGGTATGGTTTTGTCTTTATTTGTTGTTAGTAATAAATAAGAAGAATAAGGTATGTGATTTGTGCTGTGCCAGAATTAACTTGTAAATCACTCAGCCTATTTCATTGTAGACTATAGCAAAAAGGTGGGTAGACTGAAGAAACTGAAGTTCTAGAACTAGCGAACAGATTTGATCGATTACTACAGGTTGTGAGTTTTATATATATGAGGGTCATTTGCTGGAAAAATAGTGTATTTTTTACTTATTGTCCTTATATGAAACGGAACACATTGTAAAATAAAAAGTTTCGAAAACAATATTTTAAAGTTAGTTGTTCGCTTGTTTCTTCTCTGCCGTTTAGCTAGGGAATTTTGATTTGATTACATCAGAATCCTCTACGAAATTCGCCATTATTCTATTACTTCTATAATACTACACCATACAACCCTCGTTCTTGATAATTTTTAAACTATTAGGGGAAAAGGAAGTATATTTTTCAAAACAAATCTTCGGCTGATTGACAAGCTATATAACCAAAAGTGGGATATATTAGCAATCATCAAGCCTTTTGGCTTACAAACTAGTCTGAAGAATTATAGCAAAGTTGGTGAAATATAAGGTTACATTTAATAATCGCTGTTTGTGGTAAAGCCTTATAACAAACATTTAACAGAAGAACGTTATTTTGGCTGAACAAAACTTACTCCATAACATTTTATCGAATAAATGTATTTTGGCGTGAATTAGAGAGACGCAAATCTGCTTGCCTCTCCGAAACAGTTGGAAAATGCCAAGTCGACAAAATCATGGTTGCTTTCCAATGATTGCAGAGTTATTAATTAAAAATATTATATTTCTGTGTTTTAAGTTGAGCCATGAGCCAAAGTAATCATTTTAGGCTTGGGTAATCCTACGCAACATTAAAATTAATGTTTTTCTGTTGAGATTGTGTTTGATATTATATCCTTATCTACACACCAAAAAGTTTTATACATACGGTTTTTCAAAAAATATCAACTGCATAAATCTTATACAGTGTTGCAAATTATATATATCTCAATAGCTAACAATACAGTGAGTCAAGAGTTTCATATATCTCTACGTCTGGTAATACGATGAATTAAGGTTGTCAATTAATTATTAATTAAGATCTATACTTAACGGAGTCTCAGACAGATAAAGGCAAATTTGCCTTTATCTTAATTATCATAAATTTAATTAATGTTGTCAATTTAATTAAATTGACAACATTAATTAAATTTATGATAATGTTACAATTGTAAATATGAATTAATAAATGGATAATTTTCGTGTCACAGTGATTTAAATTTCAGCGTGTGTACAGCCACAATCCCAATCTCGAGGGACTGATTATTAATACAGTTAGGCTGTGTTTGAGCTTCGCTTCTAATTATTGTTGATGTGTTAGTAATGTGCATGGACATATTTCAAACTAGCAAATCCAGTTATTATCCAGTTAAAGGAGTGTCCCAAAATTCTCATTTCATTTTATTCCTTGTGGAGATAATAAGTATCTTCATGTACGGGTATCTATATTATCACGAAAGGAAGTTGTTGGCGTAAAAAATAACCCCCCCCCTCTCTCTCCTCAATATTAGGTAGCCAAATGGTGATTCAAATGTTCCAATCATGAACAAATAATATAATATTCTTATCGTAATAAATGAAAATAATATCGGAATAGGGTGGCAATTTTCGGACAAATATAAATTTTTGAAACTTGTTATTGAATCGCTCGCAAGCATATATTGGAAGACGATTTTTATACTTACAATAATGTATTTAGTAATAACTAGAATTTTTAATTTAAAAATATATTTATTTCACCATTTTTTTTTCATAACTTGCACCTTAATATCAAGGGACTATCCGTTGCATAGACTAGTGTAATGATTAAAATAACAGTAAATACAGCTTCGCTCTGCAAATAGCTCTGCAGCCTCTGGTAAGAAGGAGCCACTTACTTGCCTCCAATCTTCAAGGGCTGTCCCCATATGCTGTAAAAACTCTAATTATTATGAGCAAGTATTGTTAGTAACTATGATGTATCAGGTGTTTTACCAGAAATAGACTTTTCATCACCTCTACAATCAAATTCTGACGAGACTTTTCCATGGGTATTGAAATCAACGGTCTTTACAGCTGTTGTTTTGTGCTGCCGAAATTCTAATAGACTTAGATAGAGGTGATGGGGGAGTAAATAGATTTTTTTTAATTTTAATGTTTTTTTACCACACTGTAACATCTGACTCTGTTGACTCTGTTTCTAGAACACCATTCTTTAATACACTGATCCTTATGAGGACTTATCAAGCAATCCTTTAATGATAGAAAACGTAAAAAAAACATTACTCATACTAAGGAAAATTTATTCCTCAAATATCCATCTCAGTTATTCAGAAAAATTTTAACAATATACAAATATAAAAAAATTAAAAATATATTTTAGTAATAACATAATTTGCACACAAAAAACAGCTTCATTAGAGTCTTTTATCTAATATTCCTAAACCATACGGATTTCAGCAACTAATTTCATGGCTTTCCATGTGTTTAAAATAAGCCTTGAAACAGACGCTTCTTTAATTAGTTCGAAAGGGAGGAAACCAATATAACTATGACCTTAATTAGGACCGATTAAATCTTTCTACTCTTCCAATCGATGAGCCTAATTGGTTCCTCTTATCCATTATAAACGACTTACCACAGTTATACTGCTTACCTTTGGCGCTAAAGTCTTATATCAATGAGCAATCTAATTAATATCAAATAAATGCTTTGAAAGTAAATTAAAATCTAACTCAATAACTTACTTTTACATATTATTGAAAGTATCAAGAGTTAAAATATTCGGTAAATTAAGAAATTGAGATACACTTCAAATTAACATCCATAAAAGTAAAAATTAAATCTAAATCACTTTCTTATTGCCCAATTATTGTTTTAAGACGTTATTGCGATTAATTTTTTCAAACCTTCTCAATAAGTAAATACTCCAAGGGCTGTGATTCGATGAAATTTACTAAACCAATGAGGAGAACAAAAATATCTGTAATGCAGACGAAATTAGTTTTAAGAGTCAAAAGAAGTGTTTTGCTTATATTTAGGATTGCTTCTTTTATTGAAAACGATCAACTCAATAAAAGTTGATTGAATTTTGTATCAAAATCGAAAAGCTTTTCAATATTAACTCACTTTTTGTGAGCAATCTGCATCTTAGGTTTCTCTAAAAATATATTTCTATTCTCAGCTTGATAACTAAATAAATAAACAGAGTGACAAACGACAGAGGCATAAAGACCAATAATTCACATGCCCATAGACCATCTACTTACATGTGATGCAATTACATGTATTTCAATGTTCCTATTAGGTAACGTAAAGAAATCATAGATTGCTAACCAGTTGTTTGAAAATAAAATCTCATTTGACCAAGCTATCGTAATATAGATGTGAAAACCAAATTCTAAAATATTTTTGTGAGATTTGAACTTATCTTAACAAGCGCTGTAAAAAACTTAAAGATTATCGATTAAAATATTTACTTTCCCTCTTACTTCCTTGTGAAACAATATTGAATTTTATTTGTTTGGTTAGTTATCCTTCTAAAAAGACCTGCTAGGCTTATCAAAATAACACATCCCGTTTAAAATAAGATTATAAGTTGTACTTTTATCTAATGTTGAATTGTCGGCTATAAACAAATAACAGTTTGTAAAAATGTTACGTATTTATTATTATTTAGGGCTCTGAAACCAGTGAGTGTGAGTTTTTATTGATATCGTAAATGGTAATACAGTCCTAAAACTTCCAGCCAGACTCTTCAAGCCTATATAATCCAATAGAACTGGCGAGCCATGGTCGCGCTTTCAAGCAGGCCAGCTGATACCAAGCATTATGTCAAACCAGCCTAGGATCAGCTACCTTGCTTCAAATTCCCGCAGTTTCTATTATGTTTAGCAATAACAAAAGGGCTGTTCAAAATGAACTTTACACTTTTTAATGAACACAGTAAATTGAGTTTAATTAACAGAAAATTCTAAATACTATCACTAGAAAGAGAATATGTTACCTATGGGTCACACAGCAGTCACCACTTCTACAATCAAATTCTGACGAGACTTTTCCATGGGTATAGAAATCAACGGTCTTTACAGCTGTTGTTTTGTGCTGGCGTAATTCTTGAATAAAGGTGATGGGGGAGTAAAAGTCTTAACTTATCCTAACATAGCCCCATTCATTCATTCAATTAATTTTATTCATTCATTCATTCATTCATTCATTCATTCATTCATTCATTCATTCATTCATTCATTCATTCATTCATTCATTCATTCATTCATTCATTCATTCATTCATTCATTCATTCATTCATTCATTCATTCATTCATTCATTCATTCATTCATTCATTCATTCATTCATTCATTCATTCATTCATTCATTCATTCATTCATTCATTCATTCATTCATTCATTCATTCATTCATTCATTCATTCATTCATTCATTCATTCATTCATTCATTCATTCATTCATTCATTCATTCATTCATTCATTCATTCATTCATTCATTCATTCATTCATTCATTCATTCATTCATTCATTCATTCATTCATTCATTCATTCATTCATTCATTCATTCATTCATTCATTCATTCATTCATTCATTCATTCATTCATTCATTCATTCATTCATTCATTCATTCATTCATTCATTCATTCATTCATTCATTCATTCATTCATTCATTCATTCATTCATTCATTCATTCATTCATTCATTCATTCATTCATTCATTCATTCATTCATTCATTCATTCATTCATTCATTCATTCATTCATTCATTCAAATTCAAAAAACATAACCCCACAAGAAGAAGTCGTATGGGGTAAAGTCCGGAATGTGAGGTGGCCAATGCATGAATAACACAACGACACAACATTGTCATAGTTGCACGATCAATCCAGCGAGGCGGTAATTGCTCATCAATGTACATTGTCATAGTTGCACGATCAATCCAGCGAGGCGGTTGATTGCTCATCAATGTAATTTCTGACAACATGGTGCCAATTCGTCGGAGCTTCTTAAACTAATCTGTAGTAATTACAAACTTCGTCGAACTGAGTAATAAGCAAAACTTGTCCAACTGGGAATGTGCTTGTGATCGTACGTTCACTTATGGCAGTGCGTATGGCCAGAATTCGACTATAGAACTGGACAAACAGAAAATCTTTAGCTTGTTAAAAAAAGTTTTAACATGTCCTCTTTCTAATTATTCTATTTATTTTTTCATGTTTGCTAAACTCGGTTTACTGTATTCACTACACAGTGTTTATTTCTTTTTGAATAACCCTGTATTTTGGTTACATCACAAATTTCGTATTACAAAAATTCATTAAACAGCTTGTTCTTAACCTGGTGTGACGAAATTTCTTCACAAGTAAGGAAAGGAAAGGGAACTAAGGGGCAAGGAAGGGGATAATTTTCTCTCCGCATTGAGGAACGTAATGAAACAAACGCACGCGATCTGTTAAAATTTTAAACGAATTTAGTTGATGAATTCATTTCTACTCGTCAACTATTATTGCTCTTGCATTTTGAAAATGTTTAAATGCTCTGATCGGAATAAGGCACTTCAACGAAAGAAGGAAAAGGTCAAAGTGATTCCCTCGGCAAGAACAATGCCGCTCGACGTTAAAAGCCTTCTCATGTTGGTTCAGTGTCGTAAGACTACCCGAACGAAAGTGTTTTTGCAACTTCAATTGCCACTCTAACCTCAAAATATTGTTTTCATTATCTTTGTTAAGCGTATAAGAATGTCCTAAAGTCAAAAGGTAAAGATATGAAACTATGTTGACACATTCAAGACAATCATCAAAATTGTCTGTTTTATTAATACCTCAAACAAAATTGCAGTTGTTTACCCCAGGCTAGTCACATCACTCCTTTTAACGAGTGAGTAAAACTACTTTAACAAACTAACAACTTACTTTTTTACTAAAATGTATTGTTTCCGTTAAGTAAACAACGATTAAAGTATTTTTGTTAATACTGCATCTAACATTGGCCAATGTTATTACTGTATCTAACATTGGCAGTGATTCTGGCTTATAAATCGAACCTTCTTAAATTTTTAAATAAACCAACTCCAATAACTAAAACTATTGCATTATAGTTTTGAGTATTTTGCCTCCTTCCTAAATCGTCTATTATAAAAAAAACTAACAGATTAAATGGATTTTCTAAGATTTTAAAAGAGTTGTGATGAAATATTTACATTTTAAACAAATCTTTAAGTAGATTGCATGTCATCGTCGTCCTAGATGTATAATAATTATATCAATAATACAAATCACAACAAAGTAACAAAGTTTATTATTATTCTATTTTAGTCATAACTTTGAGTAGGCTACATACAGTCAAAGAATAGTCCCAATTTAATCACTCTTAGTTATTCAATGGTAATAAGGCCTTTGTCAAATCGTAAGAGATTTAAGAAAAGACAAACAAATTGGAAGATGCCCTGAGCCCTCTATTGTGCACAGGCTAGTGAACTGAAGTGAACTTTGACCATTATTGAGAGAGTTTGGGCGGCTTATAGGCGTCCTCACGATCTTATTTTTCAATTAAATTTTTCCTCTTCAAGCTTTTTTAGCTTCTTGAGATTTTGTGAAAATTAAATGTTTTTATTTAGTTTATATAATCATACGCTCAAGTTATAATGCGCAATAATTAAATCAATTTACACCACCCATAATCATTTTGATAATTAAAAAAGATATGTTTTACTTTTAAACGTTCGTTAAATGGATTAAATACCTCATAAACCTGTAATTATTAGCACCACTACATTAGCAAAAATAACCCAACCATTCACAAGTGAAAAGAGGTACCTCTATAGCTGAGGGAGGCTTTATATCTGGCAAAAGGTGCCAATTACGTTTCTTGAAAGATCGCTGAGAGAATCAAGGAATGCAATCAAAGCGTAGTTACCGGTTGAATAACATTTCCTCTATGGGATATTATTTGTTAAAATATATTATACGACGTTTCACAATCAGGCTTAGCCTAGTCTACTAGATTTCAGCCACTAATTATTTTTTTTATTTATGATTACTTTATTAGGTAGGCTCGGGTTAAGTTTTTTTATTATTGGATCAAGATAATTAATTTCATAATCTTTTTAATCTTCTGCTTCTCTTAAATAGCTTAAGAATTGTGATGTCGTTCACTTACAATAGAAGACCGGTCATCCTCTTAATTAATCATAAATAACATCTGTAGATTATAATTCCACAATTTGTTCGTAAACACCTTTTTACATTGAAAAATAATTGATATTTTTATTGCTTAGTAATAGAATAGCTCAGAATAAACTGAAATTCATGCTACACTAGGTCATAAACTGACCTAACAACCTACATAAAAAACCTCCAGGTGTTGGTGGTAATATCACTTGTCAATCTTGATGTCAACAGTAGTACCACTGGAATGTAATAAAACTCGAAGCGGCTGACTAGGTGGCCACGTATGAGAGAGAGACAGTAATCCCCCTGATTTTGTTATTTGTTTGTAGGAACGGTAGGGGCAGAGTTCCACGTTAGAATTTTGTCACGAGAGTGTTCAGCCAATTAAGGAAAACAATGATTCAGTCATTATAATCTAAGAAGAGAATTCAATCAACCCTTTTAAAGGTTTTAAAGGTTTGCGAGTTTAAGTTTAATCACTACATACACGAAGATTTGCTTAGCCCCAACTGTGTACTGGCACGGCAGGAACACTAACACTTTCGGCATCGCTGTAGCATCTTAATGAATAATTCGACCGAATCAAACACGTAATTAGTTGCACACATATTCTACAGATAAAGTCATTCGCTATGACCTTTAAATACAGCGCTTTCAGCACCGCTAAGGCATTTTAATTGATCCTGCGTTGGAACACATATACTTTAACACTTACATTTTAAACATACAAAATTAGGGTTTTTTAAAATTTGTTTATAAGCGAATTGGGCAACGGCACCCTGAGAAATAATAGGGAGTTTTGCCACCTATAGTAGATAAAAACAACAAACGAACTCAGCTGATTTTCTACTTTTAGCGCAGTTAAAAAAAATAGTTTAACGTTTACCATGATGCTTTATCGCTATAGAGGAACAACAAAAAGCAAAATCCGTAACTTTATATAATTTAGGCAAAAGCAGTGTAAGAACAGGTACTCCTTTCCCAGTAGCGTTTTTTCCTTTTCATAACCCTATACAATCTCATTGAACTATCAAAGTCAATAGTTAATTAAGTTATTTTTATTCACTGTAACTATTCACCCTTTAACTATGAGTGGCAGTTAAAAATGAACTGCCACTCATAGTTACAAAATTATCTAAAGGTATTTAAATTAGTTATATCTTTCCAGAAATGTTGTAAATATTTCATTTCTTTTACGAAAGAAATATATGGCAATGAGTGTAACAGGAGACTTAAGTCAACTTTATCTGTATTTTAGGTTCACTCGCTAATCAAAATCACAATGATTCAAAAGTATTAGATTAGCAGCGAGCGTGTGTGGTAATAAATATTTAGTTGTTTAAGAAATAAATAAAACAAAATGTAAAAATGATGTGGTAGTTGGGAAAAATTTAATATAACGTTAAAAATGAATATTTACGGTGATAATATGAGGTGTTAAACTTAATAGCCGATTGGGTGGAATTTCGTCTGAGTGAGTCAATGGGAAGGTGGAGAGTGGAGTAGGGACCAGCGGTCGGGCGGCCTACAGCGATAGCAACATCGGCACTTAGTGAAACACGCCACTTTCTGTAGTTAATTTTCTGACTCTTTCAACGCTGATTATACTTGGGATTTAATCTAGATTTTCTTAAATAACATTATGAAACATGTTTTTCTTGAGAAATTATGCTAGACTACATATATGCAATGTTTTACTAAATGTATTTTTGAAATGTTATAACGTGCATTGTTTAACTCAGTGCTCAGTTAAGATGGGGTAATAGTAGGAAATCAAATCATAAACGTATAATTGATGAACGTTGTATAGTTATTATGAATTTGTAGCAATATATCTTACTTTAAATGTTGAATAAAACATGGAAATTAAATTGCTAAAGATTTATTGCAACTATAATGATAGCTATTGTATTGGCACTAACAACACAATAGTAACAAACACAGATTGATTGTATTATATTGGATAACAGAACTTTAAAACCTTGATTGTAACAGCTGTTCCGTTCTGGTGTAGTTTCCGATCCTGTCACTAATTAATTGTTAGTGTCTGTAATCTATTTAGCTGCAATATGTTTCCATGTGTGCAAAGGCTCTCAAACTGCAGTTACTGTTTTAATGATATTCTTACATTGTCTTTCTCTGGTTGAGGTATCTCAGTTATGTCTGGTCTAGAAAGTCAGACGTAGCATGTTCCATCCAAACTCGGGCCAACACCTTTTTGACCTCCTTTTTTAAAAAGGAAGGACAGTTACAACTGGCCTATATATAACAGCAACAGCGTCTCGCTAACTTTTGAACAATGGAGATTTTTGTTTTCTTTGCCTTAATTAAACATCGTACCACAGCAAAAAGTTTGATAAAAACATACATTACTCGTTGAAATATATAATACATACTCATGATTGAATCTCTTCTCTAACTGTATTATTTTAGATATATGTTTAACACAAAGGAAAATAATACTACAACTATTTAAAAGAAAGTTAATAAGAAATTTAAATGATTTCGAATTTCAAGAGAAAAAAAGTCCAAATAATTTTTTACAAAGATAACTGAAATCCTAATCCCCGACAACGCATGCTGCATAGTGTATTTCCTCAGTACTAAAATTAAAATTTATATTAATCCCAACTTTCTGTATAATTTTAACACAGAAAATGTTGCTCCTTTTCTTACATATCATAAATAGACTTAATCATAAAATTGAGTGGTCTGACCTACTCAGCTAAATTTTGTCCACAACAAAAAAAACAAAAGAGGCTTATGTAGCTAATCTAGTAAAATGGACGAGGAATTTAAGAGCTGGATTCACCATTCATTTTAATTTTGTTTAAATGTATACTTTATAATAAAATTAGCGTGTAAAGATGATGACGCAAGTATATTTATAATCAGGTAGGTAAATAATTCATTTATAGTTCATGTTTCATGTAAATGTTCAATGCTTTGCAGCAAAAGTGCAACATCAGAATACGGTACCCTTTATTATCTCTAAATATGTATAGGAAATTTTATTTTACGAAAACATCAATCGTGTTTTTAGTTTAAGATTAATGAATTAATTCACAAAATCGAAGCAAAATGGCTAAAAAATCTTTCCTTCTCCATATAAAATTGTTTACATATCTGTTATGGTTATTCTATAAAGGTATGGTAACAGTAGTGATTTCAAGTTATATGAAGGATATATGCCTAGTAAAGGCCTATCATGTCAGTGGGAGATAGCTTGAAAGACTTTTAAACGTAGGTAATGTCTCCAAGTTAGTATAAATTTAAATTTCAACGTAGCTTCCTTACCATATAAAAAAAGCTCAAATGAATATTTTATATGGAATATTTGAAAGCGCACGAGCCAGTTTTTACTAGAGTGGGATAACTTACTGCAATAAGAGCTTTAACGCTACATGGCACTTACCACTTGAAACATATTGAAGAAGCGACCCAGTTTAAACATAATGTAGAGATCTCAATTACTCCTTACTCTTCTATGAGTTCAATTACAAAAACTCTCATTTAGATTTTCTGTACCTTGTGTTCTAACGAGGGAACAATCTAATGTACCGTACGGTGTATTTTCTAGTTTTTAATTCCAATTGTAGTGTTGAGTTTAAAAATCGTTTTGGATTAATCTCTATTAAGGAAGTTTTGTTAAGAAGTTAAGTAAAGTGGCAGTGAATAACAAAGAAATAATGTTGTACGCTATCAACTCTAAAAGAATTTGACACTTACATAAATCTCAGCCCATTAAAAAGTAAGCCAAGACGAAGGCAAATAAAATAAGTGTCGCTAGCTTATATTTCATTTAAGTTTTGTACCTACTCGTATATTTAAACTTTCTCGCAGTTTTTGTGTGTAAAAATGTGTTTAAATATTTTAATAAATTTAAGCCCGTAATCACTTTTGGCATGCAAAGAACCCTGATCATTGTATTTTTAAAAAAGCCTAATCATGGTAATAATACAATATAGTTTATTTATTTACGTTTTAAATAGATTTTTTTTGCCATTTTCTTATCCTTAACATATTTTCTGCTTGTCCATTATTCATTCACCTATGAAACAGTATAAAAATCTCAAGGAACGCTAAAAATTTCAAGCAATAAAAATTTATTCCAACTTGGTCAGCAACAAAGTACACTTTGAATAGTTGCTTTAAAAATTAGTTTATTGCGAAAGGAATTATTTTGTAAAAGGAAACGTCTTTTGCTCTTAAAACCTTATTAATTAACTGTTAAAGCTTTATTTCATTTTGAGAAAGCAATTTCTCCTTCGTTCTTTGTTCTCAGATGCTGTTGCCGAGGGCTGGCCGGTGTTTCAAGGTACCTCAGGTATTGTTCTACATCTAAATAACAAGGCACAGTGCACCATTAGGTTAGTATCAAAGGTACTTGCTTTGAATAGTCAAACAATAAACAGTATTCATAGAATAATATTATAGATTATACATATTTATACATAGTGACACATTTTCAATGTAAGTAATTTAAATACTGTTTGTGACAATATTTTTAACTTTTGTTTTACTTACAAACAAGTACAAAGTCGGATTACTTGCAAAAAACTTCCTTTTAGTAAAACTCGTACGGTATGTTGGAGCACTTAATTTAGTTAAGTGGTATACAGGCCAATAAACCAACCATAATTCGCTACAGTTGGGCTAGCCGAAACGTTAACAAATCGATTGAGATGAGTGGTCGCGGTGATTCTGATTGTACTACCAGACCAAAAAGCTTAACGCTGACTGGTTAGGAAACAATTTTTTGTTTTGAAACGAATTGGTTACGATATGTTTGAGCTACGAAATGTCTCGTTATTTTAAAATATAAAACAATCAGAAATTGCACTGTTATCTTCCAAAGATTGTTGTCCATTTGGGATGATGCATGCTTTATTCTCACTTAAAAGTTAATATATGTAAAAATACAAAATCTTTATATATCGTGTGAAGAACTTTGCATACAGATCCAAAAATATCTATCAGTAAGAGTAATTTTACTATGGTAAAAATCAGGCCATAAGTTATCATTATGTAGGCTATGTTTTACGACAGATGGCAACCATGTTTTTTTGTTCCTTATAACCTACTGAATGCAAAAAGTGAGTTTGCCAGCATCGAATTTAGTGGGGGGACCAAAAATCCAAGATGGTGGACAAAAAGAAGCTCATTAATGTTGTAGGCTTGGTATTTTTTACCTTTTCTTCATTACATTTGATGAAAATTCGGCAGTTTTAAGAAATAAATAGTTGGAAGATGGGAAATTCTTAATGTTGGTTAAATTTTCACATCCGATCGCCATATTGGATCCGCCGTATTGAATATAAGTTATTTTTTGTAATTTAAATATAGGGTTGTGACATGTCATTTTAAACTACTTTTTTGCGAAAAAATCAACGCTGAAATCCGTTTTTCTAAATCTCTACCTGTTCTCAAGATAAAGTGGGGTAAAGAGGGATAACCCCCCCCCCCAAAATGGGGGATTTCCCCCCCCCCAAAAAAACCAAAAACAAAACAAAAAACAATTAAAGACAAACACTTACTTCCAACTCTTTTAACCGTGGAGACAAAGTTCTAGTCTTCTTGTAAGTAAAATTTTCAGTTTTCGTAAATATCGTAGTGAAAATATTTATAATAAATCAACCCTCAAAGGAGACCAGACGTGGTTGAGCGTTAAAAGACCTTCATACATATTCATTGTAAGTTTTAGGGGCGGAATATTCAATCTGGAGTCCGATACTCTAGGAAAGGTTTGTGATGTCCTAGTGGCATACGCCACTTTTATATTGCAGTGTTTTTTTTTATTTGTTATTACTTATAGCTTCAGGGAACCTAGATAAAACTTCCACAGCGACTAGAACTAAATTGTAATTGCTAGTGATGCTACATTGGAATTTATTACAAAAGCTTGCGGTCTAAGTACCCATTGTTGCCTCAAAATTAAGGAAATGAAAATATATTTTTGTTTAAAAAAGTTAGAGGATCGAGCACAGTTCAATAGTATATTAAAAGTTATTTCTCTAGATATAATTTTTACTCAATATGCTCAACAAAATATGATAACGGGCAGATCTAACACTACTTTTGTTTACATTATTCATTATTACTTTCGTTAATAACATGGTGATAATATAGTTTAACTTTTTAATGCATGGTAATGAGTCAAAATTCTGTGTAATAGCTATTAGTGTATTAAGAGCGCAAAGTACGTCATTAGAGAATTGTAGATGGCCGCACGAAGCGTCAGCTAAGTGCGGCCAAACATTTCGAGAGCGGCAATGACTATTTATTTGTGCTCGATTTAATTACTTGTAATTGTTTGAATAATTTTTCACGCTCCCACACTAACGCTCCCGATCAAGCTAATTTGCCGGATTCCTAAATTAAAAATCTCAATCCGCTCTGAATAGCTCAGTATCTAACATGCGACTCCGAATTCTTTTTTAATGTCAATAAATAGTAATCTTGACTTTTAGAACCCGTTTTGTATTTTTAAGAATTTTAAAATTTTAAGATTTTTAAGGACCGTTATGTCTTAATATAGCTATACCTTAGACAAAATAACCAAATTTAAAATGACTATAAGAGTTCCCAAATTATAAGTAAGTATTTACCGTTTACAATAGTAACTACATTAATAACCTCGTCTCGACTTTGCTACATGATATATACCTGCCTACATTATTATATCTTGAAAATAGTCCCTCATTGCGTAGATTGCAGTAATTTATGTAACAAACGACCAGCGATTTCCGTCATAAATCTTCTTCCTGCGCAAATGACGGGCTTGCTTCTTTCTGCATCTTGTTTATCTGATTAAGTAAATTGAATATAATTAACTATTTATCTTTGCATTTACCATTGAACGATATATCTAATTTTGAGAATTGGGACCTACTGTCTATGTTATCCCTGTGGGAAAAATTTAATTCATTATCTTCGTTATCTCTAAACATATCTTGAGAACACTTGGTATATAGCTTCTGCTATTTGTTTTCGACTGGCTATTGATATAAAGCTACATTTTACGTATTTCTAGCAGAAAACCTCCATGCTCATCCCCTTGATATTGTTATGGAGAAAATTCACAAATTCATATATCGCCATGATAAGTTTGAATATGTTTCTAAGAGTAAAAAATATCAGCTGAGTGTGCAGGACTGCTGCCACGATAGTACTATCTTGATTTAGTACAGGCTGCCACCCCAAAAATTTCCCAATGTTACATAGATTTAAATTCTCGATAATACAGGGTGAGTCAGACCACCCGTCCACCTATTGTAGCGGGAGAACGGTTTGACATAGAAACGTCAAATAAAATTATTCCGCACTAATTTGCATATGAAGAATTCACTGAAAATATTTTCATCGTGATTCATGTACAGGGTGTTCCAGAAATGAAGGTCATGGGTTAGAATCTCAAAATTTTCTTAAGTAAACCTATAGCAAATATATATCAGTTTAAAGGTCTTGTTAAAAGAAACATTTTGGTGAAAACAGAACTAAATTATCTCAAGCCGTTTCAAAATGGCGGCCATTTTTGTGAAAATTTTCGATATTTACGGAAACCCCTGTATTTTTCAAACCTTTCAACATTTTTCAGTTCTGATTCAAAATTCTTAATCCTTGGTAACTCAGCTTTACTATGATATGTCGCATGACAATATTTAAATTTTTTTTATTTTTGAAAAAAATTAATTTTTGATAATGTTGGCAGCCCTGAAAATAAAAAAAAATCAAATACCAACATATGCCAAAAAGCATATCATTTTAAAGGTCTTTGAAATTCCTACAACTTTGTAATCTACACAAGTATTCTATCATTTTTAGTTTTTGAGTTATGGTCAAAAAACCCCATTTTCCCTTATAAAGTGCATGTTATTTGCACGTCCATAGCAAACAGTCTGTGGGTACCCTTTGGTTATTATGAACTGCATAATTAACATGCACTTCATATGGGAAAATGGAGTTTTTTGACCATAACTAAAAAACTAAAAAAGTTAGAGTACTTGTGTGAATTACAAAGTTGTAGGAATTTTGAAGACCTTTAAAATTATATGCTTTTTGGCATATGCTGCTATTTAATTTTTTTTTATTTTCAGGGCTGCCAACATTTTCAAAAATTAATTTTTTTCAAAATTAAAAATTTTTTTTAAATATTGTCATGCGAAATATCATAGTAAAGCTGAGTTACCAAGGATTAAGAATTTTGAATCAGAACCGAAAAATGTTGAGTGGTTTGAAAAATACAGGGGTTTCCGTAAATATCGAAAATTTTCACAAAAATGGCCGCCATTTTGAAACGGCTCGAGATAATTTAGTTCTGATTTCACCAAAATGTTTCTTTTAACAAGACCTTTAAACTGATATAATATTTGCTATAGGTTTACTTAAGAAAATTTTGAGATTCTAACCCATGACCTTCATTTCTGGAACACCCTGTACATGAATCACGATGAAAATATTTTCAGTGAATTCTTCATATGCAAATTAGTGCGGAATAATTTTATTTGACGTTTCTATGTCAAACCGTTCTCCCGCTACAATAGGTGGACGGGTGGTCTGACTCACCCTGTATATTTAACGATTTTGTTTAAAATTATATATTTTAAAACCTCAGGACAATACAACATATAGGACTCCCTAGATGATTTCAAAAATTCAGGTTCGAAATTATAAGACTCAAGTTATAAAAGTAACTTATAAATAAAGGGAGAAAGTTGGTGATTAACTTATTTGTCTAAAACCAGTTATCTTAGTAAGGCCACTATTATAAATATGTAACAACGTAACGAATGGTGGAGTTATAAATAATTTATTTATAAATATACTTTAATATTTAAAGCATAAGCAAATAAATATTTCCTAGCTTTATTGATTGTTTTGTTTACACTCTTCCAAAAAGAATCTAAATATTTATACGAATATTTTTAGTTAATTTGATAAATCTATATTTTTAACATATTTTTTACAACCTTAACTCTCTTGAAGTGTCTTAATACAAGATTACTGCACGCAACTTAAGGGATGAAACGAGGACCGTGCGGCGCCGGCGGTGAGCCGCAATGCATTACTGTGTTCTCCAAGTTAGCGATGGAGCCATTACAGTAATGACACGGGCTAGTTCCTGTGTTGTCCGCGGAGAGCTGATACTAGCGATATTAACTCCTATTGTTGTAACATCAGCGTCGTCCATCAAACGCAATAATATTTGGTAAGACGTCAATGATTAGTAATAACAATCAAATGAGAACATAACAATGCTCGATTAATTTCTATTGATAAAGTCAATTCGCGATTCCTTACGATTTTCTTATCTGTTTTATAATGTTTATAGTTTTTTAGTTGGTTATTATTTTTTCCATTAGACTTAGAATACATACAGGATTCCAAAGATTTCGAATATGAAAAAATGTACCTAATATATTTTTGTAAATCATTAATATAAACTATGTGAATGCATTGAGGAATAAAGTTCCACTCCATATTATTCTTAATCTTATTCTTTTTAAAAACAATATAACCCAACTGTCATAAAATTCTGTAAATATTTACCAAATTTGGGCTCTTCTTTTACATTGTAAATTGGCATCTTAGATTAGTTTATTTTCTAAACTCAGTTTAACCATTATAGCTATTATTTTATTTCCTCAACTTATTTTTCATAGTATTCGTTATTTCTTGTTTATAGTGTGTCAAAATAATGTTTATTATGTATTATACTTTGATCCTTATTAAGTTCTAATAACTAAAACTGTCAGTAAGCTTTAATTGTGGATCATTGCTCAGTATTGTATTTCTTAATCGTTTGTATAATTCAGCGCTTTAAAAAACTAATTGTATTATTACAATAATCAGAAAACAATTCATTTTTTATTCATTTATTTAGGTGCCATCACCACCTTTTTTGAGATAGTACATTTTTATCTCAAGATGTTTGGCCGATGGATCTGGGACACAATTATTGCACTTTTAAATTTAAATGATAGCTAAATACTAATTTAAGATTCAAGATTCAATATTTTTTATTTCTATTAAGAAAGTTAACATACAAAATTATATACTGTACAAAAAGGAAATTAATTATTCCCCACAAGACCAAAGTATGAGTGTGGGAAAGAGTTCTTAGGCACGAACAAATATCTTTAGTTCGTCTTCTACTAGTTAGCAGCACAAATAAATACAAAACTTTAAAGGAGAAACAAATTACACATCAAAACAAAGATAAAAAATAAAACAAATTATTACTTAAAGAATTATACAAATCAAAAAGAGAAAAATCAGATATCGTACAGTTATTCGGAATCAAAACAAAATGAGTTAATCAAAATACATAAGAATACCCACAGACAACAAACATTATGATGCGTATTGGTGAACGAATCAGCAGCTTCGCCATCCCCGGTCCAACACCAATAATGTTTGTTAATAGACTAAGAACGGTAATAATAATTTGATTTTAAACTAAATTAAAGCAAAGAGGATATTTAAAACTGAAGAACCTTGTAAAATGACACTGCAATTGTTTGATGAGAAACATTTTCTTCGATAAAGTTTATGACATAGTTTTCTGTATACAATTTTTTATCCTCTCAGGGATATAAAATTAATTTTAAAAATTTGAATCATGGTCAGATAACAAATAATTTGGAGGTATATATAAATTTGTCGAAGATTGTAAAAATTTTAGAAAATGTTCCCACTCTTTTAACTCATTGTAGGTAACTAGCGCACGAAAACAATATGAAAACAAAATAAAATATTAACCGAGCACGCAGCGTTTGTAGTTGAACTGTTTTGCCGGTGGGACCTCACAATGGTAGTTTCATAGACCATGAAACTGGTTCACTGCCCATTACCTTCCCATCGTGAGAGGCTCACAACTATCGTTGAGAAATGTTTCACGAAACAATCGTTAATGTTTTTAATGTCATCATTAACCTTAAATGATTTGTTATCAATTGATACTTATAATTACTGTTTTACAACTTAGGCACCTTCAATATGTGAGGTAAAAAATAGCAGGTGAAATATGACCATACGTTTTTTAACAGAGTATAAATTATATTATATATAAATTATGATCGATATCACAACTAATTATAAATGCGTGTACTTAGTATTAAATCGAGCATTAAATCGGAAAGACAGTAAAAATAAATCTCTGCTATTCTATTCTTCGAATTAACGTTCAAAGTAGTTGTTTAACATCACATTAAAATTGTGTTATGGTGACCAACCTCTGTTTTTTTTTTTATATTTATAATACAAATCTCTCATGTATACATTTAATCCACATGCGTCAAATGATATATGTTTTAAGTGAATTAAATTATTGCTAATAATTGTTAGCCCATTTTATATTTTAATGTGTTATTTTTGTAATCGTTGTAGCCTTAAAGACCCTAGGTATAGCCCTATGTAACATATTTTACTTTACCCTGCCTGTTAATATGCTTCAGTTAAAGGGTAAACCGATTAAGCTGAAATTCGCGAAAAGGTAGGTCATAATATATATGGCAAACACACAGGCGTAAATTTCCATACATACTTTTCATTTTAATATAGGATTATAGGAAACATAGTTTATGGCTGCTAAATCTAATAGAGCAGAAACAAGATAATTGATTTCGACTAATTTATCTCAGTATTCCACATATATGAACTAGTTTAGTGTACAAAGTAACCTAGGAACTAACTTAAACTTTTCACGCAAACAAATAACTTTTGCAGATTGTACCAATTACAATCAAACTCCCCTCCCATATGACGAACTCAAACTATATATTTTATTTTTTATCTGTTAAAACCTCTTTGGATGTTTAAACGTTGATTGAATAGTGAAAATAGTGATTTGAAGAATACTGCAATAAAAACATTTTTATTGCTGTATTTTATGTCGTTGGCGTAAATGTATGCGGAGAGTGAGACAGCTTGAAGCAATTTATTTTTCCTGTGGCTGACGCCTAAGTTTAAATAATATCCATCTGTAAAGTGGTTCTTTAAGCAAATTTCGAACATGGTTAGCACCAAATCCTGAATTAATTACTGTTCAATTCTGTTACAAAAATCGAGTTCACATTTGTAAATACTAATTGTTAACACAGATCCATTACGCCCAACTAATGATTAATATCAACCAGGACTAGTAAGAAAACGTGAATAGCTCTGATGCACTACATACGTAAAATACTATGAGTTTTTCTTTTTTTACTTGAATCTAAAAGTATTTTATTTATATTGAAATACAAGTTGAAAAATTAAACCATTGTTTATATTTTATACTTCACAATGTTAAAACAGTTTTTAAGCTCATAACTGTTCATGCCCTAAAGAATGAGAAAGCCAAAGTACCCTTTTAGGGCAACGATCTAATTTCCGGTACTTAAAAGGGGTTACATAAACACTCCTAGAGTCCTGTCCCTGCCCACTCTCACTACCCTTAGTGCAGGAAAATTAAGCAAAATTTAGCGTGATTGCGGAATTTTAATTTAGCAGACTAAAAATTGGTGGAAAAGTCGCAAATAAAGCTAGGATCATCATACTAAAATTCCCAAGAAATCCCACTTGGACATGCCGCCATCTTAAAAAAAACATTTCCGGTCTGTGTTTCTCTGAACATTTTTTTTATTAACACGAAAACCATAAGAGATATGAAAAAGGTGTACATGAGGTTTTTTGTAGAAAATAAAGTTTCCATTAAAATGAGTATAAATAGTACAGGAAATATTGATTATATCTGTTAATATTATTCATTTTCTAAAATGTTGTAATTCAAATACCATTGCCATAAGGAATACGAGGAAAACTTTATGTAAAATATACACCCTAGGGGACGAATCCATTTAACCTCAATGAGTAATAAATTATATCCATAGAATCCTCATGAAAATTCCAGTTATTTGCCACCGCAGTCATCAAAATTGGTTCACTATAAAAGCATGAATAAGCTCACAAAAAATTATTCCTTATGATGACATTTGTAAAAATACCTTAAGGAATATCCTTTTTGCGAGCTTACCCACGCCTTTATAGTGAACCGATCTTGATAATTGAGGTGTCAAATAACTGAAATGTTTATCAGGATTCTATGGGTATAGTTTATTATTCGTTGAGGTTAAATGGATTCGTTCCCTAGCGAATGTATTTTACATCAAATTTTACATGCATTCCTTATGGCAGTGGTATCTGAATTACAACATTTTAGAAAATTAATAATATCAACAGTTATAATCAATATTTACTGTACATATTTATACTCATCTTATTGGAAATTTTATTTTCTACAAAAAACGTCTTTACACTTTTTCATATCTCTTATGGTTTTATGTTAATTAAAAAATGTTCAGAGAAACACGGACCGGAAATGGTTTTTTCAAGATGGCGGCATGTTGCCCAAATGGGATTTTTTGGGAATTTTAGTATGATGATCCCAGCTTTATTTGCAACCTTTCCACCAATTTTCAGCCTGCTAAATTAAAATTCCAGAATCCGTCACTATTTCCCTGCACTACCTAGGATAATCCATGAAATATCCTATTTTTCACTAGATAATATATTCTTTCCGTTAAATTTGATCCCAAAAACATTTTATAAATATTAATATTTTGGGATTTGCTAGAAATTGCTAAAATTATATGCCGGTAGGATTATTGTTATAAAATGTTCTTTAAGGTATCTATACTTAAAAAGAAATAAATCTCAGGAAGAGTTGATTAAAATAATGTTCCACTAACAAACCTCCCCCCAACAATAAGATAAAACTTCAACGACCAATCGACCAAAAAAAAAAAAAACAGGCAGTAAATCTAAAACTGTAAGCCTTATAACTTTCCTCTTGGGACAATAATGCCTATTAAGACATGGTTTTTATGGAATTCTCAGAGCTTTTTGCTCCTGGAGGCTCAAGTGTTTCAATACAAATCTTAAGACGCTCGATTTTCCGTCGCTTTTCATTAATCCGGAAGATTAAATAAACATGTAATTTTGTAACCAGCTGCAGATAAGTGTTGTTGTTATTCGGTCAGTGTTAAGTGGTTACTGTAAATACTAAAAAGCAATAAAAAGCATCAATTTAGGTTTTTACCTTGTATGATTCAAAATGAATTATTATGTCTAATTTTGTACAAAATTATTTAAAATTATAATTGTAATCAACCATAAAAAATATAATTTTACAAAAAAAATAAATCTGTTTACATAAAACTTATACAGGTTAAACGGAAGCCAAAACACTAGTTTTTCTTTTATTCTGGGCCTGTCTCATAAAAGTACCAATATTATAGGCTAGTAATATAAGCTTAGAAAATTTTATTTCATAAGTTGGTAATTTTCAGTTTCATAAAAAAATTTACAAACTAATAAAATATTTACACTGATAATATAAGTCAGCTAGTCAGCTGTTGCATTATATTACTTGTTTATTTTGATAAATATAAACAAACTGTTTTGGTTTGATTTAGTCTTAATTGCACGGTTAATAATTTTGTCAGTGATATTTTATCTAGCTCAAAATGTCAAGCAAACGTGAAATGAAGAATTTAAAAAACTTGAACTTTTTGAGGAAAATATTTGAACTAAAAGCTGAGCTGTTTGAAGCGTATTCTGCAACAGTGACGAAAGAAACCAAGAAAAATGCATGGACTGCTGTCCGTGATTATGCTGTGTCAATTGGACTCATAACCAATGATAAGGACTATACTTATGTAAGAGACACTACATGGACAAATCTCAGAAAGAGAACGATGGAAAAGGTCGATAAGTCTTCTAAGACGGGGGCAAGTGGATCACCAGACTCGAAGCTTGATGCCATCGACGATATGGTCTTAAACATAATAGGAAAGGAGTCTGCCGTCATAAAAGGATTGGGTGTGGATGATTCTATGGCACCAAAGACTTTAAGTGGATCGCATCAAGAGGAACAGGAAATTGAGTTACGTGCAAATGAAGAAATCCATCCAACCATCCATCCATCCAATGTTCAGATTTGTGCTTGGTCACACATGGATGATAGTGATGTCACTTTATTTGAAGAAACGGCAATGCCCATTACTACAAATGTGAGGAAAAGAAAGCAAGTAATTGTAAGAAAGACTGATGCGAAGAAACAATTTGAGATTTTTAGAAAACAAAAGTTGGAGTTGGAAGTTATGAAAACCAAGTTGGAAGTCTGGGAGCTAGAAAACCGACTAGGGGTTGAACATTCCGAGCTAACCCAATCTATAAAACCACTTATTCCTCATGTTTAATGTAAGGAATCGTTACTAATTGTATATGTAACATTACTTTACTTTCGACTTTACTCTTAATTGTACTTTTTTTAATCTGTCCATCTATGTTATTTGTATTAATAGTTAGTAACAAAACATGCTTGAGCATTTCGTTATCATCTCTGTTTTATAATCGATATTAAAAACCTATTATTGAAACATAATGTTTCATTTATTCCTTAAATTGTAAGCGATAAAAAGCATGAACATAATAGATTTACATATTTATTTGTAAGAGAAATTATCAATTAAAGTACGGAAAATTATAAAGTAAGTTGGGCTATTTACAAACAAAAGTATCTTTATAAATTATATTAATATATAAGCCTAATGGCTTATATATTAATATAATTAAACTAGATAGGCCTTATACTTCTAAATATAAAAAAAAATCTCAAGGCACGGAAAAATAAAAGTCAAAACAAAGTCCTAGCAACAAGTCTTAGCCTTGCAGCTAATTTCGAAAGTGGTTGTAGAAGAAGTGCAATTTTTCTTCTGCTCCTTCAGCATACTCGGCTACCCCTTCAACTACGTAATCCTCGTCCTCTGCATCATTAAGAACAAATCCCTCCATCATTGCCAAATTAGAAAGAGCAACAGCACATTTGATTATGTTGCATGCATAGACAGGGTTTACTCGCAAGTAGTTAAGACAAGGAAATTTTTCCCTCAACCGACCGATTGCACATTCAACTACCCTTCGAGATTTCTTGTGTGCTCTAAGGAAACGAGTTTGAGCAGGGTCACGAGCATTTTGTAGAATAGATGGTATTAACCAGGACTTGAGCGGGTAGATAGAATCCCTAAGCACCACAGCGCCTGGAAAGGGACGCCAACCTTCTTCCATTCTGTCACTTATGAAGCTATTTCTTAGTACACGAGCATCGCTAACACTACCGGGCCAGTTAGCATTAACGTAAAAAGACTCCAGGTTAGGTCCGCAAATTAGCAAAACATTTATGGAATGATGTCCCTTTCTGTCCACAAAAACTGGTTCATCGTTTGAAGGAGCATCTATTCTTATTAAAGTCCCATCAACTA
This sequence comes from Flexamia atlantica, assembly GCA_035578135.1. Classification (NCBI taxonomy): domain Eukaryota; kingdom Metazoa; phylum Arthropoda; class Insecta; order Hemiptera; family Cicadellidae; genus Flexamia; species Flexamia atlantica. The sequence continues at coordinate 4,154,756 of JAQJVK010000028.1, forward strand.
CACCACAAGTAAGAGGCATGGAAGCTATATTACTAAATGCATTGATTGTTTCTCCTACATCTTCTGGCCAGCGAACAGTGTCATTCAATAAGTTTCATTGATTGCATTTACAACATTTTTGATAATGCGGCAAACTGTACCTTTCGACACGCCGTGCATATCTGGGCCTTCTAACCACCACTATGTCTTCTTCATCACTTGATCCGCTTGATTGCATCTCTGTTTTGATTAAATTATTAATATATTTCTATTTCACTACCTCTTCATACATGATACTCCACACAAGTAAGAATTCTATGGGTCAAAAAAGGCTTATAATATACTACCCTAAATTTTTGGGTTATAATATTAGTTTCTACTGTTTTTGAAACAATATTTCTATAAACACTAGTATTATATCTGGTATTTTGGAGCAGTAAGCTTATAACTTGTTTTATGAGCTTATATTTTTATGAAACACAATTCTAGTATTATAATCTTATAGTATCAGGTAAACACTTGTATTACAAGCTTATACAAGTTAAAGAACATAAAAAGCAATACACTGTTTACGATTGATAAATTATACATAACCTTGAGAAGAATTTTAAGTATTAATTTCCTCTGGTCAAAATACTTAAAAATCGAAACTCGGTTTTTACAATTTAACTTAAAAAGTAGCTATTTGTAAACAATTCCCCCTTAATTATAAACAATTATTCTTGACAATAGTCTGCTACTTTTCTTGAGAATGGAAGCTTGAGTATTCAAAATTAACTTTAAATAATTTTAAATTATTAGAAATCTTTTATTACGAGCTTTGTAGAAAAGGGTTAACATTTGCGTGAGGAAAATAAAACTGGGATATAAAAGAGTGGTTAGCTAATTATATCGGATAAAAGGCACCAATTACGTTCATTGAAAGAAGATCGTGGAAAGACTTAAATGAAAGCAATTAAAGCCTGGTTACCGTTTGACAGATTTACTCCCAGGTGAAATGTTTCACCAAGAATAAGGCAGGATAAAAATATATTCTTGAGAATTGTTTGCTCTTTAAAATATCCTTGCTTAATATTTTTTATAAAGTACAATATGTGATGTAAATTTTATTTGAACATACATGACGTCTAACCATTTATAATATATGGGTCTACTATTGAGCCTAGCAACATTTTTATATTGAGTTTACATGATAGTGTATGGATGAAAATAATTTTTTTTTTTTTTGTCAATAGAGTGTAAAATTTTAGATCTTTTAGATCTGTGTATTACTCTGCTTTAAGCTTTAAAAATGATTTCCCTCGTGAAAGTATTGGATGAAATTTAATTATGTGAGCAAAATAGTCATCGTTGCTAATAGGTGTAATTGTTACTGAAAAAGTAGTGTTTGTTGAAACAACCATTTTGTTATATCACTGCAAGACCCCAGATTATTTAAACATCTGGTCAGTTCCCGTTATAATGGAGGGAAGTAAACAACTGTTTGAATAACATCGAAGCTCGATATGATACTATGTCGAGTATAGTAAATGTTTATCAACTAAATTATTACGGTATTTTGATACTACAATGTATTTAATTTTTTGTAAAAGTGATTTAGTAAACACAATAAACAAAACTACAAAACACTAAACTTAATGTTTTTTGTCTATGTATTTACAAAACTACGTAGATATAGAATAGTATAAACTACTTATCAATGCTTCTAAGCTGCTCATGATCAAATTATTATTATTATCCTATTACGTTGTTGGATTAATTCTAATAATCTTTATACTGTATATTTTCTTAACAAGTTTTATAGTATCGTTAAAAATTATCAAGTGAATCCTCCTTCCCTCTGCAAGTAAGCATTATTTATTTTACTTTATAACAAAATAATATTTTCCCAGTACAATACCTCAACAAAACAATACATTCATACAACACTGGATGGAAGCCATAGGCATTTAAAAACATTTTTCTGTATGTTAGGGACAAAGTATAGTACATTATTAATAAAGATATTGATTATATTATGAATATTACTTCTATACGTATTAAAATAGGTACATAGTATATAGTTACTTTGTGAATATTATTACTATATATGGTTTTAGAGATATAAAACACAGTTTCTTAATCTAAAAAAATTACCATTGAGATAAAAACGTTAATTTTTATTTTTGTTTTTTTTTATTTTAACTTTTATTTTTTTAATCACCTAATATTTTCTTATCCCCCGCACTCTCAGAAAAATTTGCAATACACTGTTTACGGTCGATAATATATACATCATGATAATCTTTAGAAAAATGATAGATGTATCGGTCAGGCTTGTATCACTAACGGCCACCTGACCGCTGTGCTGTTCCGCCTTACCACACACCTCCCCTCTCATTGTCCCATCCAACTGAACGTGTTATTTGGTCATATAGCACGTTTAACGTAAGAAAATAGTAATTTCATTTCTCAGAGTTTATCATACTCTCAAACTTTATAAATTAATTTATTGATTTTAGATGTTCTTTTAAGTTAAATGGCTTGTTCAACTTATCCACATTCATATAAGTTAGTAAATTAATCAGATCAATTAAAATAAATGTATTGGTATGGTCCATTATCAAAGAGTTAATGTAATTGTATCTAATGTATCTCAAATTAGTATCACGATAACCAAAATCAATTTATTGTTTTATTTTAAAAGGATCGAGTATAATAGTGGTGAAATTACAACTTGCATAATCAAGTAAAACTAAAATTGTGACATTCGTGATGTTTTTTATTATATTACATTGGGCTGAAGCTACAAATACAAAACAACTTTGATGTAAGAGTAACGTTCAAACGTAGTCTGAAAATTGAGTACTGACGTTTAATAAAAAGCCTAAAACAAAACCGTTGTTAATACACAACCAAACTAAAACTAAAGTCAAAATCAGGTTCATTAACATTATAAAACAAAACGTAAAGTATTGGACTGCAGGTCTAACAATTTCCACTACAATAAACATCAGAATTCCATAAAACTAATACAAAACATGTTAACATAGCCCATATGCCTAAAAAACTATTACATATAATAAAACCCTTATTCTTTAGTTCAATACTTAACCTATGTAATTTCAATAACCACCCCACGTTTAATGACATTTCGTAAAATTTGATCCGGTAAATTAATTGTGAAAAAATAGATAGTAATTATCCCTAAAGATTTACTATCATCCCTTAGATTTATTAAGAATCATCATTTTAATAAATCTTAAAGCCAAAACCAGTCTAGAGGTTTGGAAAATTATACTTTTGCACTTTCATAATTTTATGGTGGCCTACTATTTCCATAGTTACTGATAGAGCCAAATAAGGTCTGCTCACCCTCCCCGGGTTATATCTTCCCCCAGACATCAGCTGCTGGTTACGGCGGTCTGACCTAGTCAGCTTAATTACCCCCTAGCATTTCACTAAAGAAGCTGAGTGAATGCAGTTAATCTGATTGTGGCTCGGACTTGAAACGAAATTACTGCAACACAGCAATTCAATTTTGTAGGACCAAATCGTGTTAATTTCTTTTAAAAAACCATTATAAATCCAAGTGTTAACTGAAAAGCAAAATCCTGAATAAAAAATAATAACTCGTTATTTTTTTCACATTTTGCCCCATTACTTTTTTTGTTCATATTTTGACTTTTCTTGTTAAAATTCGTAAAATTAACTTCATTAAATTAATAAACGCAGCAGACTCACAGTTAATAGACATAAGTCTGCTTTTTATGTCCTATACTCTTATATGAGCAATGTTATCTTGCGTACGCGTGTGTGCTTGCTTGTATGTTTGCACAACGATCTCAAAAAACGGCTCCGAGGATTTCCTTCAAAGTCTGTAAATAAGTAATTTATGACTCAAAAAGTCTTTTATGCAGATTACTTGGCCAGAGACAATCTAATAACGTAAAAATCTATCGATCGATCTAATCGATTTTAAAAAGGCCAAGTAACATCTTAACATTGGCCTTAATTATGGTATTATTTATTCTATGCTTGTATACAAAAAGCTACTTTATCGCAGAATGACAAAAAATAATATACGAAACAACGTGAACATAGTTTGACAACTTTTACAGATAGGCCAAATATTTAATACACGAATGATGTTGAATGTTAGAAAAAAAGCTAAATGATATTTAAATACAAAAAACCCGCTTTGTGTTGCAGTAAGTAAAGTAATAGTTTTGATAGATAATGACAGCTTACAACATAAGCACAATATACGATGGTTGTTCACAAACAAGTAAAGCAACAAGTAACTCAGGTGGAACACCACAGAGTACTGAATGGCTAAACGCTTATGCTGCTACAAGTATGTTTCAAACTAGCTGATGGTAACCCGTTTCGCTGGTTTAAGAAAATCTTATGAAGGCTTAAATCGCAGCTCCAAAAGACGTAATTTGGAAGCAAGGATTATAACGCTTAATGTTTTGTAAATATTCAATATATTTTTGTTTCTCCATACACTCAGAAAATCAGGATAGCGTATTTGATGGTAGTACACTTATTTGCCCTTTCAAACAGCACATTTGCGTTTCTTTTTTGAATTTCTTTGCTATTCATTAACTAAAAATGTTGTCCATCTTGCAATTACTACATTCAGATGTTAATTATACTTGGTTGACATCTGTATCCTTCATGGTCCAAATCATAGTTCCCTGACCTCCTTCTGCAAACAGCTTGTTCAGTTCAATTTAAATCGGCCTCTATTAGACCCATTTATCAAAGTTTCTCCAATATCTCTCTATTCTGATTGTTTCTTTCATCACCTTGTGCGCCAATCTCCCTTTCTATTAGAATCTTTTAAGACAATGCTAGTTGATGTTGCTGTGAATTTCCTCGTAATACCCTTAGACACGTTTCTCTTTCTTCGTCGTTTCATTTGTTCGTGCGATCTTTTGTGTTTGTGATAACATACGAGATTGAGAAAATTCTCTAGAACTTTTTGGCAATTTTTCATCCTATTTTTACTAAGTTAGAATTTCAAAACAAAAATTGTACCTACCTTTACGTAAACAAAAAACATATTCGCTGAATAAGACTGAATTCACTGTGGTACTAAATAAATTGTAGGTGCTGCATTCTGTTAGTAACCATTGTAACTATTTCAAATTTAACAATATGGCTGTATATGAACAAATAAAACTTCCCTGGGAATACTTTTAGTAATCCTTGACATATGTCCGCTTAGGACAATCCTGTGCCTTAGCCCTATAACATATCGAAATCCAACTACCATATTGCATATCAGGAGAATCCAAAACTTAATTTGAAACCAATATCAAGGGTCTCCGACGTGTAGTTTTGGCTGTAGCACGAAATATACCAACACTCAACTCTTTTTACATATAAATCTATATTTATTATGAATTGAAAGCATAACTACAAATATTTAAAATTTTCTAGCGATAAATTAATTGTAAATTATAATTTTTTACTGTTTTTATTGAACATAAGGGAATTTTAAAAATCTATAAAATACAATAATGTTAATGTTTACTGTTTATATTAGTTGCCTTATTTACTATGTTACTAAGTACGCCAATCATCTTGGTTGTAGACATTCACGAAGCTACTGAATGAAGTCATTTTAATTATTTATTACTTTTAGTTAATTTGCTATACTCCATTATATTACAGTTACAATACCAACTGCAGCTGCGGACTGTTCTTAATTAATGGATGGTTAGCGGTTGGCATGTCATAAGATCTTATTTTTTAAACAAAATCACATTAGATACTCTACTTAGTTTATTAGTATTGCATTTAAAATTCATACGATTGATACATTTGATCGAGTTGTTGTAATTAGAAGCTGTTCAATTTTAGTTTATGTGGACATAATTTTAAGGAATGCTATTACAAGAACATTATATGCTTTATAAGGATTTTATATGTCGATCAGGATTCTGTAATTCGTATTGGAATTTCTGTCATATTTTCTTACCGTTCGACAAAATAGATCATAAAAAGATTTAGAGCCACCTGATTCAACAAAACAAAATGTAGGTCGAAGGGAAAATGATATTGGGAAAACATTTGACATTTATGTCGTTCTCCGCTCACTCAAACGTACATCTTTGACGATGGCAATAATGTTAGAATATGTGCTGGATTTACGTCATGTCATTCAAGGTTTTTTTATTTGTTCTGTATTTATTCCTGTAAAAGGTACCTGCCCACTTAATCGTTATGCGTTTTGAGGAAATTTCCTGTATAGGTGTTGAGTTGTTAAGCTGGGTTTTATGGTAAAAACGTTTATAACTCGTCTTTAAATTAGTATATTTAATCCCTATCAACAGTCTTAGACCGAATATAAATAAAAACTATCCGGAATACTGTTTGTTGTCATAATAAATAATTTATATAATATCCTTAATCATAACCGTATGTCCATTGATTGACGAGATATTAATAATGGCAAGCACAAAACGTTGTACCAGTGTTAATCTAATGGTAAAATAACACAATTTAAAAATCGTTTCATTCTCATTGTATTTCAATAAATTTGATATAATACTGTAGTGGAATTCATCTTCGCCCTATTCATTATATTTACGACATTTATTTATGATTATTAGAGGTATTTATTATGAGTGGCATCAAATATTTGATGACTGCTGGAAAATGGACTAAGTGGTTAAATCTTTATCTTTTCCATTGCAAACTTGCGGACTCCCTTCCTAATGTCATCCTAATGGGAGGGAAACAAGGGTATTCTTGAAATCGTACAAGAATTCACTAAATTTATAAAACTGACACAGGCTTCAGTTTGAAAACTAGGATATATTCTGGTTTATGTATCAATTAATAGTTTTAGTGCATAAAGTATTATATAGCGGCTAAACGGTTAAAAATATGACTAAACTATTAAAAATAGGCTTTGAAAACTGTTATATCTTAATTATTAAAATTCAACCAAAATCGTATGAATGTAACTGGTGTGTTTTTTATTTAACTGCAAATGAATATCCTTAAAAAATTAATTCTACTATGTTTAACAATAAATCTTAGTGAAAAATAAATTGCACTGTTTGATTAATTTTGATATTACAAATAAATATCTAGGTTTATTCTTGAATTTTTCAGTACATAAATAATATTTAAAAATTTCTATTTAGTTTACTCAAGTTTTATTCAGTGACTTTTTACAGTTTTGAAAGGTTCCTCATCATTATAATATTACGATATTCTGAAGTTATTAGCGCAAAAACGCGTTCATCTGCGCATAAAAACAAATCACAACAACTGATTAAGGACAGGAGGTTTAGAGGAACCTGTAAAGAATGTATCACTTAACCTAGAAACTTTAATAATGCTGCTATGATTAAACAAGCCAGTGGTAAACGAAGGAGTAGTAGTTTTTTACCTTTTGTTTAATAACAAACTCGTTCTCTTAGTAAAGTGGGTTTTTAATGGAGCAGTTTTATATGTGTTTATTTTTGATCTGACGGACTATGTAATGGGTTTCAGCTTATTAGTTTTTGCTAGTGTAAACGTCGATGTCATTTATAGGAGATCAACACAAGCACTTGTAAGGGAATTCGGTCGAAACATTGGTGGAGTTGGGGATCGAACCCGTAACCTCTGGGCTAACAGGCTAAATATATATGTTTTAATACTTTAAGGTATTTTAACATTATTAAGAAAACCATTTCCAGTATTTCTCCCTTTATAATTAATTATTATTTGACGCATTGAATAATTTAAAGGGTTGAAATTATTGATTTAAAAAATGCTTCATAGCTTATTGCAAAATTTTATTACAGGCTGCACTGAAAAATTATATAAAAAATGAATTTTAGTATGTTAATGTTTCATAGTGACTCTGGATTAGGAACTGAAATGAATAAATCTATAACTGGAAAACAATTTTACTAAGTATAATCGTTATTACTGTGCTATAATTTTTACTATAATACAACAATAATAATTTTGAAAACCATTTCAATATACACATTAAATTACTAAAGTATTTAAGACTCAATACCATCATTCATATTTTTACTATCATGAGTGTTTTAGTGATATATATTTTTTTAATGGTTTCGATAAACTTAATTCAAATAATGTAGATCCCTAATAAAAAAAACGTTTGTTTGGCATTTTGTCTAAAAATTTCAATTTTTACTCCAAATTCGTAACTTAAAAATAGTTTTTATTTGTTTATCTAGAAGTCGCTGAACTCCTTCTTTTGCTCCTATGTAACTAAAAAAATTCATCCACACCTAAAAAGTAATTGTGTAAATTATTTTGATACATAATTGATGTTTAAAAAACCAGGTTTTATATAAAATCAAGTTCTATATTTTATTTTTATGCAATTAGAAAATGATATATTTGTTAAAATTCAACCACATGATTTGTCGTTGTTTCAATTCCGTTTATTTTACCTGAAACAACAATACGTGAGAACACCAACAATACTGACGTGAAATGCTTGTTGTAACGGTAAACAACGATTGTTGTTTCTTTCCACTCGTATTTCGCTTTATATAAAGTTAGATATCAACCTCAGTAATAATTACTAAACAAATGAAATACTCTCACCTTGTACAATCAACGTTGATTTTATTAAACGTACGTTTTCAGTCTTGCTTTGACTCACCAACATTTTTTTACGATTGTAAAAACAAAGAAGGAAACAGAAAAATCTCCGTACTTGAAATCTAAATTGAAATGTGAATAGTTCCATGAAAACGATAGCCAAAAACAGTATTTTGAAGTTTAAGGATTTTAAATCTACAATCACAAAGAAATATTTTTCACTAACCATGTTTAAACATGACAACACAATTAATTAGTTGTCAAGTTTTCGAGAGGGTAACAAATTCCCTACGTTATTTTATTTTCTATTTTTTCCATTTTTTTTCTTTACTTTTACTTAATCCAACTATTCAATGCTCTCAGTCATCTTTCTGATTCTTAATAATCACTCTGAATAATAAAAACGTAAATTTAATTACTTTCATATGTATATGTTAAAAGTCCAAAAATTTCAGTTTTTGGCGTTTATTCCCCTTACCACCCTTCTGAGGATCCGATCGGGCTGGTTTTGGAGCTCGTCCGAACAATCTATTTTATTGAAGTCTATAAAAGTCACACACATACACACACGGACGGATGGACAGACACCTCTCCGAAAACCACTTTTTTGAATTCGGGAATCACTAAAACAAATATATCTACTAATGACTCAAATTCAAATGTTTTGACGAAAACAATACTTTCTCCATATACTATGTATAAGGGGGAGAAAGTAAAAAGATAAGTTGAATTTATAATTTAATAATTGTATGCATTAGCTTTATATAGTTTATCGTTACCATCTTTCCTTAATCAGGTGAGTAAATGCTATAACACACATGGCCACGTGATATACCTGTCTAAATTATTACGCCTCGCAAATAGTCCTTCATTGCGTAGATTGCAGTAATTTTTGTAACAAACGGCCGGCAATCTCCGGCATAAATCGTCTTGCTACACAAAATGACAGACTTGCCTCTGCCTGCATGTTGTTTATCTGATGCAGCAACATGAATACCCCTTCATTTATCTGCTTCTACGACATCTTATATTAAAAAAAAAAACAACTACTTGTAGGTTTTATATTCTCAGTCTGTAATATTCAGCCATAGTTGAACATCGTACAAGTTACGTTCTTTAATGATATTGTTGTAATTTTACAGACGTAGAAATAATGTATTGTCCAAATCAACTTTTATATATCTCTACCTCGTCTCGAATTTGAACGATCTCGAGTCCGCAAAACCTCATTTTCGGCCCTCTGAGCTGAAAATACTATACCTATTGGTAAAGTATATTACGTTACAAGGCCAGAAAGTACTGTTTTCCCGGACAAGCATGATGGTTACCGCGAGAGCGAAAGTGAGTGCGGGATTGTCAAGAGAGTACGGTAAAAACTTTTTCTCAATCCTAAACCGAACCTACAACAAACAGAACAATACTTCCGTTTTCCCGGACTAGGACGGAATGGGTAACTTTCGTGCCAACTAAAAGGAACAGAAAACAAATGTTTCTGAGTCAGTATGATAAAAATCGTTTATTCGTGTTAGATCTTGTTTTAAACATGACTAAAAACAATGCTCGTAAAGCCGTAAGTATTTAACGTTGCTTATAATTAAAAATGCATAGTACATTAATTTAATCTAAAATATCTCCAACACGTACGACGCGTCATTTTTATTAGAAACATTTGATGCAATTTAAGGGGTGAAACAATGACCGCACAGTGGCGAGCCACTCTGCATTAACGTTGTTCCCTTCGCCGGCGATGAAGCCATTACTGTAATGGCACACGCTAGTTCCTGTATTGTCCGCAGTTAGTGTCATTAACGCCTATTGTTGGTGGCAAACGTGTCATCAATTACGTAAAACATTTTTTCATTAGGCCAATTTAGTATTCTATACAAGAAATTGTTGAATGAATAGTTTTGGGAACTATTGCTGTTGCCAGATAGTCGGCCGTGGTGAAAAATATAATGTCACAGTAGTCGTTAGCAATGTAGATTATTAAATATAGTGAAACATTTCACGTTTTCTACTTAATAAGCTAGGTAAAAATGATTTGATGTGAAAATATACTTTCATAGCAACTTGCTGACTCAAAGCTCATAAAGTCATTTGATGCGATTATTGGTTATACAGTGTATAATTAAAGCAAAACATTACCACTTGGGTACGTAGTTTCCTGAAATATCTGTTTGGGTAATAGTTCCGTAAAATTACTGTCTAACTAAATTTTATTTTATTTGTCTCTCAATAATGTAAAGTAAAAAACCAAAACAATATCACTAGAGGGAAACTGATTTGTTTTTTAAGAAGTCAATTTACTAATTTTACATATGCCTATAATTTAATTGATAAATTATTTTAATTCTTTATATATATATATATATATATATATATATATATATATATATATATATATGGCAAATAAACTATTGTAAAGTATTGCTTAAAATGTGTTTATCTACGACCATTGCAATAAGCACCAATTATGGTATTACAATAAACATTATAATGATATACATTAAAACACCAAAAACCAAGCAGTACTCTAATGACGACTTTATCTACGACCATTGCAATAAGCACCAATTATGGTATTACAATAAACATTATAATGATATACATTAAAACACCAAAAACCAAGCAGTACTCTAATGACGACTTTAGAGTACTGGAGTCACTTTAGAGTACTGGTTCTAGACCAATGAGAGCTCGGCATTTGACGGAAGTAGTGTCATAATAACAATTACGCAATTCGCACATCAGCTGATTGTTGCATTACGATTCATGTTTGAGTTTACTTATCCCATCAGCTGATTGTTCCACAACGATTCATGGCTCAGTCTGCTTATTTGCCTAACCTCAAATTTTAGTTGACCTATTCCATCATTAGTAAGTCATGAGTTTTGTTTAACTTCGGGGGAAATTTTGTCGTATATTGTAGGTCGTAGATAAAATAGTGTATGCAACGATTGTATTATGCCTTTAAGCCACTCGTGAGATATTTAGAACACTCGCTTCGCTCGTGTTCTAACTTACATCTCACTCGTGGCTTAAAGGCATGCATTATACAATCGTTGCATAAACTACTATTAGAGTACTGGAGTCACTTTAGAGTACTGGTTCTAGACCAATGAGAGCTCGGCATTTGACGGAACTAGTGTCATAATAACAATTACGCAATTCGCACATCAGCTGATTGTTGCATTACGATTCATGTTTGAGTTTACTTATCCCATCAGCTGATTGTTCCACAACGATTCATGGTTCAGTCTGCTTATTTGCCTAACCTCAAATTTTAGTTGACCTATTCCATCGTTATTAAAAGTCATGAGTTTTGTTTAACTTCGGGGGAAATTTTGTCGTATATTGTTGGTCGTAGATAAAATAGTGTATGCAACGATTGTATTATGCCTTTAAGCCACTCGTGAGATATTTAGAACACTCGCTTCGCTCGTGTTCTAACTTACATCTCACTCGTGGCTTAAAGACATTCATTATACAATCGTTGCATAAACTACTATTTCCTGATGACATGTCAGTGGTATTTATGTCAGTTTTATTACGCAAACTGAACAATCAAACATAATATCAAAACGTAACAATACTTCTTTTAACTACTTCACAAGGAATATTGTAGACAAACAGGTGAAAAAATTTGATAGTAGGTTATTTTGGCTTTTGAAAATAATCCTTTGACGCAAATATCGATGGAAGTTAGCACTGTTCAAGTGAGGACACCGAAGATATAAATACAGGAGTTAATTCAAAAAGGCTCTGAGTAAAATATTTTTTTCTCGGATGTCAGTGTTAACAGAGCCTCCTTTCGTCCCCAGCGCCACCGGGGTGGGCAGTCCTGGCTCTTGGAACGCAACCGGGACCGAAATACCAGATAAAGGACACACAACACACGTTGATTAACACCTGTAGTCGTGGCAAATAGTCGGATTTTGAGCACAAACGCGATTTTGGTAAGTGTATTTTGTGTAGTTTTGGTATGGGAGAATTTGACAAAGCCAGCAGCGGCCTTCTCTCAAACCGCCCAGTTTGGCGAGTGTTGCCCATTAAAAATCAGATTAATATTAAGAGGAAACCAACGTAAAAAACTTAAAACTTAACGTTAAAACAGACCATAGTTGAAATTTTCATGAGTGGCACCTTTAAATGAGTTATTTTAAAATTTTATTTATGAACTGTAAAATGTAGAAAAGTTATGAGTTAAATTTTAAAAACGAGCACAGCCTTAAAAGTTAGAGTACTGTCAGTTTTTCCCGTTGGACTAAAAAAATAAGAATGCATCACTCAATGACACCCCATGAAAACAATTTAATTCTTGTGCGAAATGTGACCCCTATATTCAACTCTTTTAGATCATTTGTACATTTAATTCCTCTGAGAAAGATGAAAATCGTTTTTCAATAATCATGAATATTAAATTTTTTTAGCTCAGTGTGAATGAAGTTCTACAGTAAATACAATTTAATGTAAAATCATGACATAATAATAAATGATATATTTAATAGAAATATATTACAGTAATTAATGTAGATTTATATAGATTTCATACAGTTGTTTCTCCAGTTCTTTACACGGATGGATAAATATCTAGAAAATTAACAATAGCTTCCATGAAGAGTAAATAAAAACAGTAGAAGTTCAAAACATTAGTACAAAATTGATACATGAAAAGCCTGCAGAGCGAATTTTTGAGTTTTCCCCTTGCAACAGAACAGTCAGAAACTACTTTTTCATTAATTAGTCCCATTTAATACCTCGACTATATAGTACTGATAAGTGAAAAGTACCATCACTTAATGGATTTCATAGTTTTTAATCGTTGTGATATAGCTATTATTGCCCCAAGCTCCAAGGGTTAAGGTGACTAAGTGCCTTTCAGGGCAAAGATCTAATTTCCGGCACTTAAAAGGGCTTACATAAACCCTTATAAAAAGCTTGCCCTTACCCTTTAAAGTAACAGCACTCTTTGGAAAATCAAACATTTCCATTTAACTTAAAAGGCTTTTGTTTTTCTGTTTTGTTCCAAACATTGAGTGTACTTTATTAAATATTCAAGAGTATGCGCTGCAGTGAAATATATTAAAATTATTAATGTATAAAAACAGTAAATATTACATTAAAAATAATTGTTTATTCAGTATTTATTGAAACTGCACCAAAAAGTGATTTATTTTAAATTTATGTTTGGATGTTAACAGTGTTTTGATGTGCCGATGCCATCACTGGGATAACAAGGTCCCGACATTAAAATCAAATGTAGGAAAGGCTAACTGCTGAACAGATTGCAGACTCAAGACAAACCTTGGGTAATTAGTATTCCGATATAGAGTAATAGAATGAATATTCATAAGTCGGGATTCAAACTGAGACTAAGCAGTAGAAAGCAAGTCAGGTTACATTTCAACAGTTCCTTCTGCTGCTTATTAGAAAATAAGCTGATTTTCAGTATCAGGTATCAAATTAAAAACGATTTTTTTCTGTTAGAAATCCCTCTATTTTAGCCTATTATTACATACAATATTTACTATTCCATCACTATTAATGAATATATTTTTATAAATATGTTTTGTTTGTTATACATGCATGGCTTAGAACATGTTATGAGATATATATTAATATAATACATATAACACTTGAAATTTTTTTATTTTGTGTATGTGTTGTCAATGAAAGAGCGAATACATCGAGAACTGCTCCAACAAAATTACTAAAGCCATATATCTCATATGAGAATGCCATTCATCTTCCAGGAACCCCTACAGCATATTCATCAAATTACTTATTTGTTCCGGAATGTGTTCACATACTTTGAGCGCCCCAACACATACTTTTAAATATGAGTCCTCGCATTTTCATTAGGTTATACATTTAGAAGTTACACCAGACCACCGCCAAACGTTGTTATATAATACTTGGTTTTAGTTGTCATTTTCGGCCGTCATCTTGGATATTAATTATGGGCAGCGGCCACAGTTTCTAGTCATTTTTAGGAATCGCAGCCACATCACTAATCTATCTGTAATTTTCGCCCAACATCTCAAAACAGATGAATATCCTTTATTTTTATAAAAAGATTTTTAAGTCAGCTGCTAAAAATTTTTAATTTTCCTATTTTTTCACTTTAACATACGAAAAACATCATAATTATTCAATTAATTTAACATTTGTCATACCTTCCCATCATATACTTTGTTGCATACAAAATAAAACTTGCGTTGCATAAAAAACAATAATGTGGCCTTGCCTACGTACACTTACGGTACGACCTTAACTCAAAGGATTAGAAAAGGGTACGGTCATTGAATATAGATACATATATTTTAAAAGTTTTTCTAAATTAGTTAAAAACAATGGGATTGTTCAGGAGTCTGAACTAATAAAGCTCTTCTCATGCTCTGGAGTATAATTCCGTTTGATGTTGGTTGGCCTAGCAGGGAAATAATGAGCTTTCCAGCTTTGTGCGTATAAAGTTTAACGAAACATATAAATACTGTTTAAGTATAAACGGATTAGTTAACAGTGGCCATAATCTAAAAAAAATTAGATGTCTATGCATGGCTGTTACATTAATAATAATAAAAAACATAATATAAAAACATAGTACAAAAACATACATAATATAAAAACATAATAATACTTCTGCTTTATCCATTACAAGGAACAATGGAGAAAAAAACATGTATTGTCATATACATAAACATATATATATATACCCAGGCAGCTGTTATAGTTGTACAGACACCATATTCTACGTATTAATTATATTTAAGAAATAATGCAACAGTACCTATTATTTTGCTTAAGAAATAAATGCTATCAAAATTGTAAATGCATTTTAAATCCCGTTTACTATTAAGTAGCTTATAACATAGGGTAATATGAAGTGTCTATTCGATTTTTATAATTCATGAAATACGGCTTATGTATTAGACGAACTATTGGCAGATTGAGACATTACTAAGATTATAATGGATATATGTCATCGATTATTGCAAATAAAAGGTAATGGAAAACGTGAGTGTATTAGTATAACCTATTGTAATTATCCTACTGATCAACGTGCCTACAGTTGGATCATTGATAAAAGCTTTTACAGCGTCCGTGAATTCCTGCCTGAGGGATAATTGAAAAACCTGGCGTTTTATCATTAATTACAGTGTTAAGAGTTTAAGTTGTTTTGGTTGCTTTACTAATAATTTGTAATCTTTGTAATCAATATGGTGGATCGAAAAGTGCGATCTAAATAACAAAAAATGAAGTATTCAGAATTAAAAATGATTGGGGATAGTCTTGGGATGTGGAACAATGTGGAAAAACGCTTGAGGGAGTGGGAATTTTTAACTCGCCCTACAAAAAATTATAAGGTCACCATCCGAAAGAAAGGTTTTGCAGAAATAAACAGTAATTTAACGAACCAACTAATCTAATTTGCTTGTTTCCTATTGCAATAAAAAATTTAGTTTACCTTTCATACAATCAAGTTATCAGGCTA
This sequence comes from Flexamia atlantica, assembly GCA_035578135.1. Lineage (NCBI taxonomy): Eukaryota > Metazoa > Arthropoda > Insecta > Hemiptera > Cicadellidae > Flexamia > Flexamia atlantica. The sequence continues at coordinate 4,170,801 of JAQJVK010000028.1, forward strand.
AAATTGATTTCGCTTTACTGATTAGTTAAACATCAGTAAACGGTCAATTGGGTCCTATCAGCAATCAGTGTTGATTGATTACCTATAATTTTGCTATAGCCTGATCATAATGATTAGATTTATTTTTCATGTAAAAATATCAAACAATGATTTTAAAAGTATTTTTTAGTTCATCAGATTATATTAGTTTTAATTATATTATTTTACATTTTCAATATAAAATAAGTAGAGTCGTATTAGAGTCAAAGTAAAAATTCGTGATTGTCATAAGCACAGTTTTAATTAAAAAGCTCAAAATACGATGACAATGATAAAAGTCAATAACATAACTAAACATTTGCCCTGGTATTTGACCAATCAAACATTTTCAACCGAAAAGTCTTTTACTTTTTTTCAATTTCACAATTACTTTATTTTCTACGTTTATTTGAAAGACAGTTAAAATATTAGGTCACATGATAAACGACTTGTTTCTAGCAAGACATTGTGGATTGCCTCAGGGATCCGAAGTGTTTTTGGGGCGTAAATTGTATGAAGATAACATAAAATTACGCATATAATATCTTTTAAAATTGTATTTTAAAAGAGATTTTAGATTTTTCAGAGCAAAACAGGTAGACTCCAAAATGTAAAGTGAGGGAAATGTCCGAATTTTATTTGATTTTAAAATGCTTCCGAATGAAGTTGATAACTCCATCTTAAAAATTTTGCTCAGTGCTTTCTTTTGTATTTTGAAAATCGTTTCATCTGACTTTTTCTCACTTCTTTAAATGTGAACTGCATATGAGTTACAGAAAAAGCCATAATAAGCTGCCATCAAAGTATCCGAGGAATGGAAGTTTTTTATCGAATACACATAATTAAATATCAATGTTCTAAACTTATGAACTTTGGAAAGCGATGTTTTTCACACAATAATAAAGTCAACATCTGATTAAATAATCACTACCAAGTTTTATTAGCACTTACCATTTTATTATTGTTCCAATCAACTTACCAAGAGACATTTAATACCCAGATTACTTTTAAGAAGAAATATATTTTATAAAATAGCTTAATAATATACATAGTATATAATATTACTACTACATGGAATCGTGGTGATGTCGAGCATTTAGAACGTGATGTAATTTATTTGAAGTTTGGTGCTGTCTTTAAGTGTACCACTTTAAAGTCAAAGTCGAAGTTTTTGTTGTCATTATACTAAAACTTTGGCATTGGCCATGTCATACTAATTACCACAGAGAGCAAAATCAAAATCATTGAAAAAACATTACAACAATGAAGATTGTATAAAAAGTTGGTAAAGATATGTTATTAAAATAGGATTGAACACTGTAGATTCAATTTTGATTTATAGTCTCCAACATTGCATTGGTTTCTTTTCAGAGAGTTATAAAGGGAATTGAACAGTTTTATTAAATTTAAAAGGTTTGTTTTCAGAGAGTATTGTTTCATCATGATCGCCTAGAAAAACAGGACATGAGCTCTAGTAACGAAAACATTTTACAGAAGTCATTTTTATTATTTTATGTATTTATTTATTTATGTATCCAATTCATGCGTTTTTAACTTCGTAATTAAAAATATTTTTTAAGTGGCCATGTAAGAGCAGAAACAAGTTTTTATTAATATATATTATACATGGTCCTCTTCTCCATCTAGTCTTCTTTCCTACCAAGCTTGCGGCAGAAAATGTGACTTCTTAAAGCAGTAAAGAGTGTGATTTATTGCTTCACTTTTACATTAGTAGAAATGAGCATAAATGTTTCACGCTGACATTGTATCGTGAGATATACAACTGGGTTTATAATCAACCACTGCAGATCACAGTTAATGCGATTTTTTGAATTATTTCAATAATATTAAGTGTAATGTATATTAAGAAAAAACAATTATTAATTTAATATAAAGTTTTATTTATTTTACTTAATTTTGCCATTCACAAAAACAAAACCCTGTTAAAAAAAATATTCTACTGTTGTAACATAGCGAACAAGAAACATTTCAAGAGAGAGTAAACTTTAATGTCGGCCAATCAGAATTGAAAAATCTAGGGACGGAAAATCCTTTGTCCAATTCAAAGACTCTAATTCAAAGAATATAGAAAGCTGAAATCTTTGACCGGACAGTGGTAGAGATTAGCTATGCCGATAACTGATTACCATCTCAATGTTCTTTTTCTTCTCTTCCTTATCCTTTCCATCCGCTCATCTTAAAATTCCTATCAATAAACGCAGTAAATATTTTCACAGTGGAAAGAATTATATTTTTATACAAGTTCAAGTTTAGCTAAGCTATTAGAGAATATGCTATTATTACCATGGATTATGGTAGTTACCAAATTAGATTTTTAATCCAGTGGCAAATTATGATATTCGTTTTACTATGAACTTATTTAAATTCCATGTAAATATCCTTAAATCCATTATTAACTCTAATAGCTTCATCCGCTTTGAGTTTACCTATGCTAAATATCTAAAATATCAAAACTTTTGATTCTCATGAATGTTTCTTTTAGAAAGGATGTTCATGACTCCTTATCACATTTAACTTTGTTTTACATTAAATATCTTAAATACAGAATTGATTTTTAAATTTATGATTCACTCTTTGAATATGGCTGTTGTAAATATGGCTGTTGAAAAGGGACAAAATGTTGTAAATAAACATATTTTATAAATTATAAAAACTAGGGAACAGGCAGGTGTTTGAAATCAGTTGATTTTGCTTTCCAGTGAATTATTCAGAAGACACTTTGGCTCAGGTTTGGTGAAAATGCTGACAAATTCCAGACTTATTGAAAACCTGAAAATGTTTTTTGTGTTTTAAATTTGATTTTATTACTTGCCCGTTGATTATTAATTATTGAAGATACACTTTGGAGAGCATACAAATTGATTCCAGGATAATCAAACCAGTTCTGTCATTTTTTTTCAATAATTACTCATTTTAAATTAACAAATAAATATCAGCTAGCATTGTAATATTAGTTGGCGTTAATACTGATGGTTTCATTAACCAGAGAAACGCTCACGTAGAATTTTTAATTTCTCGCCCGTAAGATCATACTATTTTTCTTCCACCCCTGGTTTTTTGAACAAGTGCACATGTAATAATAATAGTTGTAACACATCATTTTTCATTTGCATAACAGGCTTTGCTAATCAAGAATATTAAACAGCTTAATGAAACCCAAAGTAACGGTTTCTTGACCCCTACAGAGAAGGCAAGATTAAACTGATCTAAAAGAACCAGGCGCCTGACAGTAAATGTTTTATGATGTATATATTAGGGGATCGCCAACTTCAGTTTTATGTTTAAATATGCATACCATACTTTTGACATAAAACGTTTTTATTCCAATGGCAAAAAAAACCCTGACAAACATGAATAATTGAAGATTTATATTAAGGAATAGATAAATATACAGGATGAGTCTTCTAAGCCGTCGACAACAGATTATAAACGAACGGCTTGACATACAAGGACGAAACAAAAAAGTTGTTTCTTTTAATTGTACCCAAGAAACAACGTGAAAATATTTTAATCTTTTTAAAAGTCTGGGTATTCCAAACACCAGAAGTCGTGGGTTCGAATCTCAGTATATTTAAATATAAATATATGTCATTTTATATACAAATTTAAAACTCTAAACAAGATAAAAAATTTGGTGAAAACAGAACTCGCTTAACTTTATTATCTTCATAATGGCGGCCGTTTCAGTGAAAAATATTGGTATGTACGGAATACCCTGTATAACGAGCAAAACATTGCATGACTGTTTCGAGCAAGTGATTTTTTTACTAATTCATGGCAAGTTGGTGAACAAATTGCCGGTACCCACACACTGTAAAAAATATTTCTTCGAAAAACTATGTCTGTTTCTATGATTACGTTTTTTAAATAGGCTAAGTTTTTAGACAGTTAAAAAAATCTTCTTTTTTAAATGTTGTGTCTTGTATTTGATTGCCCTTAGCCGTTAGCTAATAAAGCTTTTTGCTTCGGAGTTTCATTCCGCTGTTGGTTGATCAAACAGGAAAATAATAAGAGCTTTATTGCGTAGAAAAAAGTCCGCCATGACAATCTCAAGCGTATTAGCTTGGTGAACACAGTCCTTTGCTTTACATACTCTGTAAATTCAGAATGAATTTATTTATAAAATATTAATGTTGTCCTACAAGTAAAGAAATTAATACTTAAATGAGCATTTGTTGTTTGCGGACATGCCACAGTATGAAATGTTTCATATTACTCGTAATAAATAGTAGGAGCGAAAGTAGCTCTTTTTGGTACGAGATCGTAATTTACAGGCGAGGCGCAGCCGAGCTTAAAAATGCGATCGAGTATCAAGGAGACACTTTTGCTCCGTGTGATGAACAACTATTTTCATCATTATGTATAAATAATTATTTAATCGTTAAAAAATTATACTACATAATTTTGAGTCTATCCAAAATAGTCATCTTCATTTACACATCTGTAAGTTGTTTACAAACACAAGTTAAGAAATCGTCAACCTTTCAAACGAAACATAAACAAATTTTGACATTAGAGTACGGCAAAATTTACCATATGTTTTTTTAGTACTCCTATTCGAAGAGATCCAAAAACGGTCATTTTGCGTACGGTTTAGAGAACTAAAAATAGCTGTTTTCGGGGCAGTATGATGAAAACTTAGTTTTTTTATACATCTGTTATATACTGTTTGTACGAAAATTATTAAATGTTCGGGATTTTTAAGGTTTTACTGTGTTGTGGTTCTGTCATTTATATATTATATTGGAATAAACTTAAGTCACTGTCAATGTTGTAAATAAAAACGATATTAAGTAGGCTGCCAAATTTGATAAAGCCTCCTCTTAATGTATACTGGAAACTGGAAAGTATCTATAACAGTTCATACAAGAAATCTATGCGAGGGAAACATAAACATCACCTATTTTCTTCTCAGAGCAAACTTCATTTTATAATTTAAGACGGTTTATAATACATGTCAATTTTTGATGTGGATACTATTTTTTTAGCCATAATTAGAAAAAGGGGCTGCTGCAATAGGTTTCCAATTCCAATTTTAATTATATCTATCAAACCAAACATCTTCTTAATAAAATGGGATTAGAATATTGAATGAAGGCTTGAAATATTTCCTGATACATCAATAAAATAAGAATGTGTATATGAAAACTATTATTATTTTTTCCTCTTATTTTTCTTTGAGAGGCATTTTTAAACGGCACCCTAAAGAACAAGACATGTTAAGTGTTATCCATAAAAAGATTTTAATGAGTTTTACTTTAACATTTGTCACATTATTAGAATAAACAAGAAACTTCCGAGGCGATCCGTTTCCTCCAACTTTCGTGAAGTGTTCCACAGAGACTGATAAGCGCGGAGAAATGTTCTGTACATTGTAAACTTGGCACTTCACCCCAGTTACTTTCCTATATTGTAGTCTAATGTTGCTCAGGAGACAATATAAAACGACACCTAAGGAATATATCACATTCAATGTATTCCGCCATAAGGTCTGTTAGTTCTACTCACTTGGTTTTTACGCTACTTTGTTTATTGGGATGCTGATAAGTTTGGTCAAAAGATAATGTAAGTGTAAAGGGGTAATAAAATGGCTACGAAATTCTCATCACTGTTTATACTAAACACGTTAAAAAACAACACGACATAAAAGCAATGAGGTATTGTTCAGTAAACAGGCCTCCACCTTCACCTTTCTTATCAGAGACACGGATAAAGGACTATCGTTATCAATCAGTGTTTGGTCTATTTTAGCAATTAACAGGTTTACAATAGTTACCTAACCGCAAAGTTGTAATTTTCTACCCATAAAAGAAGTGTTAATACTTTTAGTTATTTTATAGTAAGCGAGTTTATTATGATCTTTTTAGGAGAAGAGGAGTATGCAATGCATCATTAAGCTAATGGTCTTAGGTGAATGCAAATGTGAATGTATGTATGCGTCAGACGCTGCAACGAGGCCCTACGCAAACCAAATGACACACTTGTACTAAACGATGCTGCAAGATCGGAATTGTCTCTGCAAAGGTTCATAAAATGCTTGTTTCTAATCAAAATAATCTAATATATAACAATCAATTTGTCTTTTATCCGGTTACTTAAATTTAAATAATTACGTATATGGCAATAAAACTTTCATATTTTTATATTTATGATTTTATAAAATGAAATTGTGTCTTATATTTTTGTCGCATAGTTAACTTTTAGGTTTATGTTGTATGTTTGACAAAACGATCACGTTATGTAGCGATTTTAAGTAAAAAGGACGTGAGCCTTGGTTACAGCATTTGGTGATGGTGTGACAGGTTTATTGGCAGTTTTTATAGCGTTGGTCTACCTTTTTGACAGCTGGCTACCAATTGGACATTAAAGTGAAAGAAAACATAGTTATTTGGAAAAAACTCGGCGACAAATCACCTTATTGAATCAAAACAAATAGACTCAAATTAGAATTTAAACAATGGCGGTTTTTTTCAAAGCTACTATAGCAGCTGTATCAGTATGGCAGAGCTCAGTTTACATCTAATCTGCTGGTGATATCTGATTGGAACAGATTCCAACAAAGCTTAGCTGACTGAGGCTAAAAAAAACCCCGTATCGCATTTTAATCAACCTTTTCATTACTTCTAGAGATCGTTTACTGGCCGAAATTCAACCAGAAAATATCTGGGTGTAGTTTTTTACTCATTGTTCTAATAAACAGCGGACTGTATATATGTTTACACTTTGTTGTCATTTCATAGCCAACATTGCAACTCATATAGTCCATTATTATGTTTCTTATAAATTTTTCCACAATTCTCAAAAACTATAGTAAAATATAATGGGATTGTGCACATCCAAAAGACTGTAAACATGTAAAAGAATGTATTTGTCAGTGTGCTTGGATTCTTTCTGCAGTGTCTACAGGCTGAGAAGAAGGAATCACACAAATCATGCTTTCCTGTTGATTATATATATTTTAAAATTTCCGTAATAAAACAACATAGGCCTAGTTTATCTGTAACAAAACTCCGAAAGAAACTACAATCTAATGGACAATTATATTTTGGATTGCCTTACAATCTAAACGGTTTCAGTAGCCTGAATAGAAAATTAAAAATTATATCCTAAGGAACAATACAGAGACGTACGTGGTTATTGCTCTGGAATTAAATTTAGTTACCAATCAAACAAGCATTTAGAGAGAAGGGATGAAGTACTGTACAACACTTTATGTCTTTCAATAAGGAACATGGACATAATTAAGGAATGTATTTCACAGTATTTAATCCGAGCCTAATAGATGTTGGTAAAAATAATTCCACAGCATTCATTGCATTTATAAATGGAAGTGAGTTCACAAAAAAAAAGGTTTTTTCACCATTGCATTGTCAATTACTTGTTTCATTTATTTTTTTCAGAAAAACTGGAAAATTTTGTTATTATAGCATAAATACTTTATCAAATTAAATATTCCAAAATAAAAACTACAATTTTAAAAGCAAACATCAAGTTATTTATTTCTTCCTCAATTACTAGTTGTTTGCAATTAAGATTTAAATTAATTTAACACGTCACACCTGACAAATTTGACGTAATACGATACACGGCACACTCTGGAGACCACCACTGATACATTCCCATGGCAGAGCCGTTGGTCCGCAGGGTTTATTAATCATTCACATGCAGCTGACATCTGCCGCGATATGTCATCCCCCACTGCCTCTGGAAAATCCAATACAGTACACAGTTATTGCAATGCACTGTGCTCCATACAAACTGAAAGAAAAAGTATATAATGCTTAAAATAGTCCACTGTTTATTTTGTGATTAAAATATAGTATGTAAGTAAAAATGCTTTCGGTACTGTAATATAAATGTACTAAACTATGTATAAGAGAGCTCGAACGAAAATAACTTACTCGTTGAAAAACAAACTATACTTAATATCTATTTATTCAAGCAAAATAATTTGTTTGCACATTAATATTGCTGTAGCATTAGTAATGTGTAGCGGGTCTTTATTGCTTGAGCTAAACCATAACCGTACGTGAGTATATGTATCGAGGCGTTATTAATAAGCAAAAGTGATTAAGACACTTTACACATGAATTACATAAATATTTTCCCCTTCAACTGATTTTTTACTGCTATCAGACAGTGTTACTTCCATATTGAAATCGCTCACGTCAATTGTAGTCGAATTCACCCTTTATAATTTGGGGTTATGAACAAATTAAAACACAGTCAAATTAAAACGGAAGCGAACAATCTGCTGGAGCACGTAGAAAAATTATTATCAGCTGGTGAGCAGCAAGTAGTTTATCAAACAGCTGTCTCGAGGTTAATTTTCAGTGCGTAAACTGACACTTTACACGCGGTTGTCGGAAAATGTATTTTATCTAGTTTTAGCGAATTTCCCCTATAGGGAAGAAGCTATTACCGTAGGTCTCATGGTAAGACCTAAGCCCGAGACCATGATAACTTTTCGTTTTGGGGCCCCCAGAAGCAAAAAACACTATTCATTCATTTTCATAAATATATATATATCAATATATATATATATCTATATATATATATCTATATATATATCTATATATATATATATGTGTCTTTAAGCACGATAACTCGCGTAAAAATGGTCCTATCTTAATAAAATTTGGCATGGATGTGTAAAGTAGTAATTATTCGGACGAGTTCGTAATCCAGCCCAATCCGACTACCGGAAGGGGGGGTAAAGGGGGGTAAACCCCCCCAAAAATGGGTTTTTTTAGTTTTTTACATAGAAAAATAAAAATAATCCGATTTTTGTTGGCACCATTGAATTCAGCTCAAAAAAACAAACAATTTAGTATTTTGAATCACTGCTCTATGTCCATTGGTTACCGAGATATTGAAAGTGGTAAACACAGTACGTTGTCCCTATGTTAACCTTATGGGAAATAAGTAAAATTCTATATCTCGCTTATTTCTCAACACATCTTGATAAAACTTGGTAAGTGGCTTCTTCTAGTTCAGATCTACTAAATATTGAATTAAAACCACCCACTTTTAATCTACCCGTAGCAGCAAACCTGCATACTCATTCCCCATGTTATTCTTATGGAGCTTTCAAAAACCTGTAAAATCTCGCTATGTTGGATTGAAATATGTTGTTTTGTACTGGAAATTCGCTGAGTATGCAGGTCTGCTGCAACGGGGGTATTTTTATAAACCACAAAATTCGACCTCTCTGCTTTTACAGTCTGCTAGTTCATCTTCTTCGTAACCATGGAATCACGGTTTAGGCGATTATATTTATTTATTTTTTTAGGCGATTATTTATATTTTTTTGAGGAATATGGATTATATTTATTGATTCATTTTAAATCAAGAAAAAGTTATTGTAGTAACTTTTTCGCTTATTGATATGCCAGTTACGTGAATACAAAAGGTACATAGGAACCAAATGGTTCAAATGTACCTGAACCATTTGGTTCCTATGTACATTTTGTATTCACGTAACTGGCATATCAATAAGCGGAAAAATTACCACAATAACTGTAAAAGTTATAAGTATGTTTACTTTTTGTTGTAAATACTGTAACGAACCACTTCCCTACAGCGAATGGAATGTAAGCAATACATCTAGAGGGATTCAACTTGTCGAATCCTTGAGTCATCGTGAAACTTGGCCGGAGAAATTGTTCCCTTCTCCAATGAAGTCCCCCCATAAATCTCTTGAGTTCTTCTATCACCATTCTAAGTTTTAGTTTTGATGTGTTTTCTATGTATAGATGCATTCTTTACAAAGTCGTTTATTGATTGCTCCTCTTATAATAAAAATAAACTGAAACTGTCAAACTCCCATATCGAAATGATACTATTGAACTATGGATATTCATTATGTTATGAATGTAGTTACTATGATTATTATCATAATTAGCTGAAACTGTAGTGTACAAATCACTCTTTAAATATCACATCTGTTTTTACTTTGCAATCTTAGACCAGAAGAAATTATATAATCACTGAATAAACAAGGATAAATTTAAAAACAGTCACCAAATGAAGAATAATGACTCTTGTTTTACAATAACACTTTTATAGCACTATTTTGTAAAAAGACGAGAAAATTTTGTCATAGGTCCTATATAGCTTTCTGACTGGTTCATCCTATAGCAGAGGTCAACAAACTATGGGTATAGTAAATAGAAGCTTCCATTGTACTGGGTAATGACCGGGTTCCTGAATTCCTTGGTTCCTCCTTGTCTGTCCGAGAACACTGATTCTCGGTGGAGCTTAGATACCCAGGCAGATCAAAGTCCTGGAAGGAATAGAAAATTATCATAATTTTAATATGGGACGCGATGGAAGACTCCTAGGTCGGCGAGCTCCCAGGGTCTGCAGGTCAAAAGAGAGAAACGTCTGAGACAGAGACTCTGCATTAATCAAGAGGGTTCCAGTGTAACAATAACTGTCTGGGGGTTGTAGGGTCAGAGTGCTTCAGGCTCCTACAGTCGATCCCTAGAGGATCCCGGAGGATATGTTGCTCTATTCCTTTAGAGGCGAGGCTGTCTGACCAAGGATTCCCATTCTTGCAAATCCCCTTCTCCCGTTATCTGCACAACATCCCAAAACGAGACATCGGCGCGCAGCCGCGCGTTAGAGAGTCGGTGGCGCAGTTGGTAGCGCACTCGGCCCCGGTTCTGTGGCGGAAGCGTCGCAGGATCGAGTCCCGATGATGCCGCATACTTTTAGCAGTATACTGTTCATCCTTGTACTGTACCGACTCACTCCTTGGGTTTGCTTGATAACTTCAACACACAGGCCTGAGGCCCATGTGGGGGGGCAAATGCAAGGTAAAAAGAGGCCGCCACCCTCTTTTTATACATAGAAATAGAATGTCTGTATTAGATTTCAATCCTCCTTTATCTAAAATGTAATAAAGAGCTTTAACCGCATACGATGGGTTAGTAATGAAACGTTACCCAAGCGGGCACATTACTGGTTCAATCTTGGGTACGACCGCCTCCATTCTGCCATTTAGAGCCTCCCACTGACTTGTCCCATTGACTCATGGTGATCAGTATGCACTAACCATAAATTCCCTTCCTATGGCCATTAGAGATAAAATTAATTCCATTTACCATTGTTTAAGGGTTAATAATGTAGTTTCTTTTATAGAATAATTTCATTTCTATGCTGGCAAATAATGTTTAAGTGGATGAGCGTTACGATTGTTTAATAATTATAGTTTGTAATAGTATAATTCATTACTGTCTCAGCTAGAATTGTTTAAGCGTCCGAGCTTTATAGTGTTGAAAAGGGATTTTTATGTGAAATTGGTTTAACTTACCGTCGACTTACGTACGATACTTTTCATCATACTTGATAGACAAAATTATATACTATATAATCATCTCTTCCGCATTAACCACTATGTTTCACGATTAATTAAACCAAACCTATAACACTCCAACCTTAAAAGTAGTATTCTGGCCATCAGCTGTTTACCCACTTGCGTTTCCAATCGTAACAACTTCTCCGGACAGTATTTGGCAAAGAATAACTTTACCACCTCCTAACAGTCGTTTCTGGGTAGCGTGATGTAATCAAATCCAATCAAACACACCAACTACTCAACGCCGTCTGTTCGGTTTTGGTTAATTAAACAGATCTCAACTTCAATACTCCTATACGCATAATCCATTTATTCTCAACTAACCTGTGATAAAGGTGTGACAAAGTCTCTTCCTGTGGTCAGCCATCGTGAGACTGCAGGGCGGGTTCGAAGTTGGAGAGTTATGCCCTCTGCTGGACCGGGGCCAGCCAGGACTGCGGTGATCCGTCGTTTTGGCTCCAAGGAAAATTTCCGGGGAGAGGAAAAATAAATTTAACCAAATCGGTTAGTAATTGTACTGTGTTCGCCAAACTGCAAAAAAGAGCCGTTTAAGATATGCGTTGAGAAGCTGTAGTTTTCTTCACATCCTTGAGAAACGAGTAATTACTTTAGTAATGATTTTTTGCCTTAGGAAAAGGTTAGAATGGGTGTTAGTTGGGGACGACATTAATATTGGGGATTAATGTTGACAGTTTATATTGAGTATGCACACCGTGATTTCAATCAATTTACAAACGTGATTTCTTGTTCCTCAATTAAAGCCAGATCTAGCATTTAGAATAAGCTCTTCTAAAACTAAAGCGGATTAGTGAGTTTCATCATTTGTCAGGATGAATCTTCATTCAAATAAGATTTTTTGTTTGTTTTTATTATTAAAGATTGAATTTGTGCTGTTATCAGAATGGCATAGTAAAATAAATACGCAAAATGGTTCAACTTATCTTTCCACTACATGTAAAAAGGGGATTTTTGAGTCACATTAAAAGTAAGAATTCTAAAAATATGTATGAAAAATGGCACAAAAAGCTAAGGGATCATCAAATAAAATGTAATATATAATAAATAAATAATATACTTAATTTAAAATAGTTATTAATTATCCTTTTTCCGTTTAATCGAGGTAAGATGAAGTTAGTTTCGCTGTAAACAAGTGTGAAAGCACGTAAAAGGTTCTCTCTCGTTGTGTACTGCGACACTTGATCGACTTGTCGTGTTGAGTGAAACTTGCGACAGGCTCTGTCGTCTGATCAGACTCTGTCCGATGTTGGAAATCTCATCAAACACTGTTCAACTGTCGTCCAGAGATCCCTTTGAGACTCCACAAACATCGACAAAAAATTAACGGATAATCATGAACAAGTGTTGATTTTAGTATGTGATACAGTTTCATAATCTTTCTTCAAAATGCCTCATTAACAAGATTTTTTGTGTTTACGGCGTGTCAACCTAAACTATGCCAGGATAAACTAGGCGTCTAGCTCAAAACTATTATGTAAAAAAGCTCCTTTATTATATTATAAATATTTTCTTCTAGACTTTTTTTTATATATTTGTTATCTTTTATGAAATTTAGCAAATATTATTTTTCAGACGATATGACAATGCACTAGGTAAATGACGTGGCAGTCTTTATTTACCACAGGAATAACGATAGAGGAAAAATATTTTCCGCTATATGTTATGTTTTTATTCCGAGATTGAATATGGATATACGTAAAATTATAGACGTAGCTATAAGCTATCTTGCGTTTCGTCGTAGCTTTGAGATTAGCAGTGTTGTTTTTACTATGAACTAATCAGTAATTTCAAAATGTCTGCCAGGGGGAGCTAAAAAAGCATTTCGAGCTTAAGTAAACATTCAACTATATAAATAGTCGGAAACTCAAATAAATTAGGTTTAATAATTTAAGATTGTTAATAAACCGTTCTTCGCCCTATTAAGCACTATGAGACATAGAACTTTTGATCGAAATCGTACGAGCCATTTAAAAAAAAATGAATTGTTTTAACATACGGACGGATCGCTGTGTGAACATAGCATAGCGACTACTTTAATCAACCATATTTCTCAAACGTAAGTTTAGACGGTATTTTTAATAGTATAATATTAAAGTTCTGGTCCTATTCTACACGTTATGTATGCGTCATGTTGCCACACATCCGTTTTTCTTTTATATTTGATATCAAACGTAGACGGATTTTAAGTGAACATTGCATAGCGACTATTTTAATCAACCATATTTCTCAAACCTAAGTTTTGACGGCATCTTGAGTGGTATAATACTAAAGTTCTGGTCCTATTTTATCACCCTACGAATCCGTCATGTTGCCACACTTCCGTTTTTCTTTTGTATTTCATGTCAAAATTAGACGGATCGCTGTGTGAACATAGCAAAGCGACTAATTTAATCAACCATAATTTTCAAACGTAAGTTTGGACGGTATTTTGAATATTATAATACTAAAGTTCTGGTTCTATTCTCTCACCTTATGTATACGTCATGTTGCCACACTTCCGTTTTTATTTTATATTCGATATCAAACTTAGACGGATTGCTAAGTGAACATTGCATGGCCATAACTTCTAAACCGTAAGTCATACAGAAATGCAGATGGTGTTATTTTGCTTGTCTTGTTAAGCACTATGAACCATAAAAATGTGTTCGAAATCGTAAAGCTTTTTTGAGAAATTTGAATTTTTTAAATTTTTTGTTTTTAGAAAATATTTTTAAGTGCGGCCTTAGTTGACCTGGATTTTATGCCACCATAACTTCTGAACCGCAAGTCATACAAACACGCGAGTGGTGTGATTTTGCTTGTCTTGTTAAAAAAATTTGAATTTTTAACGGACGGACGGATCGCTGTGTGAACATAGCATGGCAACTACTTTAATCAACCATATTTCTCAAACGTAAGTTTAGACAGTATTTTGAATATTATAATACTAAAATTCTGGTCCTATTCTCTCACCTTATGTATACGTCATGTTGCCACACTTCCGTTTTTCTTTTATATTCGATATCAAACTTAGACGGATGGGTAAGTGAACATTGCATATTCATAACTTCTGAACCGTAAGTCATTCAGAAACACGGATGGTGTTATTTTGCTTGTCTTGTTAAGCACTATGAACCATAAACATTTGTTCAAAAACGTACGAGCAGTTTTTGAGAAATTAGAATTGTTTTAAATTTTTGTTTTAAAAAAATGTTTTTAAGTGCGCCCTTAGTATACCTGGACTTTATGCCACCATAACTTCTGAACTGTAAGTTGTAAATTCACGCGGGTAGTGTCATTTTGCTTGTCCTGTTAACCACTATAAGCCATAAAAATTTGATCGAAATCGTACGAGCCATTTTAAAAAAATTGGAATTTTTTTAATTTTTTTTGAAAAAATTTTTAAGTGCGGTCCTAGTTGACCTGGACTTTATGCCACCATAACTTCTGAACCGTAAGTCGTACAGACACGAAGGTGGTTTCAATTTGCTTGACTTGTTAACCACTATAAGTCATTAAAATTTGATCGAAATCGTACGAGCCATTAAAAAAATTGAATTTTATTAACGGACGGACGGATTGCTGTGTGAACATAGCATAGTGACTTCTTTAATCAACCATATTTCTCAAACGTAAGTTGAGACGGTATTTTAAATAGTATAATACTAAAGTTCTGGTCCTAATCCATCACCCTCTGTATCCGTCATGTTGCCACACCTGCGTTTTGCTTTTTTATTTCATATCAAAATTAGACGGATCGCTAGGTGAACATAGCATCGCGACTAATTTAATCAACCATATTTCTCAAACGTAGGTTTAGACGGTATTTCGAATAGTATAATACTAAAGTTCTGGTCCTATTCTATCACCTTATGTATACGTCATGTTGCCACACTTCCGTTTTTCTTTTATATTCGATATCAAACTTAGACGGATTGCTAAGTGAACATTGCATAACCATAACTTCTAAACCGTAAGTCGTACAGACACGCGGGTGGTGTCATTTTACTTGTCTTGTTAAGCATTATAAGCCATTAAAACTTGATCGAAATCGCACGAGCCATTTAAAAAAATTGATTTTTTTTAACGGGCGGACGGATCGCTGTGTGATCATAGCATAGCGACTAATTTTAAGCAACCATATTTCTCAAACGTAAGTTTAGACGGTATTTTGAATAGTATAATACTAAAGTTCTGGTCCTATTCTATCGCCTTATGTATGCGTCATGTTGCCACACATCCGTTTTTCTTTTATATTTGATATAAAACGTAGACGGATTGTAAGTGAACATTGCATAGCGACTATTTTAATCAACCATATTTCTCAAACCTAAGTTTTGACGGCATCTTGAGTGGTATAATACTAAAGTTCTGGTCCTATTCCATCAACCCTACGTATCCGTCATGTTGCCACACTTCCGTTTTTCTTTTGTATTTCATGTCAAAATTAGACGGATCGCTGTGTGAACATAGCAAAGCGACTAATTTAATCAACCATAATTCTCAAACGTAAGTTTAGACGGTTTAGTTAACTTGGACTTTATGCTACCACAACCTCTGAACCGTATGTCGTAAAGGCACGCGGGTGGTGTCATTTTGCTTGTTTTGTTAACCACTATAAGCCATTAAAATTTGATCAAAATCGTACCAGCCATTTTAAAAAAATTGAATTTTTTTAACAGACGGATGGATCGCTGTGTGAACATAACATAGCGACTACTTTAAAAGAAAATTTTTACTTACAGCAAATACCGTATAAATAATTTTTCACTCTGTGAATTTATCAAGGGGAGTTTAGTCTCCAGTGAAATATTTAAACATAGTTATACAAAATGATTTAGTAAAGTTTTTCTCATTAGCTTATAGCATTACAGGGTTGAAGTTTTGCTTTTTGATTGTTCAAAAATTTTGAGTTAATACAACTATTGAACATAAATCGCTCTTGTAACTAATTTGTAAGAGAATTCTATAAATAATTCTGATGGACGTGTTTTATTTAGGCTTGTTGTTGTATTTGGATACTATACAATCATAGTCAATGATACTACTTATACCAGCATTAGACTCTCTTAGGTATTTCATTCTCGTAATGAAATTGCCACAGTTATTAAAAAATATATCAAAGATAAAATCAACTGTAAAGGTGCTTACAGATTGTGTAATCTCGCAATAAATATATTTATAGAATTTAAGTGTCATCAATAATTTTCATTTATTGAATTAAGCGTGAAAAATCTATATTCGCACTAGTCAATAAATCGTTAATGACTTTCATCAGCTTGGATCGCCATTAACATATCATCAAGGACAATACAGCCTTTGTGTGGCCAGAGGCTGGGCTAATGGCCACTGAGATTTGTAGCCATTCCATTCATCGTTCTCTCTTTTGTTTTGTATATAAATGTAATTGAGGTAAACAGCAATTTAATTTCTTTCTCCCCTTACAAAGGAGTCGGTCAAAGAATATTAAAAGACCTTTGCAACAACCAAGCCACTGAGATGTTGTTGCATAGTATATTGTACATAACATAGTGCAGAGTTGCTTTGTACTATATCCCAAATAATGTTTCAGATCATTCCACGTTTTTTTTATGTTTGTTAGCAGAAAATTTACATAAAATGACAAAAATAAATTGATATTATTTGTTTAGTTATTGTTTGTAAATTGTTTGATTATTTTTCAATATAATATTTATCAATTTATAAATACTACAAATCTTTCAACAACAAATACAATTTTTAATACACTAAGAAACAAGATCGAGACAGATATCCAAATATTCCCCTGCTAATAAAATATTTGGTGGGATCTTGCTAATGCGTTGGTTTTCGTTTGTGCACGAGACGGGGGCATGCCTTACGCTGGCGAACAAATAACGTAAATCTCCTCACTGCTTCATAGTTTCATTAGTTCTACTTTAGACGAAAAGTAAAAAAACCCAAAACTTTTTTTGTAATATTTTTTCTAGAGTTTGAGTACTTAACAACTAAGCGAATGCTGAAACTTTTTTAAATCCAGCATATTAATTATCAGCATTTATTAGGCAAAAATACTTGGGAAAATAAAATTACTAACCAATTTTTGGGAAATGATTTTGTTTATCTTATATTTAAAGATGTAGAATAAAGTTAAAAAGCCAAAATTGAGTAGAGAAGAAGTTTCATTGAAGTAAATGTAGAGGAAATTACTCTAAAACTCAGTTTTGTACAAACAAAATCTGTACTAATAGCGAGTAGAGTTTGTATTCGATTCTGCCAAGAACGCCGCCTGATCCTATCAAGGCTTCCAAACTGAGGAATGTGCTGTGTTAAAACTAACCAAACAATAATAAGTACTTTTCCTAGATTCTTAAATAAAAGACATTTTGTGACCTTTAAAACGCTTATAAGAATAAATGAGGTAGTAGACTTAAGCAGCTGCTAGACATAGAGAGTCAAGTGTGGTAGTAGCAAAGATTAGCCAAAACTTCTAAGCACCGATAAACTTCAAGTTTTATGCTGAACAAAACTTGCCTTACCTCAAGGTATGATCTCAAGGTTTGTGATCTTCGAAAACTTGAGTTGCGAAAGATATGTTTTTACTCTATTTACTATTTTTATAGAACTTTTGTTGAAATTTATTTTTGTTTTATTTGGAAGAATTTCTTAAAATGTTATTATATATTTTTGACAGTATATTTATTTGAAAAAAATCGCAAAATTAAGGTGTAAATAATTTGTAATATTTATGGAGAAAAATTAAACATTCTTATTCTTATTTGGTTGTGTTAGTAATTTACAGACAGGTACAGGTGGCGTACAGGTTGTGCAAATGAAATGATCCGACAAATTTACCAGTAATAGTCATTAATATAGGCTACAGTTATTACCATTTTGAAGATAAAAGATTCTGTAAAAAATAAGTAATCTGTACAGACAAATTTAAACTCAGTCAATTCTTTATAAATTAAATGATATTGCCGTGTCAGATTCAGAATCCTTTTTGGTACTGTATTTTGTAAAAGTGTGATCCTCCTCCAATTATTTTCACAAAAAAGTGCTTCAATGTTTTTGTATATTATTCAACATTAAAATTGATTCAAAATATTCCGTCGGTATTTTAAACCTGCCGAAAATATATCATACATGGGTGGAGTTTACAAAAATATTTTCTAGACATTCCAAATAAAGTCATTTATCAGGGACTCAGTAAGTTCAGTTAAATTTGGTTTGCGGCCCGGAAACATATTATTTATTCATGAGGAAAACGAGGTACAAAATACATTATCTCCGACTTCCACAACTCTGCCCATGGTTATGTTTCTGTTATAGGTCTGATAATGATTCAAAAATTAAAGTTAGAATAATTAAGACAGTTGAAAAACTCATCCAATTTGTTGCTGTTTGTTTCAAAATTTGAATTCTTCCTTAATTAAAAATAATTATAGTAAATTTTAAATCCCATTCATTTAATAAGAGTTATAAACATTCTATCTTGACTTATAAGGTACTAAAACGATTTACCTGTGTCTGGAATTGGTCCAAACTAATTTCATTCGATCATTGAGGGGCAAAGTAGGTTTCGAAGGCCTGTTTTATAGCCGCTCCTACTTATCGTGCAATCTCAAGCAGAATCTCCGTATTTTATTGTCAACATAACTACATCTACATGGCAGACCTTAATATAAAGATTCCATAAGAGTAAGCTATTTCATTGTTTTATATTCGATTAGTAAATGTTTTGTATAAAATTATTTCATTTTGGTTTTATGATACTGTAATTACGATGTCGTAATCAGTTTTGGAATTTAATTATTTATTCTCAAGATGTAAGAAATTTGTTTATTGCTTTTAGGGTGTACTTTGAGAATTATCTAAGATTATCAAGGAAAAATAGCAGCATATGAATGAGATGGAATGACTATGTGAAATGATGGGTTATAACACTTCCTTTACTTCCGAATATATATTATTTTTCGGTACGGTAAATCCGAAGTGGCAGCAAAAAAATTCAAAAAAATATTATGTATTGAACATTTCTTAATAGTAACTCTTAAAAGGCTGTTATTTATTATCACTGTTATTTATTATCACCGTTATTTATTATCAATACCATTATAGTAAAATCATATCTTAACAGTGTACAATGTTAAAACTGCTTGACAAATACCACTACTATTAGCCATAGGAACAACACCAAGTATGATTTGCACCATTACTCTTCTTTTGTAAAGATCTTTAAAATTATTGGTCACAAGGTTCAGTCAACTGTTTTAAAATTTGGACTCCTTATACCTTATTCTATACCGAACTATCATATTTAAAGGAGTTTTTTTTGTACTAACAGACAAAACATAAGAAACCTATATTAATAAAGTTAACCATAATAATCCTGTCCTTATGCGCTAGGTTTAAAGTCGAATAATTCCGATGTCTAAATAAGCGGTTATGTGCTACATAAAAGTTTATTTTCAGTTCCATAAGAAGGGAATTTGTTACACTCATACTATACAGCAAGAAGAAACAAGAATGATGGCAATCTGGGCTACAACGGCCGCTAAGCACCCTCGGACCTAATGGCTGTGTGGCCATGACACGACCAATGGCCACTGTAATGTATGGCCGCTACTTTGTGTATCTTTGCATTTTTCTTCATCGAGAGGCAAGTTTATTTGCTGACCTCATATGTCTACGAATAAAATAACCAATGATGTTATTTGAAATGCTACTTTACTATTCTCATGATTGGAACTTTTTAATGATTCTTACATCAAGAGTTTATATTGTGTGATTGATTTTATCGTTCAATTTTGTTAATATTATTGTTGTTTCAGCAATATTGAAGCACTTTAATTTTTTTCAGTTATTCGTTCAAAATAAATCGCATATTATTGGGTGAGGCTTACTGTACAAGAGTAGATTAGCTGTCTACACTCTAGCGACTAACTTGACAAAAATCATAAAATATTAAATAAATAAAGGTTACAATACGTCTGAGTTGGATATTTTATTTTGATTTTTTCGATAAGAGAATCATATATCTTAAAGTCAGGTATAGCAAAGTGATTTTACGTCAATGAAAATTTAAAAAAAGATAAATGATGAGAGATGAGAATAAGGACTGTATTAAGATGTAACAGAATTCAAAGTAGATGGTAATTTTAACACGGCCTTTAAAAATTATATGCATATGTTCATGACAAATGTTTGTTTATGTCAGTATTGTATTGATGAACAAATTATTATTGTATTTACCGAACTCTGAATCCACTACGGAATTAAGATCATGAAATACCCCCTGGCTGTTCTCATGTATCTACTTCTTGCAAACCAAGACCGTCATGTCATATTTTTCCTCTGTCCAGGTTAACGGAGATGGATGGAAGGAGATTTAATTGTATATGATTTCATTATTAACATAATTTAGATAATGTAGATGAAAAATACGTAGCACACAATGAACGTTTGTGATGTTGTCATTACATTTAAAGTCACCAATATATATGCTATTAAATAGGATATAATTAATTATTAAATGAATCGGTAGAATTCCCCACTCTATTGAACACCCAAACAAATAATTAGAGTCTGTAAAGTACTCTTTTGCACTTACAGAGCTTATTTTGTGTAAAACTTAAAACAACCTTTGATAAAACCATATAAATTTATAATTGGTTTACTTAAGCGTTATAAAATTATTTCGATCGAATATAGATTAGTGAGTGCCTGACCATCATATCACGTTTAGCCTAATAAAGTATGAGAATTCTCAACTGGTGAACTCCAGATGTACATCTTTGGGTGGATGCCAGGCAATTCATATCATCTCATGAATACAAACTGCTTCTCTGTCCAGTAAAAATGGACTTTAGTCCGTTTGCAAAAGGGTGTATTTATAATTATGAATGGAGAGGAAAATCGTATGAAAATATTTGTCTTACAAAGTATTAGGAAATTCCCTGGACAAACATACTATAGAGCAACTCTTTTTGTGTCAAGACATACACATATAAATTTTATTTGATTTTTTAGTTCATCTGGTGATGCCTCATAAAGTGCTAATCACGGTATTTAATAATTAACTGAAGATATCTTTGACATCTCAAAAATGGCTAAATGTACATAACATCAAATCATGTATCTGTAATATGAGCAGGAACTTCCAGAATACCCTGGCCATATACACACTGTCTGACAGTGTATGTTTTCTAGCGTCAGTAGTAAAGTGTTTACTAGGTTACACAGATCAATCATGACATTAAACATTGTTCTTGTATCATCATGTATGTAGCAGGCACGTTAATTATTCTGTTTGCTTTGTAATGTATCAATTAAAACAATAACGTTAGCATTTTTTGATTAGAATTTTTGCGGACATTTGCCATCACTGATTAGTAAAAAACAAACATTTGCCATTTGCCAACTAATCAGTGATGGCAAATGTCCGCAAAAATCCTAATCAAAATATAAAATCACGATCACCAACAATGAATTTCAAACAAAGAATAACGTTAGCCCTATAAATAAATAAATATCATATGATATCCAATAAAAAATACATGACGTTTACATTCTCTAATCCTGAAAAAGACAAGATTACCGTAATTTATATATATATATATATATATATATATATATATATATATAATGTTATTCTAAATTTTTTTATTATTACACGCAGCATATTGATCCCTAGATACAGTATATATTTTTATGTTTGTATACGGACATTTGAAATGACACATTCTAGACATTGACATAACAGTTAGCAGCTAGTTGTCAAATTGTGCTCTGACCCCGGATACTGCTTGATTAGAATTGGGACCTATGTCATTACGAAAAATTTAATTTGGAGGGAAAATAATAATGCTCGTAAAAAACACATGTAATAACTTCAACTGATACTGGGACATTAAAATGACACTTAAAGGGGCTCTATCACTGATACTACCTGATTAGCATAAAATAGGGACTTATGTTATTACGAACAAAGGAAATTTAGGGGAAAAATAATAATGCTCAATCAAATCATATGTAATATCCCTAATTGATACTAGGTCATTTTAAATGACACATTTTAGTCTTTAATATGACTGTTTAAACCTTGTTGGTAAACTGAGCTCTGCTCTGTCTCCAGATACCGCTTGATAAGTGACAACGGCCCGTAGAGCCGAGGAGGCCCCTGGGACGCCGCCAGTTGGCAGCGCCTGGGCTCATTAATACCGACTGATAATCCGCAGATTTACGGTACGGCTTCATGGTTCATGGTCCTGATTCTTGCATTATACATTATTATTTGTTATCACTGAATATCTCCAATAGGGAAGAAGATGTGCTACGCTTGGTCTCATTGAAAGACCTAACCCCAAGATGATGATGACTTTTCATTTTAGACCCTCAGACTACATCAGCACAATTCGTTCAAATTTATATTTTATAGGTAAATTATAGATTGTCAAGACTATAAATAGGTTACATAGGTAAAATCTATTAAGAATCGAAAGCATTTCTAACAGGTGTTCATAATTTGTTAAAACCAAAACTATATCATAATTGTAACCTTCATCATAATTGTATTTTCCCAAAACAATTTTTATTCATCATGTTTTACAAAGAGTTAGTATTTTACGACAATATTCTATTTCGAAAAAAAAAAACAAATATTTACTGAATACTTATAGTTATCAACAAAAACGCCGGTTTTGAAATAACGAAAGAGAGGCTTCTGCAGTAAAGATTTTAATTTAAACGATTTAGTGGAAACAAGAAAAATGTAAATGAGATACTACTATTAGGAGTTCTTCAAACGTGTAATCATAAAAGACATTTATTTGTTAAGTTTTAATTTCCCTTTAGAGTCCAGGGTTGTTGCGGCTCAACTCTGCAGAAGTTCCTACCCAGATAATTAACGGTGAGAACAAAAACCCAACCTATTTTTTCTTAAATCCCTTATAAAAGAGAACACTTGTATTTTTTATGAAAAGCCTGCAATATAACATGCTTTACGAAAATGTTTCTAGAAAGGTGTTAACTCATATTCTATTGAAGAAATCACTTTATCATGTCTTCTCCTTTAAGTAATAAGGGTCGTTTTGGGTAGGCCTAATAACCAAAGTGTGTAATACTACTGCCATAACTAGTCTGTACTAAGTGCCACAACTACTTCGGCTCTAATTAGGTAAGATTTTAGTTAACACGTTTATGAACAAAATATGGAATGTTTTACTTTATAATATGTTTTATAACTATTCATAATTTTGTTATGATTGTTTTTTATTTGTTTAGTTAATTTTAGTCTGTCTCGTGAACTTTACATGTATAACGTACATTGTGTTTATAAAGCATACTCTATTTCACTCGTTACTGTTACGTTTTACGTAGTATTCAATGGAAAGTAGGACCGGGCCTACACAAAAGAAACTAATTAATATACGTGCTAATAGCTTATAAACACTTTATCCTATTTTTTATTTTGATTTTTTTAAACATTTGCCATCACTGATTAGTAAAAATTGTACTAACAAACTTTCACTAATTTGTTTAATACTACTATCTGTTTACTACTTATTTGTTAACTTTTTGGGGCAAATGTCCGCAAAAATAAATCAAAATATAAAATCACCATCACCAACAATGAATTTCTAACAAAGGACTTTATCCTAGCTATTTTGTATCATCTAGAAGCTTGCTCCATATCCATGAATGAATCCCTAAT
The DNA here is from genome assembly GCA_035578135.1 of Flexamia atlantica. Classification (NCBI taxonomy): domain Eukaryota; kingdom Metazoa; phylum Arthropoda; class Insecta; order Hemiptera; family Cicadellidae; genus Flexamia; species Flexamia atlantica. Next base: position 4,194,893 of record JAQJVK010000028.1, read on the forward strand.
TTCTTCATAACATTTTCTTGAAATGAAATTTTTTAATCATAAAAAACCTCTACGATTGAATGCAATTCATTCAAAAGATTATACAATTTCTTTCTATTTTGATGGGCTTGAGTTTTTTATCATTTATTTACAACAAAATCACATTTTACTACAAGGTTAAGGACTAATGATTATTATTAAGAAATACAACAAAGGTTGTTACTGAAATTAAAACACAATGCGATCCTCGTGTTTTCTCCCCTTGTGTATAGAGCTCATGAATAACATTGACGAGCTCATGAATAACATTGAGGTGAGTATATTGGGTGTAATTTTTAACAGCCTTATGCAATGAAAACATTAGTAAAGTATCTACTAGGATTAGTTTGGGTTACAGGACTACTGTTAAAATGATGACCTTTCAGTTCAATGAATTAAAATAAACTATTCAGATATGTACACTGTACAAAGAAGGGAGTCAAAGTTAGCTTAAATGCTAAAAATAAATTATGTTCATAAGGTAAGAACATGTTCTTTCTTGTTCCTTAATAAAAGGGAAAATGGACCTTCTTTACTCACAAAACCTAAGTATTTTGTAAAGTAATGAGTTAATATTTCGTAAATACTAAAATGGAGTATTTTAATTTTAAGCATTAGTTTTACAAAATATCACATTGCTGATAATTCTAAATCAATCATGTACTATTCAACCCAAAACTATATAATGCCCTCTACTCCACGTTTGACGAGCAATTTCAGTTTCTACAGGGTATCAAATTGGTTTATACTGTCCATTTAATTAAAACGAGCCCACACCAATTTTCGAATGAATATCTAAATGGGAAAGAGCAATATATTACATTGGCTGTGCGTGATTGGGATTATAACTTTTAAAACAATTATCCACCTTGTAATTTGTCAATTTTAATATATATTAACTTATTATATATTTTACCACGTCATCTAACAAATGAATTTCTTACAATTTTTTTACGAACCTAATTAAACAAAGTTTTAAGATAATAAAGATACGTAAACCTGGGTTTTTCAGTCGTATAAAATGTAATGGTCTCTTTTCCTGAAAAATCCCTAATATATTACAGGTGGTGTAATTCCGTTCCACTGACATTTCAATCAAGCTCCGGAAAGCAGAATAATCTACTTTACCGGTTTGAACAGTTTTTCTTTTGGTTTTTACTCTTCCTAACTTGTACGAGCGGTCTGGCGACGCACGGGTTGATTTTATTTTACCGGTTTAATTGAAAATGTATGATTCTAACTAATCATACAGTCTTGGTGGAATTTTAATTTTCCAAAATATAATTACTTTCGTAACTACTGAAAATGTAGACAATATCTTATCTTAGCAGGAATAAAATCAAAAATAATTATTAAACATACTTTATACTGATTCCCGAGCTGTTTTCCTCTTTCTCCATTCAGTACTTAGTAAAACTAGTTCACCCAATATTTGGTTTGAATATCAATGCCATCAGGGAATATATCAAAAGATCTCTTACACATTTTACTCCCCTTGAGTTGGCCCATGGGGCCAAGATACTATCGGTAGGAGGTTACTGCTGATAGTGAACTTTAAATATACTTGTTATGATTAGGAATGATAGGTCAAATAGTACCCAATATTAGTTAGCAATTATTAGTAATTCAAGCAATTCATTGCAAGGAAAGTGCATAGATCAGAGTTTAAATTAATGCTCATTGAATAGGAGTTGTATTGTTACAGCCATAGTAACACGTGTAAAGCCACATAAACCATAAAATAATTTATCAATATGATTATAACTTTGCTTATGGATAAATCAAAATCATAAATGTGAAATGTGTTTTAAAATATTCCACCCATCACACTTGTGCATTGATTTTATCACGTGATCCGGTTTAAATACCTGTTGTCAAGTGATCCTTTGAGTCCTTAAAGGAATCGAAGAATCACTTGACTACAGGTATTTAAACCAAAACACGTTTTGATTAGTGATTTGGCTTGAACAGTCAAATTGGCGTATTCTTCACATTTAAAAATACTTTTCTTACTCTTCAATGTTGGTTATTTACATTCTATTCTATTATAATATATTTTACCTTTTTAATTCAAAAAATATAATTGTAGAGTAGGGATCTTTAACTCACCCATTTTGGACGAGTACGATAGAAAATAGGCAGGAGGAGTATTAGGGAGTTGATCGTAAAATATTTTAACACGGTTATTGTACTAACGTTCTTATACAGCCACAGTAACACGTGTAAAACCATACGAACCTAAATCAAACCTGAAATAATTTTTAAATATAAATATAAATTTACCTGTGAATAAATCAAAATCATAATTGTGTAATGTGTTTTAATATATTCCACCCATCACACTTGTGTATTGATTTTATCAGTCAAATAAGCGTAGTCTTAGTATTGAAAAATACTTTTCTTTTACTCCAAAGTTGGTTATTTACATTTTATTGTAATATAATACGTTTAATCTTTTTACTTTAAAATAACATAATTTTAGAATAGGGATCTTTAACTCGTCCTTGTTGAACGAGTACGAAAGAAAATAAGCAAGATTAAGATTAGGGAGTTGACCGTAAAATACTTTAACACAGTTATTGTACTAACATTCTTATAACCTATCTTCAATAATCTATCTTAGAAAAACGATTTTTAAAATTTTACAAGGGCATTTTTTAAATCACCTCATAATCTTTTTTTATTGCCAATCAGGTTGATAAATCAAAAGACAATTTTTTTAATCATTATCAATGGAGTTCGTGTGAAAAAGCAACGTTAGACGTCTAGCGATCATGTTAATATTTCCACAGATTGTATAAAGTCTGTTTACTGAAAAGGCTCGTACATACTCCCGCATGATATTGTGCGAGGCCACCGAAGGTTTCCATATTTATGAACGTTTCATTTATAACCACTTTGTTGGTTAGCACCCCGCAACGTCAGCGTCTTTTCATATATGAGGCTATAATTATTCATAATTTTCTTTGTGGGCCACAAGCCTACTTCTGTAGTAAAAGCTACTTTGTAGTATAAAATTCATAGTGCTTAGTTTAGCCATTAGGTAACACCGAACACTACATTTCTTATGAAACCAATTCTTCAAGATGCGGATGAAAATAAAGAAAACTATGAAACCATGGGGAATAAAACAAAACATTTATTCTAAGCTATTTTCCTCTTATCCTTATAATTAATTAACAATTGAACTATAACATAATCCTCGGTTCAAATTTCCTTTAATAATTAATTGACAAATAATACTTGTCGCAAGGTCAAAAATAATTAATTAGATATTTTCTACATTAAATATACAAAATATAATTTAAAATACAATATAAAATAATATCGGCCCTATGGTGTACATATTCATTTTAAAATAAACTTATTAATTATATACATAGTTTTCCGTACTTGTACTTATATTAGTAGCGTAAATATAAATTTCTTAAAATATATATAGTAAGAAAAATTGGGTAAACGTGTTAAACCATTTATTTCTATTGAAGATCGGATTTTTAGATATCCATAACCAAATAATCCTCAAAGACAGTTCGATAGTTGACAAGTTTTTAATTACTCTCACTTTCCAGGTTTCGTCTCAAGGTTCAACTCTGCGGAAGTTTCTACGTGGATAATTAACTGTGGGACAAAGAACTGTCCTACTTTACTAGTCAAGTCTTAGCCTTAGTTAAGGGTTGGTCTCAGCTACAGTGCTGTTTTACGTATTGTAACAATGACTAAGAATAAAAATTCCTATGTTATTATTTAGTTTCATACGGATATTTTATAAATAATTATCAAATAATAAAAGACTAGAGATTACATACTTTTTTATTCAACTGGAAACGATTTAAGCTTACTATCGTGATCGAGATAATTGTTAGCAAAGTCGACTAAGCTTCCCAAAGTCGAAACAACACAAGAAGTTAATTCTGGAAAGAGCAATTTAACCGACCTGCTGTTTACTTGTAACTGTATAACAAAGGGTGACTAAAGTAATAACCTGCAGCACTCCATAACAGATAAATACACTCAGAACAATAAGACGCTATAAGTCTACCAAACGGCAGCAATTTGTGGTGGCAGAGACATTTTAATGCAGGTAATGAATGACAAAAGCCTGCAGCTATTTCCGGCTAACAGTTAGCCGTTAGTTGTACTCTGTTTCTTACAAGACGGTTAACTGCGTAAGTTAGAGAAGACTCCCATAACTTTGTTACGTGTAATGGATTATCTATTGAAATGGGACTGTTAATGGAATAAAATAACGTTGTCAAAAATAATATTTACCATTGATTTAAAAAATTGGGAATCAGTAAATCTGATTTTTTTGTTTCAGTTTCTGATATTATTTGGTGGGTGATCCTTCAAGCATTAACATACGTTTTTAATCTTTTCTTGAGATTTTTCATGATTCGATTCCTTGTGGACATAGGTTAAGCAGAAACTTCACTTGGCAAATAATTTTAAATAAATTTAATAGCTATTGGTGGATTTGTGATGATAACTTGGTCTCGAGGTATCTTGAGGTTGTCAAAGCACCAAAGTTCACAAGAGGTAGATCCGGGGACCTAAAAGGCGCAACATCTCAATAATATAAATTGTTTCCCACTTATATATCAAGAAGGATTTTATAACAAAATCACTACCATAGAAGGATTTGTATCGAAATCACAACCACAGAAGGTGTAAATATTAATCTTGCCTGATCTATTTATTTAATAATGTTAATTGAGGTTTTTATTTTGTTTGTATAATTAACGCTGTCATATTTTTACTACAAAAGAATAATGTTACTGAAAATGTCCGGTAGGTTGCAAAGTAAACTACGACTAGTAGCTTTAAGGCTTTCGATGTGGAGCAATAAAAACTGATGTTTAGTTTAAGGCGTTGAGAAGCCTGTGTTGATCCTATCTTCTATAGATAAAAAATATATTTTTAACGCCCTATCTCAGAAAGAATTATTCCAAAGATACATATTTACAAAGCCTTTTATATTTATTTGGCTGATTCTTGGAAAGTAACTGATTGAACACCTTTAGCTATTTTTAGTGAAAAATTTATAGAAACTACTCTATTCTCATTTTAATATTTTAAAGCTTAACCTCGTTCCAGAACGAGTATGTATTTTTTAACAGTAATACAAGCAGAGACTACATCTAGAACCCCTTGACTTTGCTGTTGTAGAGTAAGTACTTAAAGTAAGTACTAAGTAGATCGGTTATTGCATTCCTACTGTGCAATGATCAGGATGAGCAGCAGAAAACAAGCAATTAATGTTGCCAACTACACTCTGACCATTCCCTTGTGATCTATAATGGCAATTCTACAACCTATGAAGGGTCAGTGGCCTTTCCTTGTTTAAGCTGGAACATGGAGCAATATTATGTTTGATTTCGAATTGTTTTATGAAATACTCTAACAAAATAAGCGACAAAAACGTGTTTAAAAAAATTATAAAACATAAATATTGAAATTCTTTGAATACTGATCAGACGATGTATAACTGGGTTTTCCGTGACCGTATTGCATTATCTAGCTAATTTCTTTTCTTTTCGATGAAAACTTATGTCTGATCGTGAGTTAAGATATTGATAAATTGGTAAATTGTTTAGTAAAATGCTATATTAAAACAATACAATTTACTTCGTTGATATGAAAAGTTATTGAAATATATTTTCTATTAGCATGATTATTTTAATTGCTGGATGTACATATGTAAACGTTTTATAACGCCGTAAACATACTGTATTTTCACTTATACCGTGTTTACTGATACGGTAAATATAAATACAAGCCAGAAAACGTCATCGGATTCGACCAGTTGCAGTAACAATCATCAGGTATAGCCAGAGTAATTCATTGGGATTCAGCTTAAAAATTATTTTTTATAAAATGGACGTCATAGACATTGCTCAGAAAAAATTTATTTTCTCTAGATAGCTATCACATAAAAACAATATTTTATGCAAATATGACAGGCAACTAGGGTCTATTGGGGTCTATTGGGTTTATTGCGTATAAACTCTAAAGACTGGTTAAAGGGCTGACCTATATACTTCCCCATCCCACCACTACCATTGAATATGTATTATCACCACCAAAGTGCTGGCATTACATGATGGATATGTCCAATCGTTATGATTCTAGTCACACAGTCTACAGTTGACACATCAATTTACTCCAATTAACTCGAGAATTTAGAATTGTTTACGCTAGCACGTAGCAGTAACCAAATATACTTTGATTTTAAAAGCCATTCCCTAAAAACACTAAAAACTTAGTTTAAAAAATAAGTATTTTACACTTGTATGGAACAATCGGTCATAAGAAGTACGGACGAAGAAAATTTGTCAACTAAAATAAACCTTGCATGCGATCGAATAGTGTTTTACCATCTATATAGACATAATTTTCACATCCACAAATAATAGTACACACAAGGCATGCGTGGCGGTATACTTCAACTATTAGTTTGGCAGCGACTATCACTTACAATAATCTCATATATTAAAATATAACTTATGTTTACTAATCCTTGAGGATAAAAGAGTCACATTTTCAATTGAATATTCATAAATACTTTCAAAACCTATGGATTTATAAATAAAATCTGCTCGTACCCATGCCCCTAACACCTTTAAATTGTTGCTAAGGTTAGGTGAATCATAAGAAATAAACGTTTGGCATACATAAACTAAAAATGTATAGTTCTTTAATAACATAGACCCTCAACTTTTTATTTACGAATATCAGTATTGACTCGACATATTTTAGTTGTTTTTAGTAGACGCATGCCATCGATCAGGAAAACATCAAAAGTATCTCCAACAATGAATTTCAAACAAAGAACATATGCAACCAAGAAGACTAACTAATAATTCAGATTGTTGACGTGTTGGTAAAACATTTATTGAATGGAGTTCTACGAATCTATTTCATAATTACATATAGGTTATTGCTTTCTCAAAGGGCAAACAACCATGGATCACTTGACATCATGCATTATTTTGCCCGGAGCTAAATCATCCGATCAATTATTTGTAATTGGCTCTATGAGTGAAAATTGTTCTAACGATCATTTTAGTTAGTACTGTTAATTTTATGGATGAATATTTGAACCGAAAAGAGCTATATTGTATGTAGAGTCTGGGAATTACAAATTTAACTTTAAAATTAAATATTTAACTTTACATACCAAAAACCTGAGCAATGTTTAATTAATTTTTCTATTTATTTTATCATGAAAGCAAACTAATACTTACTGAAAATCTTTTAACTTTTTGGTTCATTATGTAAAATTGATCAAAATAAGATTTTATCATTAAAACTATTTATTCGTTAACCAAGTAAATCTGGCAACGGCTTAGAAAGTTTTTGTTGTCAATCCAATGTATCACATCAGCATTGGGTAACCATCGATCGTGTTGCACCGACGGATGAAGGATAAAATAAATAAATAAATAAATAACGTGTTCATGTGAAGTTCTTGTCATGAACTGCTGTTTTACACAATAACTAAAGTAATTACAAATCAACCGATCAAATATACATGTATATACAAGTTTTCAAAAATAATCACACACAAAATAGGAAATAAATAAAACTATGATATTCCTTCTTACATAAAATGAAATTTTTACTTTTCAAATTAAGAGATACGGGCTGAAACTGTTCAGCGGAACACATCATGGAAAATCACGGATTTCAGATCATGGAAAAGCTTTGGGGCGAAGTATGCAAACCTCTTACGGTCAAGTTCAATGCGCACGTGAGGCACCTCCAACAGCGTCCTGACGGCTTATTTATTTCTGGATTTAAGTTAAGCTTTCAGGCAAGCAAGGCGACCAAGCAAAATGATTTTGTGGGAAGTAGGAAGTTCGGGAATTACATACATTTTTATGAGCAATAAGCCTACTGAAATCCTTGTCTCAGAAATTATGGTCGAACTTTCTTTAACCTGAGTGTTTCTGGGTGGTACCGGACGCACATATTCTGTACCCTCAGCAACTTCTATATACCACACCGATACTTCATCACCATAAACCGGTAAGCAGTAAGTCTATCACTGAGGGATAAAGGGCCTGAATAGGAACGGAAGGAAACAAATGTCTGCGCTTAAATAAAATTCTTAAATAATAATTAGTATAAGTGGATCGCTGGACCGTTCAATTCTTAACTTTGGCGAAACCCGTGCGTTCTCATTTGTACGATAAGGTTACATAATAAAATTCAGCAATGTGTAGAGACTCTCAATAATGTAAATGTGTTTACTGATAAAATTCAATATTTTAATGCCATTACACAATTGTCCGCATAACAGGTGGTGTGGATTCTATTTCACTGACGTTTCAATCAAGCTTTGTAAGCTGAATAATCCAATTTACCGGGTCGAACAACCTCTCTCTTGGGTTCCACCCCAGTTCAACTTGAAAAATATTCCAGGGGATCCAAGAGATTACTAAATCCTAATATTAAGTAATCTTATCATTTTCACACACTCGCTCCAATGAACTTATGATGTCGTAAGTTTCAAATAAATAATTAGCCTATCCAATACTGGGTCCCGTTCTTTACATCAGAAAATGAATAATTGATATTTGACAGCTATTTTGTTTTTTAATGAAGTCTTAAGTAACGAAATTGCCTTTCTCGAGTTGAATAGATGCTCTTAATCTGAATATTTGTGGATATTGTCTAAGTATCTTTATTCTTTGAGTGAATCCGCTCAAGAACAATCTTGAGCGTTCATTCATTAAGTTGAACTAAGGTAGATAATTTTGTCAAATCATGTATTATGCCTCAGTTTGATTGTAATATTCATCTTCATCACCAGTGGTACTTGAATGTCTATAGCCGAAATCGTAGTTATTAAATGTTCAGGATACGTTCCTAGCATTAAGCAATTGGAAAATAATTCTTTTGCAGATATTTATCTCAATAGTTTACGCTATTTATATAATTTATTATTTTTTCTGCTATTGATAATGTGTAAGCCAAGACGGCAAACTATAATAAAATCTGATACTTTAGTATTTATAAATATACACCTAAGTACATATCTATTGTACATATCAATTATACAAATAAATCATAGCCATTTAAGTATAATATATTCCAGCCATCATCCCACCCTGATATAAGCTTTACAACGAGTGTAGGCGTATTCTTAATATTCATAAGCAGCTTGTCTCCTACTCAAGATTTGCTCATTTACATTCTGATACATTACACCCTATCTTGTACATTGTGCCACATGAATATGAATAAAATTGTACATTAAGAAAACTGAAAATAAACTTAAGTTAACATCCATGAATGTATTTGTTACGTTAATATTTAAGAAATAGCTGTATCAAAAATATAACGTTGACACAATTTGTTCGTTATTTCATGTAATTTCCGATACTAAAAATTGTTAATCTTGAAAATAACAGTAAAGGTCTAAAGATGTAGATTTTTGTGAATAGTATAACTGTAATTACTAGCAATTATCTAACGTTTTGACTAACTATAAGTGTGTTTGGCTATTTGAATCTAAATATCTGAAACTGTAAACGAATTTGAGAGAAAATCATCATAAAATGTAATAAATGTAATACCTAATTATTTGAAGGTGGTCAGACAAAATAAATAGATACACATCTATATACAGGGTGTTTACGAAAAACCCTTACAGACCTCGGGATATGGTTACTTACCTCAAAAATAAGAAAAAAGTTCCTATAAACATGGGTCCTAAAATGCTTGGTTATCCATCTGTCGGTCTGTATCTGTTTTTAACATGATTTTGCATAACTTTGGAATTTTCGAGAACAGTAGCGCTATCCGTCGACAGAAGAATACATCTTTTCAACTAAATATACAACAATTATTTCAAATAAATATATAACTTTGTTAGAAATAGCTACAAAGGTCACCTACTGATTGTAGCAAGACATATGTTTTCCCGAGATAGCCGGGACCAGTTAGTTAATATAAAACTTTAAAAATTGACACAATAAATTCAGAATACGATCAGGAAACGAATGGACTTGTACACTCAGACCTATATTGGAATTCCAATGTGAATTCTCATCCCTCATAAAGTCTTAAAGCGAAGCCGGAGAGATGTCCTTATATGTTTGAAAAGGAAATATAGAAAAGGGCTTACACTTACCCTTTCCCAAAATCCTAAATTATTTTAGTTTTAAAATATAAGTAATCTCGATGAATAGTTGTTATACCTAAAGACTTAAGCGTTTATATTAAGTTGTAAACAGAATTTATTGTAAGTTTAATGGTTATTTTATTCAACTTATAGAAATATAAAAAATAAGGTAAAGTTATGTTTCAGCTCTAATCAAAGAGGATAAATTCCATAATATAATTCACATAATGTATTTTTACCGAGATTGAAAATAAACTAACAAAATAAAATATAAATGGATAAGGCTCAGGCCATAAAAAACAAAAACCTCCAATGGCCAGATCTGCGAATTCAGCAAATTTTAAGTGCGGAAATAAATTATTCAGATAAGTGATAACAAGTCTCTCATATTAAGTGTAGTGTGCCCAAAAATGAGCATACTTCAACAATCTTCATAAGGATAATATATGAAATGAGTATGCATGCTTGCTGCCATAGGAGTATGAAAATTGGGGGTCAACATTGATAGTTTCATCTTTTGTATCAATAGCTGATTTTCTTAATCCTTTATTGACGCAAGCCGCATGGGCTGTATCAAGCTAACAATAATTCCAAAAGTACATGCAAATAATCAGAAATGTCCGTGAAAAGTTGGCAATCTGAAATAAAATAGCACTAGATTCTAATGAGACATATACAAGAAGAATTAATTAATATAATATATTGTAATTCTAACCCATGAATTTTATGCTATTACAAAAATAAATACATATATGGTAAATTTAATAATCCCTATATTATAAATTCTTATTTTAAATGTATCAGCATGAACCATTTTAGGCAGCCCAACTTATCATGAACCTAAAATAAGTGCTATCAAACAAAAGTTTGAGAAATATAATCACTTGTGCCTCAAATAGTTCATTTGGTACAAATTTGAAGTCATAATGACGAAGAATGTTGAAAGTATCTTCATGTAGAATTGGAGTTTGGTGGTTTCAAATTTTAAAATCGTTTCGAGTTTAAGGAGTTCCACAGTTACTGAAAATAATTTTAGGGTCTTAAAAGTCTTATTCTGTCATTGTAATACTGCATACAAGGAAGTTTGAAAAGTGCATGCATTATAGTTACACAAAACCACTTACGGCAACGGTAACACAAAGAGTAAAATATATTTCTTGATCACATTAGCTATCTTCAAAGGCTTGTATCGACAGCTTCCAACCATTAGAGGCACTCTACTGCCTTTCATTCCCACCGCAGGTTTTATCAAATCCTGTTCATATTTTATCATTTCTCACAGGTGTAACTTTGTATGCATTATATTTAAATAACAATTCTTGCTACTGAAACATGTACAGCAATGAAACATGTTGCTGTATTCACTGGATGTAAATAAAAATTGTCTTACAACACTTATAACATACTTACACTTATACTGGATTTATATACAAGAAAGGTAAATAAAAGGTGGAAAGTAGTGATCGATTTCAATTGGTCGCACCAATCATCATCAGACCTTTTAGTCTGATGATGAGTTGTGAGAAAGCTGGGTCAGCTAGTTAAAAATGATAAGCCAGTGAATTTTAAACTATAAAAATGATATAGACCTAATGGGTTGCCATGCTGGTTACGAATGTAAACCAAACAACTAGAAGAGTGTCCGATCACATGTTTTATTGCTGGGTGAAATGGAAATAGCATATTATTTTGTAGATTTGGTAGATTTGCCATTGAGTACTCAAATTTACTAAGGGGAAAAAGGTAAGTGCACGTAAACCTGACACAGCACATAAAGCTGGCACTTTAAATTTAATCCATTGAAAATTTTGGAGTCTAATATTTTAGGAGCACTAAGCTTCTCTCATTTCTTAATAAGGTCATGCTGAAAAGTTCTGTAGTTGTCCAGTAGCCTGACGTCGTTATTTTTCTTTTGAAGGGAAATGTTCTCTGCGTATGTCTAAGTCCTTTCTGAATATACTCTCAGCTTGATCAAAACGTTAAGAGGTAACTTCATTTTCCATAAGGTCTTAACTATGTATTTTATGAATGAGTTAAGATAGATTCATATTATCTTTTACATTACAATGTAATTCAACAACTAATTTGTCATTTGGCTACTATGTCCTTAAATTACAGGCTATATAATGGATGTCAGTTTAGGCTCCAATCCTTCAGCTTATTCTCTAAACCTGACACCTAAGTGGGCACCTGTTTTTTGTTAATCATAACCTGACAATTATTTTTAATTTTGATAAATTATACTTGTGGCTACATTCAATAAATGAGCATATATATAGGGCCAATTACAGGGCCTATATGCTGGTTACACAGCTATTCCAATTTAAATAATCTGAAACAAAAGATACTGTGAATGATTAAGAGGTTTTATTGTCACAGGATTCAGAAGTCACTATCCGACGTAACCAACAAACAACTCGAATATCCAAGACCAACTGTTATTACTTTAATAAATTTTCATCATAGGGGAATGAGCAAAAAATATTTTTTCATTGTCTTCTTGATGTAGCTTGGGTTTTATCTTGCATAATTTTAGATGTTAAACATAAAATTGTATTCCTCATTTAGGGTGGCATGAAGATTAAAATGGAAAAAGATTAAAATGGAAAAGGGGAAGGATAGAGATAACAAACGATTGAAGAGGGTAGAGGATAAAGGAGGACGAGCAAAAACTAGAAAATATTTTAGGAAAAATGAAAATAGATGGAATGAAGGATGGAGGGAAGGAAGCATAGAAGGAGCGGATTTAAAGAAAAGAGGTGATGACGAATTTCCCACATAAAAGATCTGTTAAGACCTTTAACCAAGAAGTTGATTCTACATTGAAAAACTACCCACTAAAGCCTAAACCGTGCCATTAACTAACTCATTTCTAAGCATAGATATTCATAAAACACAAACCTATGGTTCTAAGAAAAATTAGCGAAAGAGTTTGGAGGAATTATGGAACTATTAAGATGTCACATTTTACCCTGCAGCAGCGTGCAGCGTAGCGATGAAGCAATAAAGTCTTAGCTGTTATGTTTTTGGTCCCAGTTTATTTATGACACGTTAGCTAATTTATTACACATTACAACTGTATTCTAATGAACACTGCATAAAAATTTGATAAAAAAATACTGGCGTGTGCAAAATTCTTTACAAACAAATTGTGTGGTTCTTTTCAATGTTTGTGTGGTTGAATTTTTGACCACTGCACCACATCTCAAGTTGGAATGAATACTCATATCTTTTATAGAGCTTAAATATATGAAAGTTAGTATGATGAATTCTATAAGTTAGTGTTTCAATTTAGTAAAGTAAATAAGTAGAAGAGGCAAAACTTATCAAACCGACAAACACAGGAAATGCCTCGACAAGGCGACGGAAAAAGTTAAATGAAGACGAAAAGATGGATCGTGAAGGCAATTTAAGTCTTAAACACTTTCAACAACTCATTTATTTACCCCTTGCTCGAACCCAAACTTTTAAACGACATTATAGATGATTTGGATTGCTCTGATGATGTCACTATTATAGAGACGGGTATTATCTTTATAACTATAGAAAAACTTATTTTTCCGCTGTAGTTCAAGTACACTTGTTGACACTCGTGAGCTAAATGTTTCATGAATGCATTTTCATGGAACGTAGAGTGTTGACAGTGACAAACTTCTAGTCCCTTCTCAAATTCACTCAGTAATGATTACATCATAAAGTGTAGAAAAAATGAGTATATTTTAGCAAAAATAAAAAACAGTTTTTATAACATATTTTGACTATTCAATTGAAATTCATTGTTGGGGATGTTGATTTTATATCTTGATTTTGATTTTGCGGAAATTTGCCATTACTAATTAGTGAAAATCAAAATCAAAATTTATTTTGACTGACTATTCTTTATCGATTAAGTAATATGTACCATAGAATTATTTAATTTTATGGGACATAATATATTGGAATTTCAAATACGCATGAACGTCTGGGTAGCATAAACACACTGCCTTAGGAACAAATCAGTTCAATGTAATTTTTCTGTTCATCATGCAAAGGTTTTACTTGCGACACAAACGTTATGTCACTTTGATCTATGTAAATAACAACATGGTTTGCCATGTAAAAACCAACCGAAACCAACACAATTGGCCTGAAGTGTTATCCTGCTTGATCAGTTGCAATCCACTCGAATTTAAAATTTTTTTTTAAATTTTTGATTACCTGAGCCAAAACTTGGACAGTACAAATCGAACGAATAAACAGAATTATGAAAAAACATATTTTCTTGTTTGGTGTTAATATTAAAAAATAATAATTGCCTAAAACCATGATACTGCGTTGGGCTTTTGTCAAAAAGTATATGTTTGAAGAATGCATTGCCAAATCCAATCGTAAAAGCTTGAGGGAAATGTGCACTAGCAAACAAAACTTTGTTTTACATACTAGTAAACAATGAGATTTTACATTTACAAAATCACCCATTACTATACGTATTATTCTTTTAATAAACCAACATTTCTCCCTCAAATTAATTAGTGCCCTCTATGATTTTTACAACACACACTGACCCATAAAACTAATTTATTTTAAATCAAAAACAGCTTGATAACAAATATTTATCAGCGCAACTACGAAAAATGAAAGTCATAAATTTCTTTTTTTAACTCACTAACATTACTTTACTGAAAACGTTCAGTAAAGGTTAAAATAAGTTGGTATGAATAATACAACAACAATTCGTCTTTGCGGCCAGACATGGTGAAACTGTTGGGTGGAGAGAAGTTGGGAGAGCTATGACCTTCTACTGGACCCCGGCCAGCGTGGCTTAAATGAAAATTTACTTCAATTCAAGGTAAATTTTTGCAACAAGATATATAGTTAGTTATTTACTTTAGTATATGTAGTTAGAAAACATCCATTAACTTTTTTATCTCATCGTAAATGGAATGGACGATTTGGTTTGTATCGGTCCCTTCCCACGGGATTCAAATCAACCGAGTAAATCTCTACTAAGTACCTTTTACAGGTTTTTGTTCCAAATTGATTTATTTCACTGTTTGAAGCTATTGCATCACAATTATGAATTATTATTCAGGGTATTTATTAAAACCCTTCAGGACTTGGGGATTTACTTTTATCAAAACTAAGAAAAAAGTAGTTCCTATGAACATGGGTCCTAAAATGTTCGTTCATCCACTGGTCGGTATGTATGTATTTTTTATATGATTTTGCGTAACTTTTGAACTAGATATATCAGCTTCAAACTTGGTGCGAACCTAATAGGAACGATTTTGGTACGGAATATCAAGTTTCTTCTTTGTACCATTTAAACTAGGCAGCCATTTTTATATTTTAAAAATTAATATTTTTAAAATCACTTAAGAAAATTATACAAATTCCAAAATAATATACGCATTTTATTTTTGAAAATCTCATATAAAGATTATTAAGATCAAGCTCCAACTAACGGAAATTATTTTGTAATTTTTCTATTAGAATACATAGTTTTTATGGCAGTTATAGCAAATGTTCGCATAAAAATTGGAAAAACTTTGTTAACTGTAGATCGATCTTATAATCTTTGTTAGGTTTCTTTTAGGAAATAAAATCACACAGCTTTTGAGTCTTTTATACAGTTTCCGTAAAACTTGCGATTTTTAAGATATTAAGTTTAAAAAAATAAATATTGCAATATTTTTAAATGGTAAAATGTAGAAACTTGATACTCCGCATTAAAATAGGTTCAATTATTCAAAAAATACGCACAAAGTTTGAGGTTGACATCTTTACTAGTTCCAAAGTTATGCAAAATAATGTTAAAAACACATAATGATAAAAACACATGTTAAAGGACAGACGAATAACCGAGCATTTTATGACCCATGTTTGTCGGAACTTTTTTCCTAGTTTTGATTTAAGTAAACATTTCTCGAAGTCCAGAAGGGATTTTATTAATCAACCTGTATATACTGTTGACACTTATTTACTTAGCGTAAAGATAGCAGTTTACTAAATACTAGGGTTGTTCACTGACACTGCACCTCCATTAGTGTTTGGCACAGAGCTTTACTGATACCCTGCTCTAATGGTTGTATGACGATGACAGGCTCCTGACTAATAAGGGTAATTATACAGCTACAACTACATATAACAGCTACAACTACAAGTGTTTGATACGGCTATAAGCTACAACCACGTAGTAATGTTTGTGCGAGGATGATAGATTATTAATTACCTATTATTAGCATAGCCTACTCCTTTATTACCTTTTCGGATCTTTTCCGTTATGTGTCAGCAATTTTAAAATACTTTCTATTGGTTTACATTGACGCAAAACAGAGCGGAATTCACTTTGTAATGATCGGATCAGTATTTTTAGTAGTTAGGTTAGGTTAGGTTTTTAGCAGTAGTTTTTTTAACAGTTAGGTTAGGTTAACCAAACCTAGCCTAACCTAACCTAAACTAACCTAACCTAACCTAGCCTAGCCTAGCCTAACCTAAAGCTCCGGTGCCCACACATAAACGGTAAAAAGTAACTGGCGGCTTACAAAACATCGAAATAAGGTTCAGTGCGGTACGCGGCGCTCTATGATTGACTCATATTTGTGTGAATTTTTGTGGCGTCGGCGGAATAAGAGTAAGTCTTATTTCAACAAATTATCAGTGATATTGTCCTACTGGCCTCCAGAATAAAGGTATGAGGTATTTGTTTCATTACAACGTTATAGAAAATATTTTAGGATCGCTGACTCATAACGGAAAAGATACCCACATTTTCAAACTGTAATTCAATTAAGGACATAAAGTTTTTCAAACCATATGAGGATGGCAGATTAATAATAATTAGGTCCAACGTTATTCGTCCTAGTTATTTATTCATGCTACAGCTGGTACCTAATAAATATTATACACGCTAAACAATTTCAGAACAAGTGGTTGTATACTAATTATAGCTAGTTAATAATCATTGTAATAATTGATATTACTGAACCAAACAGTGTTTAAAGAAGCCACTATTTCTTAACTTCATAATGAACTTTTCTCCTGCATTTACAACCTTGCATTTGAACCGGTTTTTTCTTGCAAAAATGAAACAACTTATGTATGATTTCAAGTTTTTAATGTTCATGATAAATTGCGGGAACAATAAAATCTGTTGTTTTTATTCATGTTTACATATAGTTTATAAGAAGTTTTTCTTCCTCCCTTCAGTACTGTAATCGTTTCAGAAAAAGCTAAAACACCAAGTAATGAATTATTTGTCGACATGTCTACATCGATCGACCAACTTTCTGTGTTTTATTCAGATTATAACATATTTCAATCGCGAACAAAAGCATGTACTGATGTGGATTATAACAACTGGAACGCAGTAAGGCAATCATGAATCCTAACCTCGTTCGCAAACTCTCCGTTACATTGGGTAAACGTCCCAACGAGCGTTGTATTTTAAAGAGGTGGTGTCATGAGTTTGAGTTTTTAAGATGGTACAGAGGAAAAAATTAAAGAAGTTGTAAAATAAAAAATATGTCATCAGTTTCGGTTATTAGTAGTTATTATTTTAAATGATTAAAATACGTTATTTACAATTGCTATTGCTTCACATTTTACGAAAAAAGTATTTGTTAACTTTAGTTTTATAATATTTTTTAACAACATTATTATTTATAATATTTCTCTAAACAAGTATTACCATACTTTACATTAGTGCTTATTCTCATGTGTTTCATCGTCCAAACCATTTATTTCACGTTTACATGTGTGTTTTATCAATCTAAGTTAATTTAATAAACTAGTAAAAGAATAAACAGGTAGGAATGGAAATTAATCAAATTAAATTGTGTACTTCAACACTAAAAATGTTGCAAGTGCATAAAAGTTCAAAATGCAAGTGTTAAACCTAAATAAGAAACTAGCAGATCCACTCGATACCCCTCCCTCAGAGCATATTTTGATTAAATTTTATTTCATTGACCTTCTTGATACAGGGTCCCACTTTGAAATATACGTATATATATTAGGTCTCCCCTGAGTGGACGGTGGCCTAAAGCCGGGGTTGGGAGGTGGGAATCATATCGGGGAATAATTATAGTGTATTATTATAGTTTTTCCTGATAAGGTTTCATTAGAAATAATTTCAATTTTGAGAGGGTTATGAGTGAAAATTTTTTATCGTGCCCTTTTAGGAAAAACATTTGCAAATTTTTTTTATTTTTTTTCAAAATGTTTTTGATTTTTTTTATCGAATGACATTTGAAGATTCATAGATTAGCCAAGGTAACGCAAAATCTTTTGTGTATATTCAATGATACAGCATCTTTCTTGAAAGAACACAAATTTTTGTCACTGACCGTAACCAACGTAAAAATGAAGATTAAACATATTTAATGGTTTGATAAATATGATTTGCTGTAAATAGATTTAGTTTAAGGCCAATATTGCAATAAACAGCTCATTAAGCCTTTAGTAAATTTGGTATTTCTAAAAAAATTCAAAAAACTAAAAAATCGAAAAAAGCAAAAAAAAATCTCTTAAAGTTTGTCTAGCTCCAAGCAGTCGTTCCTGTTATATGAAAAACCTTTATGTCCTCATAGGGGCGTCTGTCTTGTGTGTGATTATGGATTTACATGATGATACATCAATTTTTGTACTTTTTATAACCCAAATCATGATAGATACGGTCAGGGACAAGGGGTACGGTCTGGGACAAACGAGAATCGCCGGTCGTTTGTTTACTCCATTTATTTAATGCATTTGTTTTAAATTATCATTTTAAATTATCCTTGGCACTTTAATGGGCCAATACCCTGGTTATTTGGGAGTTGACTGTACTCTATTCCACAAAAATTTATAAAAAAATATAACCATTACCTTCAATATTTACATATTTCAAAAACCACAATTTTACTTTTTCATAAATCCTTCAATTGTACTGTTATAAGATAAAATTGTCTTTCACTTCAACCGAATAGTGCAATTTACAACGAAATTTATAATGATTGTCACGACCGTACCCCCGTACAATCGATATGGTCGTGACAAAAATGGTTTCGGTCGTGACAAATACGGTCAGTGACATTACAATTATTTGTCCCTGTTCTGGTGGTAGTTCTGCACCTCGTGTTTAAGAAGACAAAGTGGACTTCTAGGTTGCCGTAGCAATTAAAATATCATATCAACAAAAATTAACACCATGTATACTGTAACAAACGACTAGTACGGTCTTGGACACATCAAAATTACCAAAAAAATTACCATCAAAATTACCAATTATTTTGTATTTTTCGCCATTAAAGGTTTCATTACAATATACGTAATGAGAGAGTTTTAAGATGCACTAACCGATGTTCAAGACCTTGTCAGTCATAAGTACATCAGTACATGTATCAGTTTCATTAACTAAACAAATGCAGATATAATGTTGTTTCTAATATGTTATATAAGTTATACTTGATTCCACATTCACCTTTCAGTACAGGCCATATGGGAGATAGTTATTCTGTTGCCTTTGCTGGGTATATTTGTTTACAATCATCATAACGACATGTTATAAAATCATTAGCTGATTTTAACATAATTTGGCTAGTACAACTTAAAATGCCGTATGAAATACACATCTTATGGAAATACCATACTGAAATGTGAATGTGGACCTGAGTAGTTCCAATACATTAACAATAGCTGAATTTTCTTTTCTTATTTTACCACAGATGACACTGAATTTTTTCCGTATAAAATCGTAAGTATTCTTAAGGATATTCTAGATTACCGTCCCTTGTTAATGGATGTTTAGAAACATTTTGCCTTCAACTTTCATGAGTTTTAAGGAAGTACATTGCAAACATTCTCATTTTACCAACTTAATGGGAACAACCATACCGAGTTAAAACGGAAACTAGACATCGGCCCCTAACTAGAGGTAATTAAAGGTAATGTAACTGAAGTAATTTACATTCTTCATACCTTCAGACCCTAAGCTACATCACCATCATACTTCATTTTATTTCTCTTTCTCTTTTTAAAAAGAGGGTGGCGGCCTCTTTTTCACCTTGCCTTTGCCCCGAACTTATAGTACTATCTCTTTCCACATAGACTATTGATCTGTGCGTGTGCGTTATCAAGCAAAGCCAAGGAGTGAGCCGGTACAGTACGAGGATGAACAGTACTGCTAAAAGTATTACTGATTAAAGTAAAGTATTTGAATGATTAGTACTTTCATTACAACTTAAAAAACTAGGAGCTAAAGAATTGTTGAAGAAAGATTCTTTATGATCTCGATAAATGGAAATTTCCGTTGCATTCAGCAATAGTTTCACAAAGTATGGTAGTAATTAAGTGGAAGTTGGGTTTAACAATGCGAAAAGAAGATGCTGAAAATTAACTTACAATGTAGATCAGTGCCACTGAAGCCATGTAATAGAATCTCTTGAGAAGTAATTAGCTTAGTTTAAAAAATCTTGCTCTTATTAAAAGTTTTAAGAGCCTTTAAGGTCTTATTCCAATAAACCCCATTTGAATTGTTCTTTCTCAGAGCAAACGAGCAATTATTGTTTTAAAATACATCAACTGTCCAGTTTTATTTGAAAAAAAAACTACCTGATCAAAACTTATGATTAATGTTTGAGTATTTGCATGATTATTGAGAAAAATTGTACAATATTTGCTTGCTAACTGAAATAAATATGTCTCTGGATATATTTTTTTTACTCAGATCATTGAGAACATTGAAGGTATGGTAAATAATAGGTGGATGTATTTTTAAGAATAAAATAAGTTTGGTATTTTACGATAATATGGTAAAAAGTGTTTATCTTCACGCAAGGAATCTACAAGGGCTTTCCAAAGATTTTAAAACACCTTGCATTAATATTAGATCCCCTCATTAGGTGATATATTTTACTTAATGAATAAACACTTCTAATAAATTTTAAATTTAGTCTTTATTTTGTTTTATTTAACATATTGGTTTTAACTTTGTAAAATTTTCCAGCATATGTGGTATTGTAAGATACAGTTCAGAACCAAAATTATGTGTTTCACATGGTTGTCACACACTTGTCAACCCATTCCCTCAACAGATAACTCCTTCGAATATTTCAAAACTAAAACCATAAATTTGAAATCACTCTCAATATCATTCGGTATTTTACAACATAAATGCTATAAATTCGGACAATCTATTATGCTAGAAATAAACCATGTAGACATGCGATATCATCAATCCATCTAATGGTCTACAGTGATTACTTTCAAGTGTAAAAATCTACAGAAATATTATTTTTTGGCATGTTTATATTTTTTTCAAAAAAAATGATGTTTGGAAGTTTGTTTATAGATTACAATAATGTGGAGGACCAAAAGATGTAAATATTCAGTCAACAAGACAACTCTAAAAGCCTTCTGTTGTTGGCTCAATGTTGAGATTTCGTGTTTGCACCCTTTAGTGTCTCTGCATTATTCAAATATTTCCAGAAGCCGCCACAAACATTGGATAAAAGTTGTCAAAGTCAACAAGACGGGTGATTGAAGTAATATATATTTTGTCTGCGCTCAGAATTAAATTTATATGATCTAACATTAACTTGCTTGCAGTATTTTTTTATTTTGACTCGTATGATTAACTAATAAAAGTTTATTTGTGACTAGAGCCTTGAAGGGGCTAAAAGCCCCTAACAATAATCCTTCTTTACTGTAGTAAAAAATACCTTCATAGAAACTGGCTTTTAGATCCACCAAATTATGTTTATAATGTATATAGCATATGGTCTTTCATCAGGTATAAACACCTGATGTTTTATGTAAATAAATCAGACGTTTTTAGAATTCAATGTTTTTAAGTGACAGATATTTTAGATTGTTTCTCATTTTCTATTCCACTTAAAGCAATTTGAGTATGTTTGCCAAGTCCCTGGGATCAAGACCTTCAATTTGAACCCTCTCCCCAACCAAACACCCACAATTTCGGCGCTAAAATTCTCCTTGCTTAATTATACATATTTTTACATTTTTTAAATGAAGCTAACTATTTTAGAGGTGAACTCTTAAATACCAGTGAATTAGATTAAAAAAATAAATCATTTTCATTTCCAAATAAAAAACAAATAAATACAATACGAATAGTTCACATTGGTATAGCAACAAATACATACAAAACCCATTGAAACAAATAATCATGTTCCATACCATAACTGTCAAAATTAAATTGATTATTGTTGTAATTACTCTATAACATTAATGGAAAAGAGCAGACTGTTGCAGAGCTGAGTCCACCTTACAGCATAAATTCATTCAAATTCCAAGTCAGCGGTTTCTAAAGTGTGGGTCGCGAACAAGTGGTGGGTCGTGACAAGGTTTCAACAATAATAATCATATTTAAAAGAAGAATCTTGTATTTTCAGTTTTTAGAAAACTTGGAATCAAAACGGCGATCTAAAACTCCAGCTATTTGAGAAAATTTTTCGGAAATATACATTTTTTTCATTAAAAGGCACTCTATCCCTTCTTTCGAACTTATGAATAAGGCTAGGCAGCGTAACGAATCCCCTACTTTTACAATAAACAGTCGTGCCCTTAAGTGTGATTTGCAGCCAATACATGCAGTTTATTTGGACTTTGAAGATCGGTTTGTCTTTAAGACTACTATTCTACACTTTTAAAGGAATTTTGAAGGGGTTTCTTTCACTTTCCACGAGGGCCGAACACCTAACCTGAATTAAAGGGAAACTAGTCGTTAGAAAATCCTGAGAAAGCTGACATTTTTATGTTTTGCCGGCTACACGAAATGTTGCGTAGGTTGTAAATCGGGACAGACTTGGGCTTTGTGTAAATTTTGTCATCTTTGTGTCGGATATTCACTAACACTGAAACAGACGCAAAGGTTAGAGACAGTCCAGTCATCTAATAAGAAGGAATGAGAAATTAGACATGAACCTTTAACTACGGCCTGCCTCAAATTTAATGATTGATTCTAGTTTTATTTGAAGCACTGAACAAGAATATGACGGATGCCAGAGAGGCATCCTAGGCCAGATTTGAATATAGAAGAACAAAGTTCACAGGGTCGAATTCGTTCATGTATCCAAACGAATATTTTCCATGATATCGATTTGAAACCACGGCCGTTAGTTACTGGGTGGTAAATACTCCATTTTCATCAGGTATTAATTTTCAGCCACCATCTAGGATACGCCATATTAGAAATCATGTATTTTTTAGATATCATTGTAGTGCTGTGACACATCAATACAGTTTTTGATTTTTACGATAATTGGAACGCCGCAATCCGTTTTTTTAAATATTTTTTATTCTCATGATGAACTCAAATAAAAATTCTTCCCTGAACATTTCTTATGGGCGTTTCAAAATTAATATAAGAGTTTTTGAGCAAATCAACAAATAAAAGCACAAAAGCAATCTTAAAAAAAAACCTTTGATCTTCTTCAATGAAGATTCCTCCTGACAAATGATGGAGCTCACAAATTCGTTTTAGTTTTGGAAGAGCTTATTGCAAAACGATAGATCTGGCTTTTATTTAGGAACGAGAAATTATTCAAAAACTCATGGGTCTGTATACTCAATATGACCTCTCAACATTAATTCCCAATATGAACACCCATTCTAACCTTTTCTTAAGGCAAAAATCATTACAAAAGTAATTATTTTTTGCTCAAGGATGCTGAAGAAAAAACCTATAATTCTCAACGCATATCTTAAACGGAACTTTTTTGCAGTTTGACGAACATAATACGATTACCAACCGATTTAGTTAATTTTATTTTCCTCTCCCCGGAAATTGTCCGAGGAGCCAAAACGACGGATCACCGCAGTCTTGGCTGGCCCCGGTCCAGCAGAGGGCATAACTCTCCAACTTCGCACCAGCCCTGCAGTCTCACCATGGCTGACCACAGGAAGAGACTGCTATTACTTTGTCACACCTTTATCACAGTTAGTTGAGAAAAAAATGGATTAAACCTGTTGGAGTATGGAACTTGAGATCTGTTTAATTAACCAGAACGGAACAGACGGGTTGAGTAGTTGGTGTGTTTGATTGGATTTGTTTACATCACACTACACAGAAACGACCGTTGTGAGTAGTAAAGTTATAATTTGTCAAGTACTACCAGGAGAATTTACTACTTAAGATTGGAAACGCAAGCAAGTAAACAACTGATAGCAACAATACTACTTTAAATGTTGGATTATTATAGGTTTGGTTTGATGAATCATGAAAAATAGTGGTTAATGTGGAAGAGATAATCATAAAGTATATATTTTTGTCTATCTAGTAAAGTATCGTACTTAACTAGACGGTAAGTTAAACAAATCTCGCATAAAAATTCCTTTTCAAAACTATAAAGCTCGTCCGCTTAAACAATACTGCCGAGACAGTATTGAAATGCACTATTACAAACTACATCATTAATTATATACAATTAACGCTCGTCCACTTCAACATTATTTGTCAGGATATAAATAAAATATCATACTATGACAAACTACATTATTAACCCTTAAACAATCGTAAGTGGAAATACTTTAATTTCTAGTGACCTTAGGAAGGGATTTTATGGTTAGTAATATACTGATCACCATGAGTCATTAGGTAAAGTTAGTTGGAACCTTTAAATGTCAAAAAGGAGGCGATCGCCCCCGGGATCGAACCAGTAATGTGTTCGCTTGGGTAGCGTTTCATTACTAATTCATAGTATGCGGTTTTAGCTCTTTATTAGATTTTAGATAGAGGAGGATTGAAAGGTAATGCAGACATGTCTCGTTTTGGGATGTTGTGCAGTTTACGGAAGAAGGGGCTTTGCAGGAATGGGAAGGATATTGTGACGTGGTCAGACAGCCTCGCCTTTGAGGGAATAGAGCAACATATCCTCCAGGATCCTTTAGGGTCGACTATTTGAGCCTGGAGCACTCTGACCCTACAACGGCCCCAGGCAGTTATTGCTACACAGGAAGAATAATGCAGAGCCTCTCACTCAGACGTTTCTCTCTTTAGATCTGCAGACCCTGGGAGCTCGCCGACCCTAGAAGTCTTTCATCGCGCCCCACATTAAAATTATGATAAGTTTCTATTCCTTCCGGGATTTTGATCTATTTATATATCCAAGCTCCACCAGGAATCAGTGTTCTTGCACAGACAAGGAGGAACCATGGAATTCAGCAACCCGGTCAATCTGTAACGCCAAGCCATCTGTATCAGAAAGCCATCTAGGACCAATATTAGCTTCATAGTGGAAAGTATTATCCAGGACAGCACCCATTAAGCCGGTAGACACAAGGAGCTCGTCGGATAGCAGTCCTTAATGAATGAATGTCCCTTATGAAGAGCAAGGATAATGTTCTACTCCCTCTAGGACTTTGATCTCCCTGGGTATGTAAGCTCCACCGGGAATTTCCTATGGAGAGAAGTTCTTATGGAGAGAGACAATGAGGAACCGTAGAATTCAGGAACCAGTTACTATCAACCGCCACCCAATATTCAGCTGCGAGCTTCTAATTACTTTTGCCATAGCTGACCCTTGCACAAGTATGGACAAGTCATAAAGCGATCTAGGATTAAATTAGCTGCTATGAAAGTGTTACTGTAAAAGGAGTTATTATTCTTCATTTGTAAGCTAAATTTAAGTTTTCCTTGCTTATTAATTGATTAGATAATTTCGTTGTGTCTCCCACTGCATATGAACGAGATTTAAGAATACTTTACTCTTTCATTGTTGTTTCAGCTGGTTCTGCTAATATTTCAAGTTATTCTACTAATTACACAAATGAATATTAATAGTTCAATAGTATTTATTTAAAAGTTGGAGTTCAGCGGTTTTGGTGTATAAATTTGGTAAGAGAAGCAATGACACTATGACTTCACAAAGAATGCCTCTCTACATAGAAAACATATCAAAACTGAAACTTAGAATGGTGATAGAACTCAAGAGATTTATTGGGGGGACTTCATTGGAAAAGGGACCAATTTCTCCGGCCAAGTTTCACGATGACTCAAGGATCCGACAAGTTGAATCCCTCTAGATGTATTGCTCACATTGCAATAATGTAAGGAAGTGGTTCGTTTACATTATTTACAAAAAAACAAACATATTTATAACTTTTACTAAGGTATTTTCAGTTGTTGATATGCCAGTTACGTGAATGAAAAAGATAATTTTATATTACATTTTCTTGATTGAAAATGCATCTAAAAATAAAAAACTGCATGTCTTTTAAAGTATTTAAAATAATAACAAAAATATAAATCACAATATCGTGAAAATAATATGAGGTAAGTATTCCATTTTGTCTTTTTACCTGAATTTTGCCAAGGTAACCAGAGGAACATCTAAACTGTGATTCCATGGTGGCGAGGAAGGCGAACTAACAAGTTGTAAGAGCAGAGATATAAGATTGTGTGGTTTGTCAAAAAATAATATAAAATACATTTTTCCGACAACCGCTTGTGAAGTGTCAGTTTACGCACTGAAAACCAACCTCAAGACAGCTGTTTGATAAAATACTTTATGCACGCCAGCTGATTTAATTTTTAATCTACGTGCTCCAGCAGATATTAAGCTTTCTTTTTAAGTTGTGTTTTATAACCTCAAATTATAGGGGGTGAATTCTGCTACAACGAACGTGAGCGATTACAATGGGGAAGTAACACCGTCAGTTATCAGTAAAACAGTTGCAGGGTAAATTATATATGTAATTTTTATATAAAGTGTCTTAATCACTTTTGCTGATTTACAGCGCTTCTATACATATGGCTCAAGCGATAAAGACCCGCTACACATTTAATGCCTAAATAATATCTTTCGCTTGGTTTTTTACGAGTAAAAAATTTCAATGTGATTTCTCTTATACACAATTTAATTCTTTAATGTTACAGTACCGGAAGCCTTTTTACTGAGATGTTAAAAAGTGGTTTACTAAGTACTATTAAAACATGAAATAGTGGTTATGTGGACTACTCTAAGTACTATATTTTTTCTTTTTAAATTCCATGGATCGCAGTGCATTGCAATAACAGAGTACTGTATTGGATTTTCCAAGGCAGTGGGGGATGACATATCGCGGCAGATGTCAGCTGCATGTGAATGATTAATAAACCCTGCGGACCGATGGCTCTGCCATGGGAATGTATCAGTGGTGGTCTCCAGAGTGTGGCGTGTATCGTATTACGTAAAATACATCAGGTGTGGCGTCTAAAAGTTTAGATCTAAAATAATAACAAGTTTTTGGGTAAGAAATAAATAAATTAATGATTGTTTTTAAAATGTTAGTTTACGTTTTGGCATATACGAGTTTTAATAAACTTATGCCTTATCAACTCAATTTTTCCATTTTTATGACGAAAATTAAATGAAGAATTTAATTATGAGAACAGCTACCTGACAAAGCAAGAGTAAAAAATAAACTTTTTCTTTGGTGAGATCACTTCTATATATAAGTGCAATGATTGCTGTGGAGTTATTTTTGCCAACATCAATAAATTATGATTTTATTTGTTAAAGTATTTATGCTGTAATAATTAAATTTTCCAATTTTCTGAAAAAACCAAATGAAACAGCTAATTGACAATACAATGGTGAAAAACATTATTTTTACTTTTTTTTATATGAGCTCACTTCCATATAAAAATGCAATGAATGATGTGGAATTATTTTTAACAACATCTATTAGGCTCGAATTGAATACTATGAAATACATCCCTTGATTATGTCCCTTATTGTTATCAAAGACATTAGTATTGTAAAGTACTTCATCCCATCTCTCTATATGCTTGTTTGATTGGTAATTAAATTTAATTCCAGAGCAATAACCACGTACGTCACTACATTGTTCCTTAGGGTATAATTTTTAATTTTTATTCAGGCTACTGAAACCGTGTACATTTTAATGCAATCGAAAATATAATTGTCCATTCAATTTTAGTTTATTTTGGAGTTTTTATACAAAACAACCAGGCCTATTTTGTTTTATTACGGAAATTTTAAAATATGTATAATTAATAGGAAAGCATGATTTTTGTGATCCCTTCTTCTCAGCCTGTTGCCACTGCAGAAACTTTCCAAGCACACCTATATAATTACTTTTTTTACATGTGCGCAATCCCACTATATTTTACAATAGTTTTTGAGAATTGTGGAAAAAGGAATAAAATACATGATCATGGACTTTATGGGTTGCAAAGTTGGCTACGAAATAACAACGAAGTGTAAACATATGCACAGTTAGCTGTTTTATTGGAACAACGAGTAAAAATACACCCAGATATTTTCTGGTTGAATTTCGGCCAGTATACGATCTCTAGAAGTGATGAAAAGGTTGATTAAAATGCGATACAGAGCGCTTTTTAGCCTCAGTCAGCTAAGCTTTGTTGGAATCTGTTCCAATCACATATCTCCAGCAGATTAGATGTAAACTGAGCTCTGCCGTACTGATACAGCTGCATTAGTAGCTTCGAAAAAACGGGATTGTGGAAATTATAAATTGAGTCTATTTGTTTTAATTTAATATGGTCATTTTTTCCGAGTTTTTTCCAAGTAACAGATTTTTTCTCTGCACTTTAATGTCCAATTGTAGCCAGCTGTCAAATAGGTAGATCAATGCTATAAGAACTGCCAATAAACCTACTAACACCATCAATCCCCCTCATGCTGTAACCAAGGCCCATGACCTTTTTACTTAAAATCGCTACATACCGTGAGAGGTTTGTCAAATATACAATTGAAACTTAAAATTTGATAATGAGAAAAATATGAGGTAAATTTTCTTCCAAAAAAATCGTAAATATAAAAGTAAGGACACTTTATTGTCATATACGTAATTATTATAATTTAGGTAGCTGTAAAAAAGACAAATTGATTGTTGTGTATTATAGTTATATTATTTTTATTAGAAACAAGCATTTTATGAACCTTTGCAGAGACAATTCCGATCTTGCAGCATCGTTTAGTACAAGTGTATCATTTGGTTTGCGTAGGACATCGCTTGTAGCGTCTAACGCATATATACATTCACATTTGCATTCACCTAAGACCATTAGCTTAATGATGCATTGCATACTCCTCTTCTCCTAAAAATATCATAATAAACTCGCTTACTATAAAATAACTAAAATTATTAACACTTCTTTTAAGGGTAGAAAATTAAAACTTTGCGGTTAGATAACTATTCTAAACCTGTTAATTGCTTAAATAGCCCAAACACAGATTGAAAACTATAGTCCTTCATCCGTGTCTCTGATAAGAAAGGTGAAGGTGGAGGCGTTTACTGAGCAATAACTCATTATTTTTTATGTCGTGTTGTTTTTTATCATGTTTATTATAAAAAGTGATAAGAATTGTTTGGCCATTTTATTACGTACTTACTTTATCTTTAGACCAAACGTATCGACATACCAATCAACAATGTAATATACAAGTCAAGTGAGGAGAACAGACCTTATGGCGGAATACATTGAATGTGATATATCCCTTAGGTTGTCGTTTTATATTGTCTCCTGGGCAACATTAGACTACAGTATAGGAAAGTAACTGGGGTGAAGTGCCAAGTTTACAATATACAGAACATTTCTCTGCGCTTATCAGTCTCTGTGGAACACTTCAGGAAAGTTGGAGACAACGGATCGCCTCCGAACTTTCTAGTTTATTCAAATAATGGGGTAAAATTATATAATGAATCTCATTAAATTGCTTTTATGAATTACACTTTTAATATCGGGTTTCTTTAGGGTGCCTTTTAAAAATATCTTAAAAAGAAAAATTAAAGTAAAAAAGAACAATAATTTTCCGTTTACTCTTATTTATTATGGTGTTTAAAGGAAATATTTCAAGCGTTCGATCTCTGTTCAAATTTCCCATAGTTAATAGGATGTTTGGTTTAATAAACATAGTCAAACTCGGATTTTGAAACCTCTTGCAGCAGGTTTATTTCTAATTATGACCAAACAGATATACTATCCACATCCAAAATTGACATGTATTATAAACCGACTTAACTTATAAAACGAAGCTTAAACTGAGAAGGAAACAAGGGATGCTTATGTTTCCCTCGCATATCGTATGATCTGTCACAGACACTTTCCAGTTTCCAGTACACAATAAGATGAGACTTTAGTAAAATCGGCAGCCCTCTCAATACCGTGTTTATTAACATCATAACAGTGACTTAAGTTTAATCCACTACAATATATAAATGACAGAACCACAGCACAGCAAAACCTTTAAAAATCCCGAACATTTAATAGGTTTCTCACACACCGTATATAACTGAAGTATATAAAAAATAGTATATTTCGCAACAAGGGCCGAAAATGAGGTTTTGCAGGCTCGAGATCGTTTCCCCTTTCGGCCGAGGTTCGAACGCTATTTTTCACCACACTACACAATGAAATATACCCTAAATAATAAAAAAAAACTTATTATTATCCTGTCTTGAATGGCGTATAATTTTGTGATGTTCTGGCGTTGTTTCAAGCAAATAAACTATCAGCTGACTTTCGGCCCTAGGGCCCCCAACGTTTTCGGTCCTGTGGCGGCAAAGGGTGTGTTTCGGTCCGCGTTTGACGTTTGTAAAACAGGTGATTTCGTAGTAGTGTGGTGAAAACTATGTTTTATTACAAGTAGCATGAAAAGTTTCATGTTACCCACATATGTGCATGTTCATGAGTTCATGTTTCATATATTTTTTTACTGTGGAATTTCCGCATAAAACCGATGCTGATATAACTATTAATTTATTTACTTGAAGGACAAAATTAATATTGTTTACAAACAAATTCATTCTGAATTGCACAGTGTGTAAAGCAAAGGGCTGTGTTCACCAAGCTATTACGCTTGAGATTGTCATGACGGACTTTTTTCTACGCAATAAAGCTCTTATTATTTTCCTGTTTGTTCAACCAACAACGGAATGAAACTCCGAAGCAAAAAGCTTTATTAGCTAACGGCTAAGGGCAATCAAATACAAGACATAACATTTATAAAAATAATATTTTTTCTTTTAACTTAGCATTAAAAAAACAGACGTAGACATAGACTTAGTTTTTCAAAGAAATATTTCACTATGTGCAGGAACCGGCAATTTGTTCACCAACGTGCCATGTATTAGTAAAAAAATCACTTGCTCGATACAGTCATGTAATATTTTACTCATTATACAGGATATACCATACATACCAATATTTTTCGATAAAGCGGTCACCATTATGGAAATAATAAGGTTAAGCGAGTTTTGTATTCACCAAATTGTTTTAACTTGTTATAGCTTTAAAATGATGTATAACATGTCATATATTTACATTTAAATTTTCTGAGATCCGAACCCACGTCTTCTGGTTTTTGGAATACCCAGAATTTCAAAAAGGTTGTTTCTTGGGTACATTTAGAGACGAAACTTTTTGTTTCGTCCTTGTATGTCAAGCCGTTCGTCTATGATCTGTAGTCGACGGCTTAGAAGACTCATCCTATATATTTATCTATTCCTTGATATAAAACTTCATGTTTGTGAGGGATTTTGCCTTTCAAATAAACAATTTTATGTCAAAAGCATGGTATGCATTTTTAAACATAAAACTGAAGTTGGCGATCCCCTAATATACAGCTCATAAAACATTTACTGTCAGGCGTCTGGTTCTTTCAGATTCAACAGTTAAGACTCGGCCACAAAGTCGAGCAGTTTAATCTTGCCTCCTCTGTAGGGGTCAAGAAACTGTTACTTTGGGTTTCATTAAGCTGTTTAATACTCTTTATTAGCAAAGCCTGTCAAGCAAATGAAAAATTATATTTCACAATTATTATTATTATTACATGTACACTTTTAGTAGTGTGATATTACGGGTGAGGATTTCAAAATTCTACGTGAGCGTTTTCACTGGTTAATGAAACTATCAGTATTGATGCCAACTAATATTTACTCTCAGTAATAATGCTATCAGTAATAATGCAAGCTGATATTTATATGTTAATTTAAAATGAGTAATTATTGAAAAATGACAGATAACATTTTAACTGGTTTGAATATCCTGGAATCTATTTACATTCTCCCAAACCTGATCCAAAGTGTCTCATTACCAATTAATAATTAATGGGTGAGTAATAAAATTTTCAGTCTTTTTAAATAGTCTGGAATTTGTCTGCATTTTCACCAAACCTGAGCCAAAGTGTCTTCTGAATAATTCACGGGAAAGCAAAAACAACTGATTTCAAACGCCTGCCTTTCCCTAGTTTTTGTAATTTATTAAAGATGTTTATTTACAAAATGTTTTTTTTCATTTAACAGCGTTATTCAAAGAGTGAATCAGAAATTGAAAAATCATTTCAATATTTAAACAATTTTCTGTAAAACTAAGTTGAAAGTAACAAGTAGTCATCATCATTCTTTGTAAAAGATATATCCATGAGGATCAAAAGTGTTGATATCTAAGGTAAATTTAGGCGAATGAATGAATGGTAAATTTAAAGCGAATGAAGCTATTAGAATCAATAATGGATTTAAACAGATTTACATGGAATTAAAATAAGTTTATAGTAAAACGAATATCATAATTTGCCACTCGACTAAAAAACAGCTAATATGGTAACTACCATAATCCATGACAATTTACCATAATAGCTTATTTTTCAATAGCTTAGCTAAACTTGAACTTGTATTAAAAATATAATTCTTTTCATAGTGAAAATGTTTACTGCGTTTATCGATAGGAATTTCAAGATGAGCTAATAAAAAAGTGGAAAAGGAAGAGAATAAAAAAAGAACATTGAAATGGTTATCAGTTATCGACATTGCTAATCTCTGCCTGTCCGATCAAAGATTTTAGCTTTCTGTTTTCTTTGAATTGGAGTCTTTGTATTGGACAAAGGATTTTTCGTCCCTAGATTTTTCAATCCTGATTGGCCGAAACTAATGTTAACTCTATCTTAAAATGTTTCTTGTTCTTACGACAGTAAAATTTTCTTAAACCGTGTTTTGTTTTTGTGAATGGTAAAATTAAGTAAGGGAAATGAAACTTCATATTAAATTAATTTTTTTGCCTAATAAGTTTTACTCATTTTACTTACTGATTATCCAAATGATCCAAAAAATCGCATTAACTGTGATGATTGTAATGGTTAATATACACCCAGTTGTATATCTCACAATTAACTGCCAGCGTGAAGGTTTTATGCCCATTTCAACTAATGTAAAAGTGAAGCAATAAATCACTTTTTCATTCTTTAAGAAATCACATTTTCTGATGCAGACTTGTTGGGAAAGAGGAATACGTGAAAAGGACAATGTAAGATACATTAATTAATAAAAACTTGTTTCTGCTCTTACATGACCACTTTAAGAAATCATAAATTACGAAGTAAAGAACACACGAGTTGGAAACATAAATAAATACATAAAATAATAAAAATGACTTCTTTAAAATTGTTTTCGTTACTAGAACGGTATTTCATGTACTCTCTGTAAGCAAACCTTTTTATCTTTAATAAAACTGTTCAATTCCTTTTATTAACTGTCTGAAAAGAAACCAATGCAATATTGGAAACATTAAATCAAAATTGAATCTACAGTATTCAATCTTATTTAATGACATATCATTACCAAAGTTTTATATTATGTTCCTTGTTTAAATGTTTTTTTTTATTTTAATGATTTAGATTTTGCTCTCAGTGGCAATTACTATGACACTTTGCCAGTGCCAATTCGACTTTAACTAAAAATGCAAATTCGACGTCATGTTCTAAATGCTCGACATCACCACAACATACTATGTATATTCTTAAGTAATTTTATGAACTATATTCCTTTTTAAAAGTAATCAGGAAATAAGTTGGAAATTAAATGTCTGTTGGTAAATCCATCGCAACAATAATATTATGGAAAGAACTAATAAAACTTGGTAGTGATTATTTTATCAGATGTTTACTTTATTTTTGTAAGAAAAAACCTTACTTTCCAAAGCATAAGTTTAAGCATAAGTGTAAGTTTCGAACATTGATTTTTAATTTTATGCAGTTGATGAAAACTTCCATATCTTGGATATTTTGTTGGCTTCACTTTACGGTTTTTCCTATAACTTTTATGCAGTTCCCATTTGAAGAAGTGAGAAAACTTCAGATAAAACAATTTTCTAAGTGCAAAAGAAAGCACTGAGAATAATTTTCAAGATTAAGTTATCAACTTCATTTAGAGACATTTTTAGATATTATGAGATGTTTTGTTTGAAAAAGTTAAGTAGGTCTTTAATGACAAAACAAATGTTTGATATTACTAAAGAGCTTTTTTTTGTATTATATTTTTAACTTTTTCGTTACATTTTGAATTAGGCCAATTACAAATATATACTTTGACTTTGATATTAGTATTCCTTATTTTTTGTTGAAAATAAGCTAAATAAAAGTCAATATGATGAAGTCTAAATAATTTAAATATCATTGTTCGATATTTTTACATAAGAAATTAATCATTATGATCTGGTTATAACAAAATTAAAGGTAATTATCAATCAACACTGATTGCTAATTGGACCTAATTGACCGTTGAATGATGCTGAACTAATCAATAAAGCGAAATCAATTTTAGC
Organism: Flexamia atlantica; assembly: GCA_035578135.1. Classification (NCBI taxonomy): domain Eukaryota; kingdom Metazoa; phylum Arthropoda; class Insecta; order Hemiptera; family Cicadellidae; genus Flexamia; species Flexamia atlantica. The sequence goes on from JAQJVK010000028.1 coordinate 4,229,590, forward strand.
CTGAAAACTTGATTGCATAAGTAATAAACAAAATTAAATATTGCATTAGGAAACAAGCAAATTAGTTGGTAGGTACATTAAATTATTGTTTATTTCTACAAAACCTTTCTTCTTCATGGACCTTATTACTTTTGTGTAGGGCGAGATAAAAATTCCCACTCCCTTAAGCGTTTTTCTACATTCCTTTAAATATCAACCCTAGATCATCCCCAAACATTGTTGAATTGTGGGTACTTCGTTTTTGTTATTTCGGCCGCCATTTTCGATCCACCACACTGACTACAAAGATAGAAAAATTATTATTAAAGCAACCAAAACAACTTAAACTCTTAACACTGTAATTAATGATAAACGCCAGGTTTTTCAATTATCCCTCAGGCAGGAATTCACGGACGCTGTAAAAGCTTTTATCAATGATCCAACTGCAGTCACGTTGATCAGTAGGATAATTACAGTAGTTTTTAACTCGCTTTTCCCATTATTTTATCTAATATTTGTAATAATCGATGACATATATCCACTATTACCTTAATAACGACTCAGTCTATCAATACTTCGTCTAATACATAAACCGTATTACATTAAAAAAAAACATCGTATTACATTATTACATTCTAAAAATCGAGTGGACACATAATATTACCCTTTGTTATAAGGGACTTCATAGCAAACTGGATTCAAAATGCATATCACAATCTTGATAGCATTTAATACTTCAGCAAAATAATACTTTTGCATTATTTCTCAAATATAATTAATATATATACCTAGAATATGGTGTCTGTACAATTATATTAGGTAACTAACATTTGTTTAGATTATAGCCACTGTTAACTAATCCGTTTATACTTAAACAGTATTTATTTCTCGTTAAACGTTATACGTACAAAGATGAAAAGCTCATTATTTCCCTGCTAGGCCAACCAACATCAAACAGATTATACTCCAGAGCATGAGAACAGCTTTATTCGTTCAGACTCCTGAACAATCCCGTTGTTTTTAACTAATTTAGAAAAGCTATTTGAAATAAATTTATCTATATTCTATATCTCTCTTGATCCTGTGAAATAAGGTCATACCGGAAATGTTTCATAACCAGGGCCACTTTATTTTTATTTTGTGTTACAACGAAAGTTTACAAATAATACTATGATGGGAAGGTATATGAAAGATGTTCAATTGATCGAACCATTTTGATATTTTCATGTGTTAAAGTGTTAAATGGAAAATTTTAAATTTTTCAGCAGCTCACTTAAAAATCGTTTTATAAAAATAAAGGATATTCATCTGTTTTGAGGTGTTGGGCGAAAATTACAAATAGACTAGTGACGTGGCAGCGATTCCTATAAATGTCTAGGAGCTGTTGCCGCTCCCATAATAAATATCCAAGATGACGGCCGAAAAATTACAACTAAAACTAAGTATAACTGAAACCCAACAACGTTCGGCGGGGTCTGTCTGATTACCGAATTAAAAATCAATGTATAACTCAATGAAAATGGGAGGGCTCATATAAAGCCTAACCTATAAGTGAAAATAGTTTTCACAGTAAAGTATGCGAACACATTCCGGAACAAATAAGTAATTTGATGAATATGCTGTAGAGGTTCCTGGAAGATGAATGGCATTCTCTTATGAGATATATGGCTCCAGTAATTTTGTTGAAGCAGTTCTCGATGTATTCGTTCGTGCTTTACACACATACACAAAATAATTAAAAAAATGTGTTTTCATGTGCACATTGTAGTACTATATTTATTTTAGTAATTTATATCCCATAACATGTTCACTCCAAGCCATGCATGTACAACAAACATATTTATTACTAATAGTGATGGAATAGTAGATATTATATGTAGTTATAGCTTAATACTGAGGGATTTCTAACAGAAAATATTTTTTTTTATTTTGATACCTGATATTGAAAATCTTTCCAAATAAGCAGCAAAAAACTGTTGAAATGTAACCTGACTTGCTTTCTACTGTTAAGTTTCAGTTTGGATCCCGGCTTATGAATATTCATTCTATTGCTCTATATCGGAATACTAATTAGCCAAGGATTGTCTTGAGTCTGCAATCTGTTCAGCATTTAGCCTTTCCTACATTTGATTTTGATGTCGGCGCGTTGTTAACCCAGTGATGGCATCGGCACATCAAAAAACTGATAACATTCAAACTCAAATTGAAAATAAGTCTCATTTTGGTGAAATTTCAATAAATACTGAATAAATGATTATTTAGCGATGTAATATTTATTCTACTGTCTTTATACATTAATAATTTTAATATATTTGACTGCAACGCATACTCTTGAATATTTAATAAAGTACACTCAATGTTTGGAATAAAACAGAAAAACAAAAGCCTTTTAAGTTAAATGAAAACGTTTTATTTTCCAAAGAGTGCTATTTCAGTAAAGATTAGGGACAAGCTTTTTGTAAGGGTTTATGTAAGCCCTTTTAAGTGCCGGAAATTAGATCTTTGCCCTGAAAGGTCACTAAGTCACCTTAACCCTTGGGGCTTGGGGCAATAATTGCTATATCACAACGTTATTAAAAACTATTAGAGTCATCGAAAACTATGAAAAAGTATGAAAGCGGAAAACGCAAAAATTTGCTCTGTAGGGTTTCTGTATTATCCTATATTTTGTACAAAAGTTTTGAATTCCTGAAGTTTTATTTGGTCTTCATGGAAACTATTGTTAATTTTCTAGATATTTATCCAACCGAGCGAGCGAAGAACGGGTACAACATATGTATGTACATACATGGATTACTGTTGTATATTTCTATCGCATTTATTATCAGTCGTGATTTTACGATAAATTGTATATACTGTAAAACTTCATTCACACAGAGTAAAAAAAGAATTGAATATTTATAATTACTGAACTTTGTAACCCTTGTAAAGGAGACAACAGAAGTATTATTAACTTTTGATATTATGTTTGATGGTTCGTCTTGCGTAATAAAACTGACATAGATAACAATGACAAACTTTGTCATCAGGAAAAAAGATTTTAAGCAATCCTTTGCAATTATTTATTTGCCACATAGATATAAAGAAGTAAAATCTTTTATTAACGAACTTATAGGCATATGTACAATTAAAAACTGATTATAGATTCTCCCCTTGAAAATGTATATCCAAATCGATTTTCGTCGAGTGATATTGTTTTGTTTTTCCTTTAAAATATTGAGAGACAAATAAAATCAGCTGGTAGTATGCGAGGTGATCTAATCAGACAATAATTTTACAAAGCTCTAGCCCAAACTGTTCTTTCGGGCAACTAAGTACCCAAGTGGTAATGTTTTGCTTTCATTATATACTGTATACCCAATAATTACAGTAAGTGCCTTTATGAGCTTTTAGCCAGCAAGTTGCTATAAAAGTATATTTTTATATCAAATTATTTTTACCTAACTTGTTAGGTATTAAATGTGAAATGTCTCCACTGTTATTTAATATTCTACATTTCTAACGACTACTGTGACATTATATTTTTCAGTATGACCGACTATCTAGCAACAAAAATAGTTTTCAAAACCATTAATTCAACAAGTTCGTATATAGAATACTAAATTGGCCTAGTGAAAAAAATGTGTTACGTAATTGATGACACGTTTGCCACCAACAATAGGCGTTAATGACACTAACTGCGGACAATACAGGAACTAGCACGTGCCATTACAGTAATGGCTTCATCGCCGGCGAAGGGAGCAACGTTAATGCAGAGTGGCCGCAGAGTGTACGGTCATTGTTTCACCCCTTAAATTACAAAAAATGTTTCTAATAAATACGTCGCGTCGAACGTGTTAAAGATGCTTTACATTAAATTAATATATTATGCATTTTTAATTAAAAGCAACGTTTAAGACTTGCGGCTTTAGAGCATTGTTTCAAGTCAGGTTAAAAACATTAACATGAAAAAACAATGTTCCAAACAATTTAGAATACATATTATAATTGCCAAAAATTAGGATTTGCGGGCTCAAGATCGTGTTTCAAAATAAGAGGCGAATCAGAGATGGATGAAAGTGAGTTTAAATGTAGGTTTAAAACCTTTGTTTTACTTCTACGTCCGTAAAATTACGACAATATCATTAAATAACTTACATGATGTTCAACTATAGCTAAATATTATAGACTGAGAACATAAAACCTACAAGTAGTTATTTACTTTGAATATAATATGTAATAGAAGCAGATAAATGAAGGGGTATTCATGCTGCTGCATCAGATAAACAACATGCAGGCAGAGGCAAGTCTGTCATTTTGTGTAGCAAGACGATTTATGCCGGAGATTGCCGGCCGTTTGTTACAAAAATTACTGCAATCTACGCAATGAAGGACTATTTGCAAGGTATAATAATGTAGACAGGTATATCACGAGGTTATGTGTGTTATGAACATTTACTCACCGGCTTAAGAAAGAGGGTAAAAAATAAACGTTATAAAATTGTATACTTGCAATTATTGGGTTATAAACTTAACTTATCATCTATTCGGGTTGCAATACTGCGGTTAAGAAGTTATTAAAAATACCTCATTGCTTCATTGCTTCAGCTTTATTTTGGCAGAAATCTTAGTGTCAATTTTTTTAACTTTAATGTTTAATTCAAAATAAAGTTAGTTGTGAGATCGTAAGACAGAACACATGGCACATGATGAACCCATACAAAAGTGCATTTAATTAGTTTTACGTAATGAATTAATTTTTGTAAGTTTAAGGCCGCAAGGTTGAATAAATAATAAATCTTTAGGGTTATCAAGAAGTTCCTGTCTTCATAGATACCTAAATCTTTAGTGCTCATTATCATTTCTATCGGTAAACTCAAGTTAATACACATATTAAAAATATTCAATGTTGTTCAAAGAATTATAAAATTGTATGAACTCACCTACCTTCAATCAATAATCTTTGGGTGTATACAGTGTGTTGTAAGGGTATATCATCATATTTAAGCTCCGTTAATGAAATAGCAATACCGAAGATGGTGATGTGACCGTAAAGCCATATAAAAATCATTAATCAAATAACTTCATACTTCTCTAGAAATAATGGATTGATTGTGGATTTTTCTGTCGGGTATTGTTGCCGGCTCTGTAGGGGTTTGCCTGTAATCCTTTTTAGCGAATTTCCCAAATGTTAGTGAATTTCCTCTGTAAGGAAGAAGCTGGTCTCATAGTAAGTTCTAAGCCTGTGACCATCATACCTTTTCGTTTGAGGTCCCCCGATGCCAAAAATACCGTTCGTTCATTTTCACATTTATAAAAAAACATATCTACACTATTATAAAGAAGAGGTGGTTTCTGTATGTATGTATTTATGTATGTATGGGATAAGTGAACTGGAAAAATACTGAACCGACTGGGTTGAAATTTTACACAGAGGTAGATCTTGAACCTGGGAAACATTTAGGCCTATTCACTTCCTTAAAATCCCCTCGGGCTACGCCCCGTGAACGTTTTTAACTTCAATGTTTACATTTTATAAGGATGTAAACATTGAAATACCGAAATGTAAACAGCTGAGAATACTACAATTTGACAGTTCGAATAGCAGAAGTAAGATCGGCTGTAATTTTCATCGTGAGCGAAGCCACGGGCAACTGCTGTACATTATATGAAAGCGATACATGTGTTATGTGTGCGTGTCTTTTATAGACTTTAATAAAAGTACCTGATGGACCGAGCCTTGCTCGGTGTTATTTCATATTTACCAGTTCATCCAGCTACTATAAAATATTTCAATGTCATAAATTGATAATTTTTAATTGCTCTATGTTTTCTTATTCCCTCTTGCTGTATTTTTCCTTGATGGCTGTATATTCGAAACAGCTGTTATGATTACTTTATTTGTTTACACTTTCCCTGTTATTTTCGTTACCATTACGGCAACCCATAAGGCCAATGTTAAAATTTTACAACTTTTAAATTAGATTTATTACGTTAATAGATTTTCTCTGGCCAAGTAATCTGCATAAAAGACGTTTTTGAGTCAAAAATAACTTATTTTAAAAATTCGAAGGAAATCCTCGGAGCCATTTTAGAGATAATTGTGCAAGCACGCAAGCAAGCATACAAGCGTACAAGCACGATAACATTACTCATATAAGAGTATAGGATTAACTATTCGGACGAGCTCAAAAAACCTTCGGATCGGACCTTCGGAAACCCTACCGAGTCCCCAAATCTGAGTGTATAATGGAGTGCAACAGGTTATTACTTTAGTTACCCTTTTTAAACATTTATAAGCAAATAGCAGGCCAGTTAAGTTTCTCTTTCCAGAATCAGGAAGTCTAGTCGACCGTTGAAACAGTTATCACGATCAACGACAATCACGATAGTAAGCCAAAATAGTCTCAGTTGCATTTTAAAAGTTCGTAATCTCTAGTCTTTAATTACTTGATAATTAATCTTAAAATATCCGTATGTAATTAAATAATAACATAGGACTTTTTATTCTTAGTAATTATTGCAAGACGTAAAATATTATACTAGGTTAAGTGACTCTATTATATCAGGTTAAGTGTAAGAAAGGGCCAAGAGGCCCTAACTGCCTGTATAAATAAAAAAAAATAGCCCTCTGGCTGAGGCCAACCCTCGAGTACGGCTAAGACTTGACTAGTAAAGTAGGACAGTTCTTTGTCCCACAGTTAATTATCCACGTAGAAACTTCCGCAGAGTTGAACCTTGAGAAGAAACCTGGAAAGTGAGAGTAATTAAAAACTTCAACTATCGAACTGTCTTTCAGGACATTGTGTTTTTGCTTCTTGTGGTTCCAAAAAGAAAAGTGAACATGGTCTCGGGCTTAGGTCTTACGATGAGACCTACGGCAATAGCTTCTTCCCTATAGGGGAAATTCCCTAAAAGACAAAATATATTATATTAGAATAGAAAGTAAATAACCTAAACTGGAGCAAAAGAAGAGTATTTTGAAATATTAAGACTACGCCCATTTGACTGATAAAATCGATTCACAAGTGTGATGGGTGGAATATATTAAAACACATTACACAGTTTAGAGGTTGATTTATTCATAGGTAAAGTTAGTTCTATTCATATTTGAAAATTATTTATGTTTTATCTAGGCTATTATAGCTTTACTCGTGTTACAGAGGCTGCAACGTTACAACTCCTGTTCAATGTGCATAAATTTTAACTCTGAATTATGCAATTTTCTTGCAATGATCTGCTTGAATTATTAATGAATACGAATATTGGATACTATTTGACCTATCATTCCTAATCATAAAAATATATTTAAAGTTCACTATCAGTAGTAACCTCCTACAGATAGTAACCTGGCCTTGGGACCAGCTTAAGAGGGGTAAAATGTGTAAGAGATCCTTTGGTATATTACCTGATTGTGTTGATATTCTGTCCAAATATTGGGTGAACTAGCATCCCTAATACAGTATGGAGAAAGAGGAAAACAACTTGGGAGTTAGCATTAAGTCTGCTTAATAAATAATTTTGATTTAATTCCTTTTAAGATCAGATAATTATTATTTAATTTGTTGGACTTTTCCTATCGCTTCTAGTGTTTAAACTACACTACGTTTCGAGAGGTATTGAAACTCCTCTCGTTTTCAAGTGACCCTACTTAAAGTTACATTAACCTACTTAAGTTTATTTAACCTACTTTTTTTGGGTTTTTTTTGTTTTTTTGACATACAATTACATTCAGTTTTAGTTTTAATTTTCTTTCTGTATTAAGTATGTTTAATGTGTTTTGTATGAAATTTTGTGTGAGTGAGATTTCTGTGGAATGTTGGATGAATGTAATTGTATGTCAAAAAAACAAAAAAAACCCAAAAAAGTAGGTTAAATAAACATAAGTAGGTTAATGTAACTTTAAGTAGGGTCACTTGAAAACGAGAGGAGTTTCAATACCTCTCGAAACGTAGTGTAGTTTAAACACTAAAAGCGATAGGAAAAGTCCAACAAATTAAATAATAATTACAAATCCTTCGCTATTATGAATTTTAAAAATACAGAAGATCAGATATTTCCTACATTTTCAGTACTGACGAAAGAAATTATGTTTTGTAAAATGAAAATCCTACAAAATCTGTATGATTACTTAGAATCATACATTTTCACTTAAATAGGTAAAATAAAATTATATTCTCAGTCGACAGAACCAAGTTAAGAAGAGTAAAAACCAAAAGAAAAACTTTTGAAACCAGTAAAGTAGATTATTCTGCTTTCCGGAGCTTGATTGAAATGTCAGTGGAATAGAATTACACCACCTGTAATATATCAGGGATTTTACAGGAAAAGAGACCATTACATTTTTTACGACTGAAAACCCCTGTTTACGTATCTGTATTTTCTTTAAACTACGTTTAAATTATGTTTGTAAACGATTATAAGAAATCAATTTGTTTGATGACGTAATAAAATATAATATAATAAGAAATTGAATACTAAAATTGCCAAAGTACAGGTTAGATAACTGTTTCAAGAGTTCCAATCCCAATCACGTGGAGCCAATGTAATATATTGCTCTTTCCTATTTAAATATTCATTCGAAAATTGGTGTGGGCTCGTTTTTAATTACATAGACAGTATAAACCAATTTGATACTCTGCAGTAGCTGAAATTACTCGTCAAACATGGACTAGAGGGCATGATATAGTTTTAGGTTGAATAAATACCAACCTAACAAAACTACTAGTTTGATTTTACTGGTTGTATTTGGTTCATGATTGATTTAGAATAAACAGCAGTGTGATATTTTGTACAACTAATGCTTTATTAACAATTAGAAGTCTTAGAGTTTTAAAATTAAGATACTCCATTTTGGTGAATTCCACAAAATATTGACCCACTTGATAATCGGATTACCCACTGATTATTAACTCATTACTTTACAAAATGAATAGGTTTTTTGAGTAAAGTAGATCCATTTTTCCTTTTTGGAACAAGAATGAACTTGTTCTTACCTTTACGTACATTATTTATTTTTATTTTTAGTGTTTAACACTGCATAAGGCTGTTAAAAATTACACCCGATACACATAAATGTTATTCATGAGCTCTATAAACAAGGGAATAGAGCAGGAACCAGGATCGAATTGTGTTTTAATACTATAGTAACAAACTCTTATTGTATTTCTTAATAAGTACCTGGTGGACCGAGCCTTGCTCAGTATTATCTCATCTTTACCAGCTCATCCAATAACTATAAAATATTTCAGTGTCATAAAATTTATGAATAAAAACGTTTTTTATTACTCCATGTAATCATTTTCCACACACTGTATTTTTCCAAGATGGCTGTAGTTTGAAACAGGTGTTATAACTACTTTGATTTATTAAACTTTCCATGTTTATTTCGTTGCTTTCATGGCTACTCATAAGGTCAATGTTAAATTTCACAACTTTTAAATTCATTTTATTTCGTTATTGGATTTTCTGTGGCCAATTAGTCTGCATAGAACACGTTTTTTAGTCATAAATTACTTATTTCAAGACTTTGAAGGAGTCGTTTTTGAGATCATTGTTCAAACATAAAAGCAATCACGATAACATTGCTCATATAAGAGTATAGGATAATAATTATTGGTCTTAAAACTTTTAATGAAATGTATTTTTGTAGTTATAAATGCTAACAAAACTCAAATTTATCAAAATAAAAACAAATCAAATAATGTTTTGACCGAATTATATTAAGTCATAATGTTTTATATCATTAAATATTTCATTTCAAGGAAATTTTATAAAGAAACTGGGGATTTGGAGCATCCATGGGTTTGGAGCAAGCTTAAGATTTGCATTAGGATAAAATCCTTTGTTTCGAAATTCATCGTTGGTGATCTTTGCGGACCTTTGCCATCACTGATTAGTAAAAAAGTAAACATTTTTTAGTAAAACATTTTAATAATCAATGATGGCAAATGTTTGCAAAAATCCAAAAAAAATAGGATAAATTTTTAATAGGTTATTGGCACAGCTATTAATTAGTTTTGTTGTGTAGACCTGGCCCGACTTAACATTAAAAACTACATAAAATTTAAGAGTAACGAGTGATATGGAGTATGCTTTATAAACGCAATGTTCGTTTTAAATGTAAGGTTGACGTGACCGACTAAAATTAATGACACAAATAAAAAATAACCATAACAAAAATTATGAATAGGTATAAAAACATATTATAAAGTATTAAATGGAAGTATTGTACACTTTGGTCATTACCAAAAACGACCCATAATGCTTAAAGAAGAAGACAAAATAGATCAAAAGTGATTTCTTCAATAAAATATGAGATAACACCTTTCTAGAAAGATTTTCCATGTGCCTAGGTGCAGGCTTCCCATGAAAAAATACAAGTAATCTCTTAGAGGATTTATGAAAAAACAGGTTGGGTTTTTGTTCTCACAGTTAATTATCCGGATAGGAGCTTCCGCAGAGTCGAGCTGCGACAAGCCTGGACTCTAAAGGGAAATTAAAACTTAACAAATAAATGTCTTTTATGATTACACGTTTGACGAACTCTTAATAGCAGTATCTCATTTAGGTTTTTCTTGTTTCCACTTAGTCGTTTAAATTAAAATGTTTACTGCAGAATCCTCTCTTTCGTCAAATCAGAACCGGCCTTTTTGTTGAAAACTATGTTTTCAGTAAATATTTGATTTTCGGGATGAATATTGTCGTAAAGAACTAACTCATGCCGTTATTAATCTGTACCAAAATGTAGTAAACCTACTTTGGATTTACGTTGTAGTAGAATAAAACGTTGTGATAAATAGTTTGGACGTATAACGGCGACTATAAATGTAACTAACGGTTGGATAAATGTAGTCTTGGGGATGGATCTGTTAGTAATTATACAAGCGGTAACATATTCTTCCCTTGGGAGAAATTCAGTGATAACAAATAATAATGTATAATGTAAGAATCAGGACCATGAACCACGAAGCCATACCGTAAATCTGCGGATTATCAGTCGGTATTAATGAGCTAAGCGGCTGCCAACTGGCGGCGTCCCAGGGGCACCTCCCCGGCTCTCCGGGCTGTTGGCACTTATCAAGCGGTATCTAGAGACAGAGCAGAGCTCAGTTTACCAACAAGTCTCAAACAGTCATATTAAAGAATAAATTGTGTCATTTCAAATTACCTAGTACCAATAGAAGTTGTTGCATATAATTTGTACGAGCATTACTTTTTCTCCTATATTTCCTTTGTTCGTAATAACATAAGTCCCAATTTAATGCTAATCAGACAATATTAGGGGTAGGGCCCCTTAAAGACATTTCAAATGTCCCAGTAACAGGTCAAGTTATTACATTATACGAGCATTATTGCTTTCCTCCTAAATATCCTCACTTATCAAGCGGTATCTGTGGACAGAGCAGAGCTCAATTTACCAACAAGACGCAATCATATTAAAGACTAAAATATATCATTTCGTAATTTCAAATGTCCGAGTATCAGTTGAAGATATTACATATGATTTTATGTAGCATTATTATGTTCCTCCTAAATTTCCTTTCTTCGTAATAACATTAGTCCCAATTTTATGCTAATCAAGCAGTATCAGGGGTAGAGCCCCTTAAAGTGTCATTTCAAATGCCCCAGTGTCAGTTGAAGTTATTCAATATGATTTTCGGAAGAAGAGAAAAAAATTTGAGAATAACATTACATACATATCTATATATTACAGTAATAGTGTTTTTTCCAGAAATAGAGAATGTAAACTTTATATATTTTTATTGGATATCATATAATATTTATTTATTCTCAGGGATAACATTATTTTCTAAAATGATAAATTTCACAGAATACAGAAAAATTTACGTTCCTGCTACGTACAAAATGATACAAGAACAATGTTTAATGTCATGCTCATGATTGATTATGTAATCCTGTAAACACTTTACTACTGACACTAGAAAACACACTCTGCTAGAGAGTGTGTACATGTCCATGGTATTGAAAGCTCCTGCTCACATTACACATACATGATTTGATGTTATGTAGAACTAGCCTTTTCTAAGATGTTAAAGATGTCTTGAATTAATTATTAACATCCACGTTTTTCACTTTATGTGACATCACCAGATGAACTGAGACATAAAATAAAATTGATATGAGTTTGTTTTGTCGCAAGAAGTTGCTCTGTAGTATGTTCGTCTGGGGAATTCCGGAATACTTTGCAAGACAAACATTTTCATAAGATTATACTCTCCATTCATCATTATATAAATATACATTTTTGCAAACGGACTAAAGTCCATTTTTACTGGACAGGGAAGCAGTTTGTATTCATGAGATGATATGAATTGCTTGGCATCCACCCAAAGATGTACATCTGGACTTTACCAGTTCAGAACTCACATTCTTATTCATTAGGCTAAACGTGATGTGATGGTCAGTCACTCACTATTCTATATTAGATCTGAGGAATTTTTATAGTTAAACTTTATAACTTTATTAAATTTTATAAATAAACAAATTATAAATTTATGTGATTTTATCAAAGTGATTCTAAATTGTACACAAAACTAACTACAATATTTATTAAATTATTTAATTTCAGTTTTGTAAGTGCAAAACAGTACTTAACAGACATTAACCATTAGGTTAGGTGTTCAAAAGAATGGGACACTCTACCAATTCATTAATAATTAAATCATATTTAATAGCATATAATATGTTGGTAATTTTTAACCTAATGATTATGTAAAACTAATTTTTCCTCAGTATTATTTAAACAATATTATTATTTAAATTATATACTAAAGTAAATCTCCATCCTTCTACCTTCACGTTTAACTTGATACAGGACGAATCTAACGTGCCGGTAAAGTTTTTCAAGGAGGAGTTACATTAGAAAAGTTTGGCTAGGTGTATTTTTTGATTTTAATTCCGTAATTAAATCAGAGTTTAGTTAATGCAGTAATATTTGTTTGTCTACAAATCCAACATAAACAAAGATTTGTCATGAAGATATGCATATAATTTTCATAGGCCATATTAAAATGATCATTTACTTTGAATTCTGTCACATCTTGTACTGTTCTCATTCTCATCTCTCATTATTACTATTACTCTGTTTTTCAACTCTCATTGACGTCAAATCACTTTGTTATACCTGTATTGAAGATAAAAGAGTGACTTATCGAAAAAGTTAAAAATAAAAATATCCAAGCCATTTTTTATTGTATCCTTTGTTTATTAAATATTTTAAGTCAACTTAGTCAATAGGGTGTAGTATTACAAGATACTCTTGTAAAGCATCTCTCACCCAGTAATATGTGATTTATTTTCAAAGAATAACGGCAGTGAATTGAAGTATTTCAATATTGCTGAAACAATTATAATATTTAATATATTCAGCTATAAAACTAATCATATAATATAAACTCTTGCTGTAAGAACCATTCAAATGTTCCAACAATGAGAATAGAACAAGTAGTATTACAAACAACTCAATTGGTTATTTTCTTCATAGACATATGAGTGTTTGGTATTTTCGAGAGCTGGTCATCACAATTGTTATCACACTTTTATATATATGTATCTTTATCCTTTTCTAAATTGTATGACACATCATAAAAAAACTTCTGTATTAAATTTTATAATCATCTGTTTCTATTTCCATCTGTTTCTATGTATTTATTTTTTACTATTATTAAGTTTTGTTTTTTCTTTCTCTCCATAATTTTTTAATCGTTACCCTTTTCTTTTTAATTTTCAAAAGGTTTCAGTAAAACTTTTCCTTTTTTCTCAAAAATAAATATTACTGTCCCAAACATGTTTTTTAGTTCAGATTTTAATATAAAAGACTATCAGTGAAATACTAAAAGTGTATGGTTGAAGACAATGAAATTGAATCAAGAAAGAAGACTACAAATGAAATGTGTAAGACTGTCGTAATATAGTTAAATCTGAACAATTTATTCTTTCTTTTAATATGTTTTACTCATTAAATATTGAATTTTTATAATTAATGAAACCTTTATTTTGTTTATTCCCTTTTCAATTTAATTTTGTGCTTTATGAAGCAATTGTCCTTCATCCTGTTTAGAATTAATTTCTATTCTCTCCCAACATATGAGGGTAGCAAATAAATACGACTTTCTATAAAGGAAAATGCAAAGATACACAAAGTAGCGGCCATACATTACGGTGGCCATTGGTCGTGTCAAGGCCACACAGCCATTAGGTCTGAGGGTGCTTAGCGGCCGTTATAGCCCAGATTGCCATCATTCTTGTTTCTTCTTGCTGTGTAGTATAAGTGTAACAAATTCCCTTCTCATGGTACTAAAAATAAACGTTCTTAGTAACACATAACCGCTTATTTAGACATCAGCATTATACTTTTAACCTAGCACATGACAGGATTATAATAGTTAGGTGTATTTTTTTTATATAAATATTGTATGTTTTAAAAGTTTAAATTCTAATTTTTTAAATATTTTTATTAATGAAATGGAAAGGATAATGTTTTGAAAACATTAAAAACCCCCTAATGCGGACATTTTTGTTTTAGCCGCAAGTACAAAACAACCCTTTAAATATGATAGTTTGATACAAAAGAAGGTGTAAAAAGTCCTAATTTAAAAAAGTTAATTGTACGATATGGTTAATAATTTGAAAGATCTTTACAAAAGAAGAAGTGGTGCAAACCAGAAATCTCTGTGTTCTCCCTATGGCTAATCAAAGTTGTATGTTTTTCAAGCAGTTCTAACATTGCACACTGTTAAGGTATGTCCTTATAGTAATAATTTTGATAATTAAACATGTTAACATGTTGTATCTTCCCATTAAGAGTCACTATTGAGAAATGTTCAATAAATCATTTTTATTTCATATTTTTTGCTAGCATCTTAAATTTACCGTAGTTAAACTAAATAATAAATTTTTAAAAGTATAGATGGTGTTATAAAACATCATTTCATACAGGTGCCGGCGATGCCTCCAAGCTGGCAGTGGCACGACACGCACACACGTCCACCCACACTCACATGCGCAACTCGAATGTAAAAACGTAGTGTAGTTTAAACACTAGAAGCGATAGGAAAAGTCCAACAAATTAAATAATAATTACAAATCCTTCGCTATTATGAATTTTAAAAATACAGTTACTGTCCATAAAACAATAAAATGGCTTATTGACTCTCAGATATTAAATTCTACAATGTAAATGTATTTATGTTGACAATAAAATACGGAGATTTCGCTTAAGATTGCACGATAAGTAGGAGCGGCCATAAAACAGGCCCTCGAAACCTGCTTTGCCCCTCAATGATCGAATGAAATTGGTTTGGACCAATTCCAAACACAGGTAAATCGTTTTATTACCTTATAAATTGATCGAATTAATGTTATTCTTATCAAATGAATATAGGTTAAAATTTCCTTAAATTAATTTCGCTTAAGGAGTATTAAAACTAAAAAGAAACAACAATCGGATAGGTTTTTGACCGTCTTAATTTCTCTAAGTTTTATTTTTGAATAATTATCAGTCCTATAACAGAAAAATAACCATGGGCTAAATAATGGAACTCGGAGATAATGTATTTTGTACCTTGTTTTCCTCATGAATAACTGATATGTTTCCGGGCCGCAAACCAAATTTTACGGAACTTCCTGAGTCTCTGACAAATTACATTATTCGCAATGTCTAGAAAATCTTTTTGTGAACTCCACCCATGTATGGTGTATTTTCGGCAAAGTTTTAAAATACCGAGAGAATATTATGAATCAATTTTAATTTTGAATAATTTACAAAACATTTATGCACATTTTTGTGAAAATAATTTGGAGGAGGGCCGCACTTTAAAAAAATACACTACCAAAGGATTCTGAAACGGAAATTTCGATATAATTCATTTTATAAAGAAAAGGATAATTTTAAAATTATTTTTACAGATTACCTTTTTCTACAGAACCCATTCTCTTCACAACGGTATTGACTGTAGCCAACATTAACTTATACCAGTAAATTTGTCGGACCATTCAATTTGCACAACCTGTGCGCCAATTATTGACACAACTAAATACAAATAGTAAATAGAATAAAAACAAATCTTTCACAACTTAAGTTTTGGAAGATCACAAACTTTATACCTTGAGGTAAGGCAAGTTTTGTTCAGCATAAAACTTGAGGTTTATCGGTGCTTAGAAGTTTAGGCTAATCTTTTCCATAACCACACTTGACTCCCTAAGTCAAGCAGCTACCAGTTTACTACCTCATATTTCTACTAAGCGTTTTAAAAGCAACAAAAGTTTTTTTAAACTTACAAATCTAAGAAAAGTACTTACTATCGTGTTGGTCACTTCAAAATAGCATAGTCCTCATTTTTTAGATCGTAACAGGATTTGATGGCGGTCTTAGCAGAATCGAACACAAACCCTTTACGCTGTTAGTATAGTACAGATGTCGTTACCACAACTCTAAATTTCTTGAGTAATTTCTTCTACATTTACCTCAATAAAACTTTGATTTTACTCAACTTCGGCAGTTTCAGCTTATCCAATATCGTTTAACGGTAAGATATACTAAGATCATCCCAAACAATTTGGCTAGTAACTTTATTTTTATAAATATTTTCACCTAATAAATGCTAATCATTAATATACTGAATAAAAACAATAGTTTTGTACTTGCTTAGTTGTTAAGTAATCAAAATCTGGAAACAAACTTTACAAAAAAGCTTTGATTTTTTTACTTATCACTAGTCTGTAGTAGAATTAATGTAACTGTGAAGCAGTAAGGAAATTACAATATTTGGTCGTCAGCGACAGACATGTCCCCCACTCTCACACCATTGAAAACCAACGCGTATAAACCGCAAGATCCCACCAAGTATCCTTATTGGCAATTTTGGATTTTTGTCGCGATCTTGTTTCTTACTTTACTAATCATTTGATTTGTTGATGAAAGATTTGTAATATTTGTAAATCTATAAATAGTATATTTACAAAAAATAATCAAACAATTTAAAAACAATAACTAAACAAAAATATCAAATTATTTTTAACTTATTTTTAAATTTCAGAAAAAAAATAAAAATAAAAACCTAGCATGGAAAGCTTTGAAACAATACTTGGAAAATAATCTTAACTATTCTGCACTCTTCTATGTAAAAAAAATGTCACTAAACAACATTTCAGCGGCTTGGTTTTTGAAAAGGTCTTTTGACATTCTTTGACCGACTCCTTTGTAAGGGGAGAAAGTTATAAAATTGCTGTTTACCTCAATTACATTTATATACAAAACAAAAGAGGGAACGATGAATGGAATGGCTAACAAATCTCAGTGGCCATTAGCCCAGCCTCAGGCCACACAAAGGCTGTATTGTCCTTGACGCTATGTTAATGGCGATCCGAGCTGATGAAAGTCATTAACGATTTATTGATTACTGCGAATATAGATTTTTCACGCTTAATTCAATTAATGAAAACTATTTATGCCAATAAAACTGTATAATATATTTATTGCAAGATTATACAGTCTGTAAGCAATTTTTCAGTTGATTTTATTTTTGATATATTTTTAATTACTGTAGCAATTACATCACGAGAACGAAATAACTTAAGAGTAAAGTACGGATTTTGGTAAAAAGTAATATCTAAATACAACCATAAGTTAAAATAATCATGTCCATTTGAATTATTAGTAGACGTTCTTTTTCAAATTAGCTACATAACAGACATAGTTTGTGTTCAAGAGTTAGATTTTAAATCAGAATTTTCGTACATATTAAAAAAAGTACCTGGTGGACCGAGCCTTGCTCGCTATTTTATCTTTACCAATTGATCAAATAACTATACAAATATTAGGCATTGTTTATGAATAATTTTTTTTATTACTACATGCAATCATCATCCCACGCGCTGTATTTTTCCGAAATTGTTTTTAGCTTGTTTTTTTACAATATGTTGAGCTATAGGCCTAGTTTATCATGGCAATGGCGTAGGTTGACATACCGTACAGACAAAACATCTTAAAACGAGGTGTTTAAACAAACATAAAATTGTAATACATATCTAAAAACCAACATGATCATCCATAATCATCCGTTTATTTTTGTCGATGTTTGTGGGGTCACAAAGGGATCTCTGGACAACAGTTGAACAGTGTTTGATGAGATTTCCAGCATCAAACAGAGTCTGATCAGACGACAGAGCCTGTCGCAAGTTTCACTCAACACGACAAGTCGATGAAGTGTTGCAGTACACAACGAGAGAGAGAACCTTTTACGTGCTTTTACACTTGTTTACAGCGAAACTAACTGCATTCTACCTCGGTTAAACGGAAAAAGGATAATTAAGAACTATTTTAACTCAAGTATCTTATTTATTTATTGTATATCAAGTTTTATCAGACGATCCCTGAGTTTGCTGTGCAATTTAATATAAATATTTTTAGAATTCCTACATAAGTAAAACTTTCAATGTGACTTTAAAATCCCCCTTTTTACGTGTATTGGAAAGATAAGTTGGACTATTTTTCGTATTTATTTTACCATACCTTAATTTTTTTCTAATAACTCCGGTTCTAATCACAGTATGAAGTTTGTTTTGGTCTTATTCGGTGTTGTTGTATCTGAACTCTCCAGATCTTGAGAGATATTTTTTTACTAAAAACACCGTAAATTTTAAGCTGTCCGGAGTAATTTATTTCTCGCTTTATTTTAAGAAGCGCTTTTAGAACTTTATTGCGGAGAAGTTATGAGAGTCCCTAGTATGTTAAAGGGAAAACACCATAGGCTAATGTCTTTTTGGGTGGACTACGGCGCAAATCCGTCCGTTTAAGATCCTTCTTAACATTTATTGATTTCAATAGTGAACATAAAAATTATCTGCAGTAGAAAAGATTGGAATTTTTCTCCTTCAGGATTATGCTTTAGTATAGTAACTTGTAACTTAATAATAAAATCTCATTACATTATTATTCTTTCTGGCAAGCTATTTAGTTTTTATAGGATCCACTTACAGGTTTTATGAAATTAAATTTCATATTTTGCAATAAAAAAACATACATGAAGAAACTGCAATAGCTTTCTTCGATATATTTCAAACTCAATCAATATTGAAGCTTCACCTCATTTACTGCAAAGTAAATTGTTTCGTCCAAAATTAAGAGCTATTTCATTTTGCAATACAAATACAATAGCCTTAAAACTCGACATTTGTATTTTTTATCTATGTCTTTATAGGCTAAATCTTATATATTTTATTGTTTGCTACTTTTCGTCGGGTTTGGTGTATACACAAATTAATAACAATGGTGGGTCGCGAAAAAATCTTCAGGTTCATTGGTGGTTCGCCAGCGAAAACGTTTGGGAACCACTGTTCTAAGTAATAAATATAATAATTAAGTCGTTATAAGTAGTGGCGATGTGGCGTTTCTGGCCCAATCAAACTTTGACAGGCAGTCAATTTTTTGACAGCTACTTCCGGTCACGTGACCGGAAGTGACGTCATCAGCTGTGACGTAGCTGTGACGTGTTGTAGGTGGGTATTTAAAGTTTAAATGCCCTGCTGTGCTGGGTATTTAAATTTTAAATGGCCGGAAGTGTGTCAAGGTCGATTGGGGATGTTTTTAAAAAAGATCTTGCATTTTCGGAAAATCCGAAAATGCAAGATATTTTCTTTTTTTATTTATTTGTTTTTTTTTACAAAAGTATTATTTTACAAGTTAGTAAAGTTTGCTCCCAAATTTGAAAAGTAAGTTGTTGTCGGTGCTGAAATTTCTTGTTTATTTTCATTCTTCTTGTTGTTGTAAGTTGGCAAAAACACATTTTTTTCGTTTTGATTGTTTGTTGCATAAAGTTCTAAAGATAAACCAAACCCAGTGGTTATAAGTTGTTTTAGTTCTTCACTAAAAATTTCCAAATCCTTGTAGGTTGTAAGATTGATAGTGTTGTAGTGAATCCCGCGAATGTTGAGAGACATGACTAGAGTTGTTTACTCGACGAGAGGTGTAGCAGGAATGACTATTGCAAAGCCGGTGCTGCAGGTACCTCCGATGGTAGTGGGGGTAGTGGTGGGGGTAATGGCAGGTGTTTGTTTAATCACTTTGAATTTAATCGTTGCCACAATAGACCGAGTCGATGTTGTAATTCTTCTAGTTTATCCAACCGGTTCTTTTGATATGTTTTGCAACTACATTTACAATAGCAGAAAGAATTACATTTTGTACAAGCTTGTCCGTCAACTTGATCTTCAGGTATTCTAAAACATTTTTCTTTGCAACAATAAGTTATAAGTGTTAGATTATTTCTTTTGGATGACATGTTGGTTGTAGCTTGTCTTAAACAGAACTGAGCCTCTCAACGTTAAAGTTTCGTATTTATGTAAAGTATTCGAATAAAACTATCGAATGAAATAATCGAATAATACTATCGAATAAAATAATCGAATAATACTATCGATTAAAAGTTCAAGGTCATCCATTTGAGGTTTTAAAAAAATACAACATATCAGTATATAAAAACATATACTGATATGTTGTTGTTTTTTATCTTTTTATTTAAAACATTTTTTTTACAATGTTATTTTTGTGCGATGTGCAGAGTTAGTTCCGTAGAGTTGTTTCCGCTCATTCCGTGTGACACCAAATATAATGATCCTGGTTGAATTTCCCGCAGATCTTCATTTTGCAGCAACTGGACGAATCGTTTTGGAAGATATACTTGAAACTTTGGTTCATCACCCGGTGTATATGGTGCATCGGATAAAGATGCGACGACTGCGTCTCCATGCGTTGTATCAATTTTCTTCATTTCATGAACAATATAATGTTTCTGTTCTTTTAATTCTGAACATTTCTTGATAATTAGAGTATTTGATTTTGAATGCAAGTTGAATTGTTCAACTAAACATTGGAGAAACTGTTGTGATGCCATCCTTCACAGGAGATGTTGTCTGTTCGGAGTATGGAGTTAGACTGATACTCGGGGTGTGTTGCCTCTTCGTTTATATAACCTTCGGAACCCCCACTACATTCTTCCGTTTGTTGTTGTAAGTAAGCAGCCAAGTGATACGCGTTTTGTAATGCGCATTGAGATTGGTTGTGTTTCGGATTTATTGTAGAAACACAAATATTTCTAGCATCAAAGTGAAATGTTTTGTCCACTTTTATGTTTAAAACTTCTTTGTTTGTGTACTGTCGTATCCAATTCTTTTTTTCCAATCCTCTGGTATATATGTGTGTAAATTGTTTGCAAAAATGAAACATAATTTTGTGTACATTGTTGTACGGTAGGAAACCTTCATACCAATGGATATGATGAAAATTATTTGTTAGCCATCTGTTTGTTATTTTAGCTTTTGACTTTAGTTCATGGACAGAACACGGTGCTTCAAATAAAAATGGGTATGCTACTTGTGTAAGCAAATCCAAAATTACCAATTCTTTTATGATAAATCTATCATCGTTTCCGCGAAATGCTTGAAATTCAATTACACAAGGTTTTGCTGCCATTTCTTCATCCTGTCTGCTCATCATGGTGTCTGCCGATCAACTGTTTTCCACACCACGGTAGGTTAGATATATATATAAACCAGGCCGTACAGTTGTAGGCGCGTTGGTGTATGTTTAACGTGGGCACCATCCCCAGTAGGCCTACCCCACGGTTTATTCTTTTGTTAAATTACATTGTAGTTTTAACCTAGCAAAGTTTCTTCTTCTGTATTATTGTTGTTGGTGGTTTCTTCTTCTGTACTGTTGTTGTTGTTGTTGGTTTCTTCTTCTGTAGCCTCCGTTGCAACTTCGGTAAAAGGTTCAAAGTTTCTTAACTGCCTCCACATTTCCACTTCGTGAGGTATTCTATTAAAGATGGATGTATCTATTGGTCCGTATTGTAAAGTGCTTTCTGGTTGTTTTTCGCATGCATCTACCAGATATTCCTTAATAACAGAGCTTGAAAATACTAGTTGTTTCATATACCTGGTAATAGGTGATGTTGCATAGTTTAAAATGTAAAATTCTTCACGTGTTAGAAGAATTTTATTTTCAAATTGTGTCGAGTCTCTAATTCTTACTTGTTGTTGACCACGATGTTTAATAATGTCAATTTCATTGTCACAATCCAAAAGTCGAATGTTAGTTTTTCTTCCAAAGAAACTGTTGGCTAAATAACATTCAATAAGGTGTAGATGTTTTAAAAAGGAATCCCAAGCATTTTCTGAAAATAAAACCATCTTTGTTCCATGGCTTAGTATTACTGCGGGAGAGTAGTCTAATGATTTTACCAATCCTATCGACACACTTTTACTCATGCAAGATGAAATAGGATAAAAGATGCGAAGGAAAACTTCAGTTAAAATGTTTGGTGGAATATTTTCTTCAAGTTTTCTTTTCTTTCTTACGTTTGTTTTATTATTTTCCAACTTTTTATTTTGTTTTCCAAACTTTAAAAAGTCATCAATTTCCTTTACAATATTTTCTTCAAAATGTTTATCATCATTTTCCAATAAAGGTGCTGTTTCGGAAACGTCTTGTACAACTGATAAAGAACTCATTTTGTTTATAATGCTGTAGACGATGTTACCCATACAACTGTAGACAGTCAACTAAACAATTTTCGTTCCCGCTCCTGCTTTTATAACCGAGTGGTGGGGGTATTTTTTTTTCCTTTTCATTTTACAAAACTGCTTTTACAATTCCTGTTAAAGGTGTATATGTAACAATTTTATCATGTAAAATTAAACAATAAGCAGATGTATCTTTGGGTACATTTTGTTCAAATTCCATTTCTATTTTTATATCTACACTGGAAGATTTTACAGATTCGTTTTGTTTTGAACAATCAACTACAACAATCGGATAGTTAGATTTAAATTGGTTTGGCGTTAATAAAGGTGTGTTTGTTTTTCCATAATATGAATTTTGGAATCTTGCGTACATATCGTACAAAACGCTAAACCTGTCTTTTGTAAAGTTTATGTTGAAGTTGTCGTATGGAAAGAATTGTGAGTTTAGAAACACCTTAAAATTTGTAAGTTTGCAATGATCAAATTCACCAGCATGTTTAGTTATTTCGTTTCTTCTTTTTGTTTGTAATCCAAATATTACATATCTTGCCTTTTCCAAATGAGTAGAAGTTTTTACAGTCCATGTATGACGTTGTGTTTCCGGTAAAACCGGATATTCATGAAACTCCCAACTTCTAAATGGTATTACGATATCACGATCTGATTTTAAAGTTCTTAATAATGAAATTCTATTCTGATCGTTTAACCGTACATGCGGTACTCTCCAAACAATTTTGTCTAATTGCATTTTCCATTCTAAAGTAGCTTCCGTTGTTCCATCAGTTGCTTGAATAATATCTTTGTCGTTTGATGATCTTAGCAAAACTAATTCTTGTTTTACGTTTATTATTATTTTTCGGTAATCTTCGGCAAAGCCTAAAAGTAATCTTAAAGGAATGTAAAAGTCAAAATTGCCTGAAGTGTTTGGAGTGATTGTACTGGAATCGGGTGCTACCCATCCTGCGGCGGCCAGCATATTTTTTTCACTCGGTGTTAAAGATGCTAATCCTTTTAATGTACTTGTAATTCCCACCTTTTTTGTTGAATCTACTGTAACTCCGGAAATTTCATATCTTATTTCATCAAACAAATATGCCATGGGGTTATTTATGAACGGAACAGTACTTGCAGTGCTTCCATCTCTTTTTGTTACTCTTCCTTCGATATACAAATAACTTTCACATGGAAGTGTATAAATATCCTGTTGTTGTATGGGAATTCTAATTTCATCATTATTATTTAATTTTGATGAAGCGTAAGGGTTGTGCGTATGATATTCCTTTTCCCATAAGGTTTCGTCGAATGTCGGACCCTGCGCTATATCCAATATTTCCATTATTAATAAGTTTTAATCCAATTTCTTCTAGAAAACGAATGTTATCACTTGTTAATCCTTCTATAGCTGAAGTGCTACTGACTTGTTTACCAGTCAGCTCTTTCTTTTTAAATGATAACCCCATTGTTATACGGTTGATTTTATATGTATTCGTATAGTTATAGGTTCGTCTCTAAAATCAATATGATTTCCGTCTTGATCTAGTATGTTCACCACAATGTCTGAAATAAAACTGGTGTTTAACGGTAGGTACACCAAGTTTTGTGGCTTTTCCACAATTTTAAAACCCGGAGCGACCGTTGGATAGAATGTGTGCAATATATGAGTATTTTCACCATCTCTATAAGAACCATGTATAATATTACATGTAATATCTATACTGTTAACTTTCATTATTGTTACAGTTCTAGCACCTGAATGGTTAATATTAGGTTCTAAAATTTTTGTTGTTTTAGGAAATCCTAATAAACTACCAATTGAATGTTCTTTGCTAAAATCTATATAATATTTAGATTTAATTTCAGCTTTCATAGTATTGTTATTTCCTTTTATTGTTATATTATCTTTTCCCATATGATTTTGTATCGCTTCATTTATATCATCAATTTCATATGCTCCAGTGGGTAAACTAAATACTTGTATATCTGAATATTTGTTTGTATTTTTATCTTTTGTTTTGTAATAATGTATTTTGTCATTAACATTTTCAGTAACGTTGGGAATAGAATTATAAGTTGTTATATCTAATAATGCGGCTTCCCATAATTTATCTTTTTCCAAACGTAACGCAGGGAAAAGAACACTTCGCAAAGTAGATGAAGTTCCAGTTAATGATACTGTATAGGAAGACATCTTAAAGTTGACTAACGCTTTTTGTTAAAAAATCTAAACATAAATGTCCACAGATTACCGTATCATCAGGTTGCTCTCTTTTATAATTGTATAGTACATTTTTAGCTGTTTTAAAGTAATATTGTAGTTCTTTTGGTGGTGGGAGATTACCAAAACTATCAAAGTAGTAAATAGTTGATCCTAGTTTCTTATAACATACCCAATGAGTGCCTGATCCTTTACTATTATCTAAATTTACTATTCCGGTTTCATTTTTCCATATTTTAACAGGTAATGCATCTTTCATAAACACTCCTCTAAAAAATGGAATTTTTAAACAAGAAACATAAGTAATTAATTCTTTATCTGTTAATTCTTTATTTGGAATTAGTAATTGTTTTTTTCTGTTTAATACACACGATACGGTCTTAGGTATAATCCTCCTCCTTTTTTTATCATTGACCATATTGTTTGTTTCTTTTTATTTTTACCTGCGGTGGATCGTCGTTTTCTTCTTATATTTCCTCCACGTTTCTTTGCAGGTTTTCTTCTCCTTTTTCCACCTCCTTTCTTCTTTCCACCTCCAAACATCGTTTTACCCTTCATTGCTGCTGATACCGCTAAAGCTGCTGCTTTTTCACCGATACTAGCGTCACTGGATGTTACTCTTTGCCAAGCTTTTTCAGCAAGTGCTCTATCCGCTATTGATCTATTTTTAGTATCTGCAAACTTTGAATATGCTATATCGTGTTGTTTGCAGGCTTGATCAAGTTTATTTATTCCAAGATCTCCTCTAGCAAGTCTTTTTTTCAATTTTGTTCCAGGACCACAATATTGATAACCTCCTGGTAAATGTAGTTCTACAGGTAATAAATCGATAGCTTTATTAACTATAGCTCCAACCGGCTTAGTAATAAGAGAAAGTGCTGTTGATGCTATTCCTCTTCCTCTCTTTATAACGTGTCGATTATGACTGATGCGTTGAACTTTCAACATGGTCTTTTATAGTGAAAGGAAATGTCGATACTTGTTTATTTTATAAATGCTTTATAATGAATGATGCACTTATCCTTTGACATTGTTTATTTATAAGTATGTTTGTTTATGGGTAAAAAATTTTTTTCCAGTTTTGTGGAAGGATTGTATCTTTTTCATCATCATCATCTTTAGAAGTTCTTAAAGTATTAGTTTCCTTATTTAAAAAATATTTTCCATAACATTCTTTTTAACCCAATTTAATTTTTGATCAGATTTTATGGGCTTTATTGTGTTATAAATATCATATAATACTACACTTAAGAGTCTTACAATGTAATTTACATTAACAGCATCAGTAAAATTAATAGGGTCTTTTAAGCTAGTCAATCGCAAGTCTTCACAAAAAAAAGACTGCTTATTTAAATCTTTTCTTAGAAAAAGATTATAGTACATGTTTCCCCTCTCACGCATTTGTGCTACTGTTACTACATCACTGTCTCTTATTCCTTCTGCAACATTGAATAGTGGTTTCCCTTTGCAATCAAAGTATTGTTTACCGTCTTCATATTGTTTTATTACAGGAACTTGTCCAATTGTTGCTACATCAGTTTCATCCAACCCTTTTTTAACATTAGTAATTATTTTTGCATCCGCATTCCATTTGTTATCTTTTAATTTCATTATTTGACTTATTGTAGCTGCATCTGATTTTGCAGTTCCTTCCTTAACGTTAGTTAACACTTTATTTTTGCAATCAATTGACTTAATATCATGTGTAATACAATGATCTGTAACATATTGAAGGTTTACCGCATCTTTCATATCTTTAGGGTCTCCAATATCGTGTATTACAAAGTTGTAAAAGGAAAATTTATCTGTTTTTTCAGGTATGACTGAATGTAAATACTTTTTGGTAACTGAATCTTGATCATTAACAGGATCTGCTATATTGGCTATTCTAAGATCTTTTGCATCATATGCTTTATTATTACTTTTAGGATCATATCTTAAGGTTTGGTTTATGTACCACATTAAATATTCTTTATTTACCGAATCATTCTTATCTATTGGTTTTGGAAGATTTGCAATTCTATAAAAATTAGCGTTATACACTTCATTTTGAAGCTTTAAGCTAGGTAATGTTTCACTTCTTAAAGTTTTAAAATTAACCGCATCATTATCATCTTTTGGATCATTTACAAACTTTAAACGTTTGTTATTTATATCATAATCTCCATCGGATGTTAGTGGTAAACCACCTCTTTTTCCATAAGATCCTGATTTGCTTCCAGTTTCGGAATACCGTCCAAACTTATCCACACTCATGGTTATACTAAATATTTAATCAGTTATACTTGTATTATATATATATATACTCATATTTTTTTTATGCAATTACTCCTCGATTTCGCAGTTCGCCGACCAAAGCTACCCATTCATTTTCTAAACCACTATGTCCGGCTTGTTTAGCTTCATATATCAACTTCATTCTGTCAACCAATTTGTTTATATCGTTGTAGTATATTATATTAGTATCATACAAGTTTTTTAATAATCCTTTTCCTGATAAACTTGATTGATTTGTTTTTCTTCTTTTATGTAAAATATTTATTTCAGCAGAAGATAATGATTTTCTTTTTATGGGTTCCCTTCTTTTTGGTGGGAAAAGTTTAGCAATAATAGTTTTATATTTTTCTGATGCATTTCTATGAACATTAAAATTTTTAGAATAATTTTTCTTATGCGCATTTGTATCCTCCAATATTTGTTTAAAAATGTTTAAATCCTTTTTAGTATATTTATTAGGTTTCGGCTTAAAAATAAGTTCAAACAATCCTTTTGTACCCTTGTATTGTTTATTATTTATAATAATATTGTCATGTTCGTCTACATCAAGTTTGCTATCTCCAATCATTAGCCCATTTTCTTCTATTCTAGCACCAAAAGTATGATATTTTCGAGTTGGTTGTGCAGAATGTAACATTTTTAATACAAATTGTCTTGCAAGCGGCCCTTTATACGCGATATCCGAGCCCAATTTGCTCAAGTTGGATGGATTAATAGGCTCTTCTTCTTCTTGTTGTTCTTCGCTTGTAGAAAGACCTTCTTTTTCTGTTAAAACATCCGTTTCTTCACCTAGTTCGCTTTCTTCTTCAGTTGTTTCTCCTTGTTGTGTAAAACTT
This sequence comes from Flexamia atlantica, assembly GCA_035578135.1. Lineage (NCBI taxonomy): Eukaryota > Metazoa > Arthropoda > Insecta > Hemiptera > Cicadellidae > Flexamia > Flexamia atlantica. The sequence goes on from JAQJVK010000028.1 coordinate 4,257,421, forward strand.
GTATCACTTTCATATTCTTCTTTTTGTTCAAATTTTGAAATGGGTAAAATAGCATCTCCGGAAAAATTAAATGTTGAATGTTTAACATTTTGTCCTAATTGTTTTAATGGCTCAGTAATAGGTTTAAATGTTGATTCCAGAAATTTCTCTCTTTCACTTATTCCTAATCTTAACGCTCTGTTTTTATGTCTAATAGAATCACTAAGTGATTTTATTTCTTTTAATAGCTTTTCCTGATTAACCATGTTTACACCATGAAGACTTGTACGATAATGTTGTTAATTAATGTATTAAAACAAATTTATCAAAACCTATGCGGTAACGACCATCTGTTATAGCTTTATCTTTCATAATTACCAAAAATCCATATTTTTCCGCCCAAGCTTTTCCACAAAGCTCTTTGAATTTATCAAATGACATATCAGCATTTACATGATCGTTGTATATATGTTTTAGGTTTGTATCGTCTTGTTTGAATAAAACTAAAATATTTGCATTGTCTCTAATTAGTTGTTTTGGAATTTTGCTATATGTTTGTCCGATATATATGCTATCAATATTATTATGTCTTCCCATGGCAAAATAGTTTCTAATAGTATCATGATTTTCACTAGATACATCATCAAATACAAATACAGAATACGGCTTAGCCTGGTCTGGTTGCATAACACTGTCACTAGCATTAAATTTGTAATAGTTAACATCGGGCACATCAGTCAGGATCTTTTCCAACAATTGATACTTTGGTTGATGTAAGGACTTTGAAAAAATATATAGGTTATTAAATCGCAATCCTTTTGTGTTTGTAATTAAGTTAAACACAACGTTAGTTTTGCCACAGTTTGAAGGACCGCTGACTATACATCGTACAGTGTTTGGAAATAAACTGCCGTGTTTACCATTGTTGATTTTAACGTTATCTACGGTTAAATCATCAATGTTATTAATATTAAATTTATCTTTATGGTGAACAATCTCCATCTTATTCAAAGGCAGAAGAGTAAATAAGTTGATTTAAAACTAAATCAAATCTTTTATAGGTATCCACGAATCTTCAGTTTTATCAAACCCCAACCAACGTACTTTAACTTGGTCTTTTTTCCTTTGCAACACCTTTTCAACAAGATAAACATCGCCTACTGTTGACTTTAACAATTCATGTCCGTAAAAACCGCCTTGTAACAAATTTCCTTTGTTATCTTTTAAAATATAAGTTTCCGGTACAGTAGGTTGTACTTTATACACTGTAAAAACTTCGTTTGTCCAATTGGGCAGGTATTTTTTAGTAAACACTCCTTTGTATTTACTAATTCGAACTTTATCATTTACATTAAATTTTCTTGGTTTTCTTTGTTCCGCTTTTGGCTGTGTATTTTTTTTAATTCGTTGTAAAACTAGTTTAGCGTTTTTCTTATTCACTTTGTTAGGTGCCATACCGATAGTTCTATGAAACTTGTTGTTGTAATCGCTTATTAATTTTGGTAAGATATCAACCCATACGTAAGAACCTCTTTTCGAAAACATTTTATACATTGCACCTTTTAAGGTTCTATTAAATCTTTCAATTATAGCTGCCTTTTTCTCAGAATTTGTGGAATAATGATTTATGTTATATTTTTTCATTAACAAGGCAAAATGTTTTTTAAAAAATTCTTTCCCATCATCAGTTTGTAAATGTTTAATTTTATTTTTATCTCTTTTTATAGCTACTTCCATAGCTTTTGTTATGCTGTTACCAGTTTTGTCTTTTAATGGCAAAGCATCTGCAACTTTAGTAAAACAATTAATAATCGTAAGTATGTATTTAAATCCTTTATTTATTTTACTATGCGGTTGCATTTCAATTAAATCTGCTTGATATAAATCATTTATTCCTTTTACAACAGTATTTCGTCGTGGAAACTTTATTCTTGCAGGTTTATGAAGTTCATTAACAATCTTTTCCTTTAAGTCTGTCATGATGATTTTACTAACAAAGTCAAGTTAGTATTGAGTGTTTCTTTTTCTGCATCCGCTTTTATAGTTCAAGGTCATTTCAACATATTTTAAAAAAAGGGGAAATCACAGCGAGCATGCTGTGATTTCCCCTTTTTTTTCTTTTTTTCTTTTTTTCTTTTTTTATTTTTTTATTTTTTTTCTTTTTTTCTTTTTTTCTTTTTCTTTTTACTCATTGATAGGATTGAGAGAGTAGTGGCCGAATGGTAGAGTGTGAATTTTGTCTGGAAGAATGTGTCGTTTGTCATCATTGGAGCAGAGTGCTTTTTTCACTTCTGTTACGCTGTACAGTTGATGGTTGAAACTTCTGATGGTGTTGAATTTTGCAGTTATAGTCGTTTCTTCAAATAAGCATTGCTTGTAGTGTTCAAAATTTACATTCTTCTTAAGATACAAACTTTTTACTCCCTTAGCTTTTTTAATAATATTGTTTTCTTCTTTATGCAATTGTAGTGAATACAATTTTGACATTAGTGCAATAAGTTCTTTCAGTAAAATTCCATTTGCTTCGTCTTTAAATTTTCCAAGTTTCTTTTTGTTCCGATCATTGTCATAATTTAAATGATCTTTTGGATAGTCACTAAAATCAAATTCATTTTTGTGAACAAATGTTCGAAGATCCAAATACATATCTTCAGTAAGAATCCAGTAGATGAAAGCGTCCGTGTCCATGTAGGCGATTCCGATGTTATCTCTACCGTAGAAGGCGACCATTTTGTTGTAGTGGAAATCGTACATGTGGGTTTTGGAAATATCCAAGATTGACATTCCAACGTACAACGGACGATCCATTTTCACGCTTGTCTTCTTCATAGATACTGCCACAAGGTTTTCATTGATGATAACGGATGTTTCAAAGTTTGGTTTTTGTACAAGTTTTTCTAGTTTTATAGGATCTGTAATTAATTTAACATTTTTGTGTTTTCTTTTGTTTTCCAATGTTTTTCCAAATATCGCATTATTCATTAATTTAAAAAAGTCCTTTTGAAATGTTGATGTTGCAGCTGCTCTTCTTCTGGTGTTTGAATCAATGTACGGTTTTAACCAGCAAGATTGGGAAAATTTTAAAACTCTATGAATTTTGGTTATACGTAAACCCAATTGGAGTGCTTGTTGAACAACCCAAAAGTGAGCTACGTATCTTTGTTTATTTTCAAGAGTCATCATTAATTTTGGATGTTTGCCAATTGGTGAAACTTCTGTTTTTGCAAGGAGCGGAAGATCGTAATGAAAATCATGCAAGTGTTCTGGATATTCAAAGTCACAGTCCAATATGTATCCGGTGTCTCCGTCTTTTGAAATTTGCGAAATATCACCAATAGAGTCTGGATTAACCCATTCAAAGTTTCCAAAAGGAAGTGGATTAGACATGGCCCATCCGTATAAATTGTTGGCATCGAAATATCCCAAGAACACTGATGGTTTTTCTTTATCGTAGTTTGGAAGATATTTGTTGTTAGCTTTAACATGTCTAGTAACACTTTGGGTCAATCCACCTCTAACGCCCGATTCGATCATCAACACCATGTCAATATCTGTTAATAATTGAAGGTTGCACTTTGTTTCTTTTAGCATAGCTTGCCAAGCTAGTCCTGGAGAAGTATAAGAATGAAGAGGGTCTAATCCGTAAGCTTCAAAGCAGGTGTTTCTAAATTCTTCCATCACATCGCAGAGAAGGGTCACATCAAGTTTTACATAAAAGTCAGAATAATCTCCCAGAGTGTTCATTTCCAATTCGTCCCAAACTCTGCATGCGTGTTGATAGTCTTCAGGTGAAATGTCCAAATCGGTAAGTTTACTTTTGAAAGCTTCTGGTGGAGGAAGTGACGTTTCTTGAAATTTATGTAGTCCATCGATGTAATCATACGGGAAAACTCCTTTCCGAAGAACCAAATCCATTTTTTCTGCAGGTACAATTTTGCTTGTTTCTATTAAATTTTGTCTTCTTAAATTTTCAGAAAGTTTCATAAGACTGGAAGGCATAAATCGAAAAGAATCAACAAATCTAAGTTTAATTTTGCCCACCTTTTTTGAAAAGCTTATAAATTTTTCCATAGTTTGTGCTATAACGTCTATTTCACCGTTGTCTCTTGCTAATTCGGGAATGATAAAATGTCCATCGTATCCGCTAAGATTGTGAAAAACCACGGGAATAAAAGATGGTAGTTTGTAGTTGATGTTACATCCGTTGCAAGCTGCACCTCTGTAGGCTCCTGTCAGATGGTCATGGTCGCGAACTTTAACTTTAGTTTCTGTAAATTGATTGTTACACAAATAGCATGTTGTTGTCGAATCATAAAGATAAATTTCTTCCGGTGTCATAGGTGACATAGGAACCACATTGCTATACATTGCTTCCACTTTCCCAGCGATGTCGTATAAATCATCAACAAAGTATCGAGCTGCTTCTTCTCCACGATAAATCTTTGGTGTAGATGTCAAACCATATTCTTGAAGATGTTCTTCAGGCAGAGTGGATTTTACTATTAAACAGTAGCTGTTTGGTTTGTGAAGTTGATACTTTGTTCTGCTTGTAATTTCCTCTCCTTCTTCTTGTTCAAGTGGAAGCAATGAAGATTCAAAATCTGCATACACTACAACGGGAATTCTGTATTGTTGGATAACTTTATCAAATTTTACTTGTGATCTGCTAGGATGTGGTAATTTAATTCTTACTTCATAGTTTCCATTGCATAATTTTTGATGTTCCATCAACCATTCTGAACCACCTCTTCTTAATGGTTTGTTTACAAAACAAAAACATCTTTTACAAGTGGTTTTTTCTACTTTATGTTTTGATAACTGTTTGCAAACTAGAGCTTCGAAATCTTTAATATATACATAATGTGAAATATCACCTTTTGTTATTAATAATAAATCGGTATGATCTCTGCGTTCGGTGGGTGTTATACGTAAGGGATAGACATTGTTGGATGAATCTAAGCCAAAGATGTTTACAGATGCAAAAGGATTTTTCTTTTCAAATTTTGATATGTCTTGAATTGAAACAGGATAAGTCATGCCTTGAAAGTTATACATATATGAAACCTCATCGTATGCTCTACTCGGTCGTTCCACATGATCTTCTACATATTTTGCAAGCATTGCATACTTGAAACATTCAGCATTTTCATTTTGTACATTAACACAAGATTTGGTTACTCGAATCTTCCTTGGCAAAGCAATATAACTACTACCTCTCATTCCATATCCATGTTTATGAACTCTCACATCTAAGCTTGTTATACTTAACAAACTCCATCCAGAACCTCTTCCTTCATGTTCTTGTAATTTTGTTAAAAGTTCTTCAAAACAATCATCCACAATTGAGCTTATATCCGATGCAAACATGATAGTTTTGTTTTTAGTTAAAAATCCTCTTGGTGATGTTTCATTCTGAACATTTGTAAATACAGTATCTAATAATATTCCAAACTTTATAAAATTTAATCTTCTTAGTTCATTCTTCAATGTTTCTGTTACTAATGTTTTTGCTTTCAATATAAATTGTGCTAGTTGCAATTGAGCATTGTCAATCTTAAAATGAGTTACTACACTGCCTGGTAAAGCTCGGGCGTATAATTCCACATCCAAAGATGGTCCGGGTGCGTATTGAATAACACTTGGTCTTGAATTTAGTTGTTGTTGATGGGTAGCCAGCATTTGATCTAATTCTTCTAAATCTTCTTCTTCTGCATTGTTTCTTGTTTCGTTGTTATGGTACACTTCTTTGTGTATTTGTAGTAAGTTTTCATTTTCAAAAGATTCTTCACAACTGATGCAGTAATACATGACGTAGGTGTGCTCTCCACAAAAGTTGCAGTAATAATAAGAACCACTCTTAAACTACCCCTATTTATAGACTACCCCCACCACTTTTTTCTGTATTAAACACAAAAAGTGTTAATAACAGTTAAATTTCTTATATTTCAAAACTCCTAAGTGTCAAGGTCAAATAATGCAAGTTTAAAAAAACATCTAAGTGTCAAATAATGCAGGTATTAAAAAAATCTAAGTGTCAAGGTCAAATAATGAAAGTTTTAGAAAAAATCTAAGTCTCAAGGTCAAATAATGGAAGTTTTAAAAAAATTCTAAGTCTCAAGGTCAAATAATGGAAGTTTTAAAAAAAATCTAAGTGCCAACGTCAAATAATTTAAGTTCAAAATAATACATATATTATGCGTCGTAAGTGTGATCATCATTGCTGTTGTTTAAATATGTTATTTCCAAATCGTTATCGCTTTCATCTTCCTCCATGTCCGATGCCGGAAACAAACGTCGCCGAACAAGAGCATGTATATATTGTACTGGATCATAGTTAATTGTTACAACATGTGTTAACGGTGTTTCTTCGCCTATTGCTACTGGTACTTCCAAAATATTTTCTTCATCACTTGTAGCATCAGACGTAGCATCGGATGTAGCATCGGATGTAGCATCGGATGTAGCATCAGATGTATCTTCTACTGGAATCAAACTATTTTCAAAAATACTTTCGTCATCCGTTAAGTCTTCTGGTTCAACTATTTTATATATTTTTTCACAAATTGTACATCCAAAAGGAAAATTGTTGTCTGTTGGAGGCATTATAAAAGAAACTTGATATTGTAAAAATAAATGTTGAAGCAGATGTTTGAAAATTTTTCTAAGTCCAAAAGTATTAATTATTAGGAAGTTTTACAAGTCCAATGTAAAGTAAAAATAAAGAAAGAAGTGTTGTTGCCTGTTTAAACAGTTGCAAAAGAATGATAGGTTTGAAAATTTTTCAAAGTCCTAAAATATTAAATATTGAGAAGTTTTAACACTTAAAATATTTACAAATCCAATGTAAAGTAAAGAAAGAAATGTTGTTGCCTGTTGGAACAATGGCAAAAGAATGATGGAAACCAAACCCGCAGTAAGGGTCCTGTGGTTTGGGAGGGGGTAAGCGAGGAGGGGGGATGACCTCAAGCCGAGTTGGGGTCCGGGATCTGCGCGTGTGGTTCGGCATCAGTTGCTCGCTAGACAGTGAGGTGGTAACATGTTCAGAAGGCGCCCTGAACATTTTATCATTTTTGCTGTTTGGTGAAAATATCTTGGTGTTATTTGTATAATAACATCTTGACGTAGGACTGATTAATTTTAAGGCATGGTAGTTGTTTGTGCTTGTAGATACCCTAGGGTTTGTAGTTTGTTTTTAATTTGCTGGTTTGGTAGTTAGTATTATTTTAAAATCTTTCTTTTACTTACAATATATTTCTGCCTGGAATGTTTAAATTTAAAGTAAAATTTTTGTTTTTAGGAATGTTATATGATATGTTTTTAATACCTTTCTATTCCAATTTCCTTTTTCCAACAAGCTTGTTGAGGGCATTCCCTCTCTTGTCTTGTACTCCTTTTTAGTTAGGGACACCTTTCAATTCCAATTTCCTTTCCTTTTTTCCTTCCATCTTTTGCATGGTAAAACCAATAATGGTAAAACCGGCTACCGCTTTTGTAGTGATTACGCTCACCAAAGCGGGTCACTTACAACCTCTATACGTGCTGGATGGGTAGTTCGCCTACCTCCGGAGTTTCGCTAGACCTCAGTTGTTCTGCGTCGCTAATGGCGAGACACTGGCTCCTTTAGTGTTAGGAAATAAAAAACATATTTGTATAACATTTTTTCCTAAATTTAATTAAGCAACTTGCTATTTCAAAATAACATTTTTGTTTTAGCTTAGCGTTGTACGCTTATGGTGAGGTGTGTGAGTTCGCTTACGTGATGATCACACTGTAATCATGATGTGCAGCGCTGGGCTGTCTAGCTATTTTTTTTAAAACTAAATTTTATTTCTTTATTTTTTTATTTTTTATTAATTCTTAAACTCTAGGCAGATTGTATTGTAAATTAGCTTTTCTTCTTTTAGGTTTCCGGGGGTGTACGGTTCTGTAAAACCGTACACCCCCATTTTCTTTTTAGTTATCGAATGACCTTGACCTAGTTATTTTCAAGGTCAACAAAAAGACTTAGCGAAAATTTCTAAGTCTCAAGGTCATTTATATATAGGCAGATTTAGCTTTTCTTCTGTTATGTTTCTGAGGTGTACGGTTCTGTAAAACCGTACACCTCCATTTTCTTTTTAATTATTGAATGACCTTGACCTATTTATTTTCAAGGTCAATAGCAGTTAGCGAAAATTTATAAGTGTAAAAAGTAGGTCAAGGTCACCGAAAAATACCCTATGAACGGGGGAATAGACCGCTAAGTAATTCTTTTAGAATTACAAAGTGGTCTATTCCCCCGCTCCTATTTTTTTTTATTTCATTTTTACACTAACCTCTCAGTTTTAACAAAATGAGGTATTTGTTGTGCGCACTGCATAATGTTTGATTTACACAACACATCTTTTACCCTTTTTTAATAATATACGAACATTGTTCTTTTTAGGACTAGATTGTAAAAAGTAAAAAGTCATTTTGTTATCTCGCTTTTATAAGAAATTAACCCTCCATTGTAAATTTTGAAAATAGGTCAAGGTCATTCAAAGATACCCTATGAGCGGGGGAATAGACCGCTAAGTAATTCTTTTGGAATTACAAAGTGGTCTATTCCCCCGCTCCATTTTTTTTTGTCTTTTTTTTGTCTTTTGTTTAATTTGACCATTTAACTTTATCAGATGGAGATTTTCTTACTAAATAATAATGAACATTACTGATATTTGGAATTTGAAGATTTACTGGTAATTTGAGCAAGTAGAGTTCATCACAACATCTAAGAACAACATCCCTGTTACTGATCTTTTTTACAAAAACATATTTGTGGTTTAATTTCAATCTGTTGATTTTAATTCTTTTATAGTTTTCAATTTTTTCTGGCAATTCACTTTTGGAAGGTTCAATTTTGACTTTTTTAGAAGGTTGAATTTTGACTTTTTCGGAAGGTTCACGTTTGTTATGCAAATTACACAATTTTTCACCTACACTACACAACTTCACACACCTTTCACCTTTGTTCGCTCCTTTTTTTAAAATATGAGCACATTGTTCTTTCTTAAAACAGGATTTTCTTAATTTTTGAAGTTTTTGAAGTTTTTCAGAAATTTTCTTAGGAGATTTTTTTGGTGAAGATTTTTTTGGAGAAGGAGATTTTTTCGGTGAAGATTTTTTTGGAGAAGGAGATTTTTGTTTCACAATAGAAACAACAGATGATGATGATGATGATGTTCTTGATGACGAGGAAGAAGACCTGGACGAAGACGAAGTGCCTGCCATAGCGCTGGATCCTAAGAAAGTAAAGATTACTCTGTTTACCCTGCCTTTATAACAGCTCCCCACCCATTTACCCCCTCTACTTTTCGACGTCAAAAAAATATTCATCCAAGCTTTCTAACACTGGCAAGGAAACAGTTTCAAAAGGTTGATACAAAATTTCATAAATGTCTTGGTTTAAATTATGCGAAGTTTGAAGATATTCTTCTATTTCCTGTACAAATTTCTGTTCAAATTGTTGGAATTCTTCTATATCCTGTAAAAATGTCTGTTCGGATTGTTCAAATTCTTGTTGTTCTAAGTTAAATGTTGGTGATTTCAAGTCTTCTTCCAATTTTTTAATGTAATCTATTGCATTTTGAACTATAGATTTTCTGTTAATTTTTTTTTGTTTTTGACTTTCCGGTACAACTAATTTTAATTTTTCAAAAGCTTTTCTTAATCTGTGTTGTCTTCTTTGTTCCCTTCGGTTTCTACTTAATCTTTGATCAATCGGGTATTTTTGGAAAGATTCCATAACGTTTTGTTGATTCAAAATGTAGCAAACTATTAATTCTATCCGCTCAATATATAGTGGAAACCCGGGGGAGGGGGAATCACCTTCGCCATCAAGGTGATTGGTACGTATTTAAAGCTTTGAGGTTTGCATAGCCAGACCATAACTATGAGCTCCTTGTACGAGTTGTGTTTGCAGCGTATCTGCTCAGACAACCCTATGCTTCGGCAAATTAGGGAGGTGTCAGAGCCGCTGCCGCAAATCTTGCAAGGCGAGCTCATTTATGAGCACAAAAAACGGTGTGTTTCTAAAACTAAAATTTGGTGGGAAATGCCAAATGCTGGCAAAAAAATATGCGGCCTATGTCACATGGTACGTTTTCATTAACTGAATTGTTTTTTCTATTTACAATATATTATTTTATTAATTTTCTTTAAATTAATATTTTTTTTTAGCGGCTTCCTGGTGCGAATCCGGATCAAGAACTGTACAGATACCTGAAACATGCATCTGAAAATGTAGGATACAAATTGAAGACGCCAATAACGCAAGAATATTGTCATCTTTGTGGTTGGTTTCCTCTGGAGCAATATGATATTAAATGTATGTGTTTATAAACACATATCAATAGAAGAAATTAAATAGGAGCGGGGAACAGAGCAGCTTGTGGTTTAACCACTTACTGCTCTGTTCCCCGTTCATAGGGTATGTTCAGATGACCTTGACCTAGTTATTTTGAAGGTTTATTGTAACTTAACAAAAATTTTCTAAGTCCATAACGAGGTCAAGGTCATTTAAATCTTAGCGGAAGAATGAAAAGAATAGCTACCAACATGCATTGTTGGTATCTATTCTTTTCTTTCCTCCTAGAAAACCCCCTTAGTCCGTGTCAACTTTGATGTAAAGTTTTGTACAAAATTGTACATAATAAAGGACCCATGATTCAAGTCCTTCGTAATCCATAGAATCCGAAGTGCAACAGATTTTTGTACCGTCTGCTTTAACAGCTTCAAGTACTCCACTGATGCAATTCAGATTGCTATGATACGTTTTTATGTACCATAGTACTCTTTTGGCTTCAACAAAGTTGTGCACAGCACCAAAGATCATGAGGGATTCCATGGCAAATATAACCACAAGACTGCAGCACACCTTATATATACTGTCGGTCCAAGGCGGCGGCCTCCTATGGCGACCTGGTTTGTCGGTCCAAGGCGGCGGCCTCCTATGGCGACCTGGTTAACCCAATGGAGGGCGTTGTCCTTTGCCATCAAGGTGATTGGTACGTATTTAAGGCTGTGAGGTGAGCATAGTCAGCCCATAACAATGAGCTCCTTGTACGAGTTATGTTTGCAGCGGATCTGCTCAGACAACCCTATGCTTCGGCAAATTAGGGAGGTGTCAGAGCCGCTGCCGCAAATCTTGCAAAGCGAGCTCATTACTGAGCACAAGAAACGTTGTATATTTAAAACCAAAATTTGGTTTCAATTGGCAGATGGCGAGAAAATATGTGCCCTATGTGACTGGGTACGTTTTCATTAACAGTATTGTTCTTTTCTATTTACAATATATTATTTTATTAAATATCATTAAACTATTTTTTTTTTTTTTTAGGCTCTTCCTTCAGCCGAAGAGGGAGAACCGTTGCATAGGCAAATGATATACCGATTTGGAATCATAGGATACAAACTGGAAACACCAAGACCGCAAGAATTGTGCCAGCTGTGTGGATTCTTCCCATTTGCTAAATATCAAGTTAAATGTATGTGTTTATAAACATATATTATATGTTTATAAAGACATATCAATAAAAGAAATTAAATAGGGACGGGGAACAGAGCAGTTTGTGGTTTAACCACTTACTGCTCTGTTCCCCGTTCATAGGGTATCTTCAGATGACCTTGACCCACTTTTTAAGAACTCTATGGTGGGGGGAAATGCATATATATAAACCGTGGATTAAGTAAAAGACAACATTTCCCTCATCAGCATGGAAACTTTCCGGATGTCTTACAATGTTCATTGCACTCCTGTACAACATGTTCATTTTATGTTAAATTTAATCCATTTTCTTCAAAATGTAAATTTTTTTGCAATTTCTGTTACTGGAGAAAGATGGGTAAATTTAACATTAGAAACTGTCATGGTTACAATCAACCCTTTAATAGATCCTAATTGGTTTTCAACAGTGGAATCATATATTGATACTATGGCTTTCGAACAAGGATATCATTATCTTTGGGTTGATGTTAGTTACATCAACTTTCAAAACGAAACAGATAATGATGATGGATATGATTCTGCCACATAAAAAATAGACATTAACGGAACTTCTTTCCCTGCCTTTTAGGAAAAAAGAGAGGAACAGTGTTAATTAATAACACTGTTCCTCTCTTTTTTCCGCTTAAAGTTAAATGACCTTGACCTAATTTTTATAGTTAAGAAATATACGAAGTAAAAAATAATAGAAAATGTACATTTTTTTTAAGTTTTTGCGTTATAACTTTTACACCGTTGGTTATATCGAAAAATGTTACTGGACCTTTTTTGTTTGTCTTTTAATTCCGCTTAATTTGACTACCCGCACGATGGATTTGGAGCATTTTTGTTATATCCACTGCCATCGTGTACGGCGACGCAGTTCTAAAGTTGAACGGCGACGAAATCAAGTAACCGGTTTTGCCGGAGGGGGGGAGGGGGGTTTCCGCGGGGGAGGGGGGGGGGGGGAGGGGGGGGGGGAGGGGGGGGGAGGGGGGGGGGGGAGGGGGGGGGAGGGGGGGGAGGGGGGGGAGGGGGGGGAGGGGGGGGGAGGGAGGGGGGGGGAGGGGGGGAGGGGGGGGGAGGGGGGGGGAGGGGGGGGGAGGGGGGGGGAGGGGGGGGGAGGGGGGGGAGGGGGGGGGGGAGGGGGGGGGGGGTTTTCGCGGGGGGAGGGGGGGGGGATATAACAAAAAATGCTCCAATCTATCGTGCGGGTAGTCAAATTAAGCGGAATTAAAAGACAAACAAAAAAGGTCCAGTAACATTTTTGATTAAACCAACGGTATAAAAGTTATGACGCAAAAACTCAAAAATATTAATAACCAACGCGAAAACTAAACTCACCATCAACAGAAATTAAAACATTTACAAAAACCCAAATGTTAAAAAATAATAATTATTTAATAAAAGATACAACACAAAACTAAAATCTTAGGTTATTTAAAACTTTAACAAAATATTTAAGTCTCAAAAGTAGAGTTTTAAAATCAATCAATATATAAGTCAAACAAGTAAGTCTTTTGAAATTAAAATATCTAAGTCTAAAAAATAGGTCATTTAAAATAATTCTAAGTCCGAAAGTAGAACAATCAAAACTAGGTCAAGGTCATTTAAAAATTATAAAAAAAAGGGGGGTGGGGAAGCGTGGGGTCCCTACCTTATTCTACTACTTTATTTCTATACTACTTTATTATAACTTATGCTACCCCTTAAATGCTATCATGCATGCGGTTACGGTGTGATCATCACGTAAGCGAACTCACACACCATCACCGCCCTATCATATCTTAACCCCTACCTAACGTTCCCCCTATTCTATCTTATACTATGTAATATTACAGTTACGGTGTGATCATCACGTAAGCGAACTCACACACCTCCCTATAATATTACACCTAACTTAATATTACAGTTACGGTGTGATCATCACGTAAGCGAACTCACACACCTCACCGTAATATTAACCCTGACAATTAAACCACGCAGGAAATGGAAAGGTAGGTGGATTGCCATTGCGACCGACTATTATAGGAGGGCGCCTCTCCCACAATAGCCGAACGCAGTGTGTGCTTGACATAAGCCATCCCACACACCATGGCGAACATTACGTTACAGCATAACCCTCCACGTAAGCGGACCAGTTACACCTTCACCGTAATGCCAAAGAGAAACGTTGCGCGCTTGCTTATATCAGCGAGCTCGAGACTCGACCTCGCTAGCGAGCCTTGACTAGTAGGTCAACGTGTCGCTCTGCCGGGGCCGGTAGCCTTGGCCGGGTCGCTAGCCACCGCTCTCACAACTTCGTCTGGCCTACTTGGACCTGGTCGCTAGCCTCAGCTTTCACTACCTTGACTACAAGGTTGTTGTGTCTGCTGCCTATAAGAACCCCATTCGCCCGCCTTGTGTTATTCTGCCACTCGCCACCATCGCTGTTACTATCCATTCCCACGTTTTTTTAACCATTTTTCCTATTTCATTATATTATCCATTTTATTATTCTTTTTATATCAACATGAACTCCTCTGCATCTTCTTCATCTACCCCCATTCTCCTGAGTCTGCTGCAGAAACCTCTGCAGCAGAAACCAACTACAATTCCGGTATCTATTGACCTTTCTTCTATTTCGACCGATTTTCTTCAAAAAAAACAAACTTCTCCCGTCCTCTCCTCCTCCATTAACGAAATAATAGCTGATGCTCTTAATGAAGATCAACCCAATTATTTCAGAATCCCACACCAGTTACAGAAACATCAACGCCGCAAATTGAAGACATTCCGATCGCTCCAATTTGTGACGATATTTTAACTGAAGACTGGATGGAGTTGTGCGGACTGCACCCTTCTTCTACCCCCCAACAAATTCAACCCGCACCAATCAAAGAAACCCCCCACCCCCCAAACAATTCATCCCGCACCAGTAAAGAACATCAGGCTAAAGGAATTAAAGAAAAACAAAAAATATAGCCTGTACAGAATTGAAGAAAACAAAATTTATGTCTACAACGAGGAGAGGACGAAAATTTATATCCTCACAACTCCAAAAACCAAACCACCACTTGTCCCAACAGATCCAAAATTTTTACTAGTAACAGCGGAGGGTGGAAAATTGAGAATAAATATATTAAATTAAACCTTATATTCCTTCCCCTCCTCAATCAAAGTCCACCCTGGTGGCAAAATCGGCCCTTCTAAGGGCCACCTAAGACTTTCAAATTTAGGCTTAAGTTAGGGCCTCAACCCTTGGTGACTACAAGCGGTCATATACCTCTAAGTCCCAAAGGTTGAGTCAATAGCGGGGGGGGCTTTCGCTAAAGCCTCAACCCTTGGTGACTAACAAGTGGTCTGTGTACCACTAAGTCACAAAGGGTTGGACGCTAAAGCCTCAACCCTTGGTGACTAACAAGCGGTTCACATAACTCTAAGTCCCAAAGGTTGAGTCAATAGCGGGGAGCTTTCGCTAAAGCCTTAACGTTTGGTGACTAACAAGAGGTCCGTGTACCTCTAAGTCCCATAGGGGCTTTCACAAACCACCCCTTGTTAGTCACCAAGGGTTGAGGCTTAAACTTAAGCCTAAATTTGAAAGTCTTAGGTCGGCCCTTAGAAGGGCCTTTTTTTTGCCACCAGGGTGGACTTTGGAGGTGGGAAAAGGTTTTACTCGGTAATATTTATGTTTAACTTGGCACCCTTTTTTATTTATTATCAAGTGTCGAGGGTTAAGGGGAATAGGAATTTTTTTGGGAATGTCAATGACATAAATTTTGGTTTTTTCAGAATTAAAAATGAAAATAGAAGAAGATAAATGTCTTAGGATTTCATATTTTCGGTTAAGTTTCAGTTTTTTTAGATGAAATTTTTGCTGGGGTACGTTTGAAGATACAGGTGATATAGGTGGTTTGGTGCGAATTTTGGGTGGTTCGGTGCGAATTTTGGTGCCGGTAAGAATGTTTTTTCCAAACTTGCTGAAAAGGTTTTCGAGCAATAGTGGTTGTAACATCATACCAATCACGATTGTTGTTCGATTGAATAATTCGTACCCCAAGCAGTTGAAGATAGGAAAACCAGTTATACCAAATCTCGGTATACTCGGAGCGGTTCATTGTGAAATTGAAGTAGGTGTTGTTAGGACGGTGGCAAAGGAAAGAAT